>OX940975.1:74106598-74641598 GCA_954871275.1 Leptopterna dolabrata
AGTATGTCCAATAGAATAATAAACCCATGTGACAAGGACTTTGCAGCGTTTTTTTTTTCTTTCTTAGTTACTATGAACGAAAATTAATGAAATTTGGTTTGTGGGTCCCAATTGCGGTCTAGTTGGTCCTCGAAGCTCGGTGTTAATTTCAGTCATCCCTAAGGGGTGAAAAATAGGGGTTGAAATATCCTAAAAATAGGGGTTAAAATCTCCGCCGTTATATCGAATTTTTTGCGGTTTTAAATAGCTCTCTAACTCGGAAATTTTTAAGACCACCCGGAGCATTGTACGTTCAGCCGTTCGTTCACAGTAAGGCCCAGAACTTTGCATCAACAGGCTTTTTCAACAGGAGGGTGAATGAAATTGTATGCATTCAGCCCAAATATCATCACTAGGGACGGGGTGACAATCGGGAACTGGCCCGAGATAATCATTGCTAGGGAGCACCTGATTATAGTCATGGAGTATGAAGTCGAGTTTAAAATTTTTTTTTTCCATGCTCGATTCCAAAGGTTCATTAGGTATTGTAAATAATAAACCAAAAGGGCTAGGAGTCTTGTTTGGGACAGTAAAATCTGTGTTGGGATATATTAGCTTTGTAGGCTCATGAAGGGTTCATGAACAGTTTTACAGTTCCTCGTGAAAAAGTTTCACATATAATCTATATGGAATTATTGAAAATGAATGACCATGTGGGGGACTTTGTCCTCCTACCTATACACACAGTACTCAATTGAATGTACTGGAATTTGTTCGTAGGTACTTTTGCAACTTGAACAACCGTTGAGGTATTATTGATGGGCAAATTATTATTAGTTTTCATTGTTAAAGCGCTGTCCAGTTCTCAATAAATTCTCAATAAAGCTGTATTCTCACTTTATGTGTTTTTTCATTGGCCGAGTGTAGATAAGTAGTAGTAGTAGTAAAGATAAGTAGTAGTAGATAAGTACCTACTAGTAAATTATGTTCTTCTATAGAACCAGAAGTTTGTTCAAAAAACCAACCCTCTACTCATTGCATTTTTCATTTATATATATATATATATATATATATATATATATATATATATATATATATATATATATATATATATATATATATATATATATATATATATATATATATATATATATATATATATATATATATATATATATATACACGTTTTCTCTCCTTAACGAACACCTGAAGTTAATGAACACCGGCTGTATTGAACAGATTTTTAGACGTCTCCTCTAGACTATACCGCAAGACATGGGTGCCATATAGGTTGGTGTTATTCAGCTTGAAGGAGACAGGGCAGGGTGTTCATTAACCCTATTCCTGTATCACAGAGGAATTCCTTCAAGATTATCCCCTTCAGAACTTGGGCCTGTTACCCGCCTCACACAAACTTCCCCTTCACCTTCACGTTTGCAACTTGTACTTCCAGACTTGGGACTGACTTGTTCAATAGGAGATGGTGTTACAAATCATATTATCTCATTCGTACAGCATAAAATCCGTGAAAAAAGGTATCATTGTGTAAAAATCTAGCGGATTTCGATTTCGAAGCTTATTTTTTAACAGGAGGTGGTTGGACTAGAGTGGGGGTAATTATTTATGAATTATCTTACTGTTATAGTAAACAACCGGAAAAAATTTAGCATTATGTAAAAATCACCCGTATTTCAATTATCAAGCCCATTCTGTTATGAGAGGTGTTGGGACTAGAGTGAGGATAAATACATGAAAATTATCTTATTCTTAGAGTAAAAAATTGGGGGGGAATGGTGTCATTATGTATAAATCACACGGATTTCCATTTTCAAGCTTATTCTGTTATGGGAGGTTGTTGGACTAGAGTGGGGGTAATTATTTATGACTTATCTCATTCTTACAGTTAAAAACTCAGGAAAAAGGGTATCACTACGTAAAAACCACGCGGAATTCGATTTTCAAGCTTATTCTGTTATGGGGGGTGGTAAGACTAGTTGTGGGGGTAATTATATGAATTTTCTCATTCTTACAGAAAAAATCGGGGAAAAAGGAGTCATTCTGTAAAAATCACACGGATTTCCATTTTCAAGCTTATTCTGTTATGGGAGGTTGTTGGACTAGAGTGGGGGTAATTATTTATGACTTATCTCATTCTTACAGTTAAAAACTCAGGAAAAAGGGTATCACTACGTAAAAACCACGCGGATTTCGATTTTCAAACTTATTCTGTTATGGGGGGTGGTAGGACTAGTAGTGGGGGTAATTATATGAATTTTCTCATTCTTACAGAAAAAATCGGGGAAAAAGGAGTCATTCTGTAAAAATCACACGGATTTCCATTTTCAAGCTTATTCTGTTATGGGAGGTTGTTGGACTAGAGTGGGGGTAATTATTTATGACTTATCTCATTCTTACAGTTAAAAACTCAAGAAAAAGGGTATCACTACGTAAAAACCACGCGGATTTCGATTTTCATGCTTATTCTGTTATGGGGGGTGGTAGGACTAGTAGTGGGGGTAATTATATGAATTTTCCGATTCTTACAGAAAAAATCGGGGAAAAAGGAGTCATTCTGTAAAAATCACACGGATTTCAATTTTCAAGCTTATTCTGTTATGGGAGGTTGTTGGACTAGAGTGGGGGTAATTATTTATGACTTATCTCATTCTTACAATTAAAAACTCGGGAAAAACGGTATCACTACGTAAAAACCACGCGGATTTCGATTTTCAAGCTTATTCTGTTATGGGGGGTGGTAGGACTAGTAGTGGGGGTAATTATATGAACTTTCTCATTCTTACAGAAAAAATCGGGGAAAAAGGAGTCATTCTGTTAAAATCACACGGATTTCAATTTTCAAGCTTATTCTGTTATGGGAGGTTGTTGGACTAGAGTGAGGGTAATTATTTATGGCTTATCTCATTCTTACAGTTAAAAACTCGGGAAAAACGGTATCACTACGTAAAAACCACGCGGATTTCGATTTTCAAGCTTATTCTGTTATGGGGGGTGGTAGGACTAGTAGTGGGGGTAATTATATGAATTTTCTCATTCTTACAGAAAAAATGGGGGAAAAAGGAGTCATTCTGTAAAAATCACACGGATTTCAATTTTCAAGCTTATTCTGTTATGGGAGGTTGATGGACTAGAGTGGGGGTAATTATTTATGACTTATCTCATTCTTACAGTTAAAAACTCGGGAAAAACGGTATCACTACGTAAAAACCACGCGGATTTCGATTTTCATGCTTATTCTGTTATGGGGGGTGGTAGGACTAGTAGTGGGGGTAATTATATGAATTTTCTCATTCTTACAGAAAAAATCGGGGAAAAAGGAGTCATTATGTATAAATCACACGGATTTCCATTTTCAAGCTTATTCTGTTATGGGAGGTTGTTGGACTAGAGTGGGGGTAATTATTTATGACTTATCTCATTCTTACAATTAAAAACTCGGGAAAAACGGTATCACTACGTACAAACCACGCGGATTTCGATTTTCAAGCTTATTCTGTTATGGGGGGTGGTAGGACTAGTAGTGGGGGTAATTATATGAATTTTCTCATTCTTACAGAAAAAATCGGGGAAAAAGGAGTCATTCCGTAAAAATCACACGGATTTCAATTTTCAAGCTTATTCTGTTATGGGAGGTTGTTGGACTAGAGTGGGGGTAATTATTTATGACTTATCTCATTCTTACAATTAAAAACTCGGGAAAAACGGTATCACTACGTAAAAACCACGCGGATTTCGATTTTCAAGCTTATTCTGTTATGGGGGGTGGTAGGACTAGTAGTGGGGGTAATTATATGAATTTTCTCATTCTTACAGAAAAAATCGGGGAAAAAGGAGTCATTCTGTAAAAATCACGCAGATTTCAATTTCCAAGCTTATTCTGTTATGGGAGGTTGTTGGACTAGAGTGGGGGTAATTATATATGACTTATCTCATTCTTACAATTAAAAACTCGGGAAAAACGGTATCACTACGTAAAAACCACGCGGATTTCGATTTTCAAGCTTATTCTGTTATGGGGGGTGGTAGGACTAGTAGTGGGGGTAATTATATGAATTTTCTCATTCTTACAGAAAAAATCGGGGAAAAAGGAGTCATTCTGTAAAAATCACACGGATTTCAATTTTCAAGCTTATTCTGTTATGGGAGGTTGTTGGACTAGAGTGGGGGTAATTATTTATGACTTATCTCATTCTTACTATTAAAAACTCGGGAAAAACGGTATCACTACGTAAAAACCACGCGGATTTCGATTTTCAAGCTTATTCTGTTATGGGGGGTGGTAGGACTAGTAGTGGGGGTAATTATATGAATTTTCTCATTCTTACAGAAAAAATCGGGGAAAAAGGAGTCATTCTGTAAAAATCACACGGATTTCCATTTTCAAGCTTATTCTGTTATGGGAGGTTGTTGGACTAGAGTGGGGGTAATTATTTATGACTTATCTCATTCTTACAGTTAAAAACTCAAGAAAAAGGGTATCACTACGTAAAAACCACGCGGATTTCCATTTTCAAGCTTATTCTGTTATGGGAGGTGGCTGGACTGGAGTGGGGGTAATTATTTATGAATCATCTCATTTTTACAATAAAAAATCGTGGAAAAAAGGTATCGTCATGTAAAATTAGCGGATTTCAAGTTTCAGTCTTATTTTAAGGGAGATGGTAGGACTGGAGTGGGTGTAATTATTTGTGAATTATCTTATTTTGCTTAATAAATCCCGGAAAAAAGTAGCATTATGTAAAAATCACACAGATTTCACATTTTAAGCGTATTCTGTTATGAGAGGTGGTGGGACTAGAGTGGGGGTAATTATTCATGAATTCTCTCTAAAAGGTATCATTGTTTAAAATTCGAGGGGTTTTTTAAATTTTTGAATTTTCAAGCTTATCGTGTTACAGGAGGTGGTAAGACTAGAGTGGAGGTAATTATTTGATTTATCTCATCTTTATATTATAAAATCGGGGGAAAAAAGATGAATGAAGGTGTAGATATCACGCTGATTTCGTTTTTCCAGCTTGTTCTGTTTCAGGAGTGGGGGTAATTATATGAATTACCTCATTCTCACAGTATAAAATCGGAGGGAAAAGGTATAATTGTTTAAAATTCACGGAGATTTAAATTTTCAAACTTATTCTGTCATGGGAGGTTGTTGGACTAGAGTGGGGGTAATTATATGAATTACCTCACTCTTGCAGTATAAAACCGTGAATAAAGGTATCATTGTGTAAAAATCACGCGGATTTCGATTTTCAAACTTATTCTGTTACAGGAGATGCTAGGAATAAAGTGCGAGTAATTATATGAATTACCTCATTATTGCCGTATAAAATCCTTGGAAAAAGGTATCACTGTGTAAGAATCAAGCAGATTTCCATTTTCAAGCATTTTCTGTTACGTAAGGTGGTAGGACTAGTAGCGGGGGTAAATATATGATTTATCTCATTCTTATTGTATAAAATCAGTGGGGTGGGTGGGGGGGAAGTTATCATTATGTATAAATCACGCGGATTTCTTTTTTCAAGCTTATTCTTTTTCAGGAGTAGGAGTAGTTATATGAATTACTTCATCCTTACAGTATAGAATTTCTTGTGGGGTGGCGGGGGGGGGGGGGGGTATTATTGTGTAAAATTCTCGGGATTTCAGTTTTCAAACTCTTATTCTCTTATGGGAGGTGGTAGGACTTGAGTGAGGGTAATTATGTGGATTACTTCAGTCTTGCAGTTTAAAACCCGTGAATAAAGGTACCTATCACTGTATGAAAATCACGCGGATTTCAATACGCGAACGTGATATGTTGAATAAATGTTTACTTAAATCATTTACGCATAATATTAGGTAATTTATGATTACTTACTATATTTGTTGCTATTCAATAATTTTGAGCCATAATTTTTTTAGAACTGATTCTATACGTCCGTGTTACAATAAGCAGGGAAGCTAGTCTCCCTAAGCTAGCCTACCCGAATTGGCAGAATTTTGGTTTATTATTATTTTTTTTTTTAATCAGCGCGATGAGTGCAAGAGCATGCAACGATAAATTTTCTAAATTTGGCTAACATCAAAGAGACTCCAGGGAGAAAAAGGTGGAACGCCCTCCTCACGTGTTACCAGACCTCACTAGACCCCAATCAACAGTCAAGCAAAGGCAAGCTATAGTAATTTCGTTCTTTTTCTCTGTACTCAACAGATACACATTACTCAGCGGATATATATAGTTTTTTTTGGTTTATTTTATTTCGTTAATTTTTTTATTGCCCATTGTCAAATAAGTAATCATGATTATCCTTTAACCGTATTACTGTGCAGAACTACCTACCTACCGATAGCAATTTAGTAATCTGAATACCATTTTCATCATGGAACCCTTCCCAGATAAAGAAAAAAGACGTACGGGGTACAAAATATATTGAAGGCACATGTGACGGGGCTGGTGTTCAACCTCACTAACTTGTTGAAGGTGAGGTGAGGCATATTTAGCGCAAAACTTTTTAAACCAAAGACTGTTTCTAAAAATCTGATAAAATCAATATAACAACTAGAAGGTTTCTTGTAATCAATAAATTTTGAATGATCTCGTTAGACCTTCGGAAACCGACGTTACATTGTTTTCCCGCTCCATCCTGCGTAGCAGTATCTATCAGTAGGAAATTTTCAGTGAAAATTTAAAAATTCACCCCGCCAATTCCGTGCCATCTTTTTGCCTAGTGTAGGTATTACATTTAATAAGCGTGATGAAACAAAGCGAATGAACTCAATTCTGATCACATTTGAGCTCATCACATATGTGTGACTGGGTGAAATTTTAAATTGTTTTCCATTTTTCTATAACTGCCCATATAATTATACTGTTGGCAATGCTTAAACTATTCATCATTTTCACATCTAAATTTTGAGGTATCAAATAGTTATGACTAGAGATATCCCTAACAAACACTTACCTAATATTTAAATCGGCAACTGACGATGAAGTACATGAAGTAGAGGCACTTTCCATAACTGGTCGAATAGATGCCCTATGTATAGAACATTTGGTAGGTAGGTACCTACTTACGTTTAACCAGCGCCTGATGATGAGGTAAATGCTGGTGCGAAACGCTGAAATGTGATATAAAACTGAAATTTCTCACTCCACCGCTTCAATTGTGGAAAACAAGATCAGCAAATGTTGGTTAGTAATATTGAGTAGTAATATTGATTATTTGGTTTGTTGAATATTTATAACAATTTTTCCGCAAGTTTAAAACCCTTCCGCAGCGAGTCTATAGTGATTTTTAGTTCGTCCCTCAGCAGTAACAGACGTCCTTATGTATTTCATCTGGTCAGAAGACAACACTCAGCTGAGAATGAAAAAGAACAACATTTAAATACGTTTCAGACCTTCCTGAATCCAAATCTGTGAAAAAAACTATAGGGGTGTGTGCGTGTGTGTGCGCGAGAGCGTGTGTGTGTTTACGAAATTGTCATACATGTTTTTTCCGCCATATGAAACACCCCTTCCGAGCCTATTAGTTATTTTTAAACGTCAATAGGTACCTACCCCACTCTTCTCAACTCCCCGCGTAACTCAACTTAAGCCTGGAAATTGAAATCCGCGTAATAATTGTTATGCAATGAAACCTTTTTCCCGGACTTATACTGTTAGAATACGATAATTCATATAATTACCCCGCTCTTATCAAGTCACCACCCGTAACCTAGTAAGCCTGAAAATTGAAATCCGCGTAATAATTGTTATGCAATGAAACCTTTTTCCCGGACTTTAACTGTTAGAATACGATAATTCATATAATTACCCGCTCCTATCAAGTCACCACCCGTAACCTAGTAAGCCTGAAAATTGAAATCCGCGTGATTGTTATACAATGAAACCTTTTTTTCCGGACCTATACTGTTAGAATACGATAAGTCATATCATTACCCACTGTTATAGAATTCTGCGAATTAGAATATAGAATTTTGGGAGATTTTTACAAAGTGATTCCTTTTTTCACGTATTTTGTACTGTAAAAATGAAACAATTCATATAATTACCCCCACTCTAGTCCACCCTGTTTTGGTTCATTATCTTCCTATTGTGCCCATTAAAAAACTTTTCAGACAAAAACGATAAGCGGGATTGCATATCAGTCAAACACATTGAAAGCATCAAACTGAAGATCCACGTTTCTTGTTCATCTTGCAAAGCTGAAATTTTTTGATGTGAAGCATTTGTGGGACTGTTGGGTAAAAATGAGAAGGCATGGGTTCTGGGAGAAAAAGGGTGGTGGAAAATCATGTGGTGTAAGAAAATCTGTTCGTCGTAGAGATTGTGGTTGGTCCCAAAATTCGTAGAATGGAATCTACTTTCATATAAAAAAATATATAAACATTAGTCATGGTTACTCCTCATTGCTGCTTGTGCGACATTTTTCAACAGCGGTGAGATGCTACAGCATGTAACAGGGAGGAAGGTATTTTTCTTGCTTATATTTATTATAATCAAGCCGAAGGCTGACCAGTAAATTACAGTCGCACACAACCAAAGAATTTCAATTGAAGAGTGATTATCGTCAATTTACTTCTGAAAGTAAAATAATTTCTTAAGGAAATGCTTTATCTGATTTCGCTTTCATAGACATTACTCCCCGAAGTAAAGATAAATATTTACTTAAGTCAAATTTTTTCTTTTGCTTTATAAAATTAAGAAAAATCTTTATTCAAGTCAAAATTTTTCCCAACTCTGGTTTGAGCGTAAGTTGGCAGTTCTGGCAGGGTGTGTGTGTTTGTTTAGTTATATGTCCTCGGCTATTAGCCGTGCCGTTCTGTTGGTTTTCCGTTGTTGTGACCGCCGTTGTCCAGCATCCTCCCTGTGTCAGGACAAGTAAACAGTGGAGCAAGCAACCTTTGTTTTATTTTGAAAACTTTTCTATTACCTATACACTTGGCGCTCGCGTTTAGGTGTATTGACGTGTGTTTACCCCCTTTCCCTTCTGTATTACTCCTCCCTTCTATTCCCTCCTTCTTCCCTTTTGTTTTTACTCCCCCTTTAACTTTGTTTACTTATTTAAATATAAATTACGTTCTTACTGTAGTTCCTTGGTTTGCCTTTTCAGTGGAATCAACTACCAACTGGTCTTCAAAAAAGGAAATAATTGGGTTTTATCCTACTTTTGGTTAGGCAGAATCTTATTAGTAGTTGAAGTCATAAAGTTGGTCAATAATGCACAAATTGGAAACTTTTGGAACAATTTTTAAGGAACTATCAAAATCGATGGCAAACTCCCTGCTCACGTTAGGATTACTTCGAAGAGTGAACATTTACAAAATGCAAAGGAAATTGATAAACCAAGTCCTTGTCACATGGATTTATTATTCTACTGGATACACCGAAATTTTGGCTGTTCATTTATTGTTTGGTGAGATGCTACAGCATGTAACAGGGAGGAAGGTATTTTTCTTGCTTATATTTATTATAATCAAGCCGAAGGCTGACCAGTAAATTACAGTCGCACACAACCAAAGCAAATTGCCTTGATTCACCTGTTGACACTTTTTCTAGTGTTGTTATACAAACTGATGGTGATTTGAGAAAGTTTCCCAGGTTTCTGGTTCATAAAAAATCGATTTTGGGAGCAGAACCTTTGGTAGAACCTCAATTTTCCACTCCTCGGTCAAAATCGACTTCATATTCGTCTTCTCGTCCCACAAAAACATGGAAACCGATACTGAAAAGCTCATGTTACTATAACACAAAAAATACCTATTTTCATACACATTTTCGCTCATAACACCCTTGGGTGTATTCCGATCGGGTTGCAAAGTTTTGGGACACAACTAGGGCCCAAATGGAGCATGTGTGCGAAGAACGAATTTTTTAAACCGAAAATGAAGCCGGTATGCATCACCCGCATGCTCTTCGTTACATCGATCTCGTCATCCCACTCATCGAAGTCAAACAAAATTTCGTAATCCATCGTATAAAAAAAAAGAAAAAAAAAACTTGGGAAAAGAAACAAGAATGCCGAGAACGATGACACTGAAAAGATGACGTAAATGAAAAGAGAACAGTGCAAACGATCAATAAGGAAATGCTTAAGGTACCTTTCGACGTACCTCATTTTTTTCTACTTATTTAGGCCAGCAAGTAAAAATTTTTCTTTACTTATTGTCTATGAAATAGGAATAAAGTAAATACTAAAGGACGACTTAAGCCTTTCCTTTATCACTGACTATGAATAGCCCAAGTGGAAGATGCTTCCTTTTTGTTCACTTAAGCATTTACTTTAAATAAAGTGAGGACTATGAATACCCTTATTGTCTCTTTCAATGAAGAAAACGATTTTCAAGAACTTATAATAGTAACAGTAAGCTAACTAATGTAGTATTTAATTCTGGATGAGGATATAAGAACGTTCGTGTGAGGAAGCTATACTGCCTACTCGAATTGGCAGACGTTTTTACTGTACAAATGAGATAGTTCATATTATAATTACCCCCACTCTAATCCAACCACCTCCCACAAATGATTAAACTTGATACCTTTTTCCCCCGGTTTTTTACTCTAAAATAATAAAATTCATACATAATTACCTCTAGTCCTACCGCCTCCCATAACAGAATAAGTCTTTCATTCCTGTGCTGGAAGGATAAGGTATATTTATTTAGTAAAATAGGCATTTTTGTAAGTTACATACCTATGCGCTTTTGCTTTCTGTAGGTATACTTTTCTTATGGAGAAGCGGGGGACTTTATCACTAAATTTATCAAAATGTAGTCATGCTCCTTCTTACAAGCCAATAATAAGAGTCGAGAGGCAGTGCTGAGAGAGAAGCGAGAACGAGAATGAAGGAGGTACGAAGCCAAAGAAAAACGACCCAATTTTCAGGGAAAAACTGAGCATTTATTTGCAATCATCAGCATGGCTATAAGAGCGAATTTTTAAAGAAATATTCGTGCTACTGTGTAAAAAGATGGTATAACGAGAAGCCATAACACTTATGTAAAATTATATAATTTTTACTTGATCTCAGCGATATTTTGCTGACTTGAGCCATAAGTTTGACCCACTCTTATTTTAGAAACATATTTTTAAAACCGAAACAGTCCCTCTTTCTGTAGTGAATCACGATCCCAAACAACGTAAGGTGAATTAATAGGGGTATTGATTTTAGCCTTTAATATCAATTTTGACCCCCCAAAAATCCAAATTTGACCCCTTCTACTGTATGTAAACCACTGAAGTAGTATTTTTCTGTCTTTGCTCACCCTTCAATACCACTTTCAATTATTTTATACAGTTGATCGTGATTTTATCTGTTTTACCGATTTTTGATCCGCTTAGCATTTTTTAAACTGCTCATCTTCAAATGCATCCTTTTGCTTGGCAATACGAACCTTTTGGCGAAATTTGGAATTTTATTCGTGTACCCAAGGTCAGATATCTCTGGCGTTACGCATAAATAAATATATTCCTATATAAATACATTTAATATGTACATAATACACATAAATGTTTATTAAAATCTAGGGATGAATTCAGGATGCTCTGAAACGGATTTGTCGATCAACAAAATTTCAGGAACTCATTCTGAAAATTTTGGACTTATTGCAATAGCTTCATTTTCTTTGAAAATTGGCTAAAAAGGAGCGAGATCAGTATATCAAGAAGCGCTTAAGTAAGAACGTTAAATTAATGAAATGAATTATTTTAATTACTTTAATTCAAACGTTCAATAAAAATTCTATGACATTATCATTCCTCTGTGTTGAAATCATTCCTCTGTCAGGTCATAAGATTAATGACCTGGTTATCTGGGTCAATTATACGAATTATGTGGTACCTCTTCGTAAGTAGGTACCAGGGTATTAGAACTACAATTTAAGAGTGAATTTGTTGGATTACGTTGCTAGTAAATTTTGGGTCAGTTGCCGACTGGAAAATGCAATGACTCGCGAAAACACCCTTATGCTTCACGAATAACTACAAATAATTAATGATTGAATTACTGAATCCCGCGCATTTGTATGAAACATTAATTTCGGGGTACTCTAGTACTCGATTTAGGGCTCTCCTGGAGGGTAGGCATTGACCACAGAAAACAGTGATCCACTCAGAAGGGCCAACTATACAGGTTACAGGTAAATAATAAACCTTTGTGTAAACAGGTTCAGCGTTTTCCGCTGTTTTGCTGATAGCTAGACTATAATATAGCTCAGTGGTTTAGCGGTCGACCTCACAAGCAGCGGGTCCCGAGATCGGAGCCCAGCCAGGACCGAATGTTTGTTCACTCCAAATTTCCCTTCACAACTTCATTACTTGTATTTTTCTTTTTTCCATTTTCGCTACTGTTTGTCATCGGCAGAATATTATTTTAGCAACATTTAACACTTCATTTACGTAGGAACCTTGTAACGAGTACAGGGTTAGGTACTAAGGTACGGAGGGTCTGCAATCTACATAATATGTATAGAATAGTACAAAATATATTATAAATAGAAGGGTGAGAGCTGTGATACAGAGAAATGTGATCTGTAACAGAATGGTGTTCTGTACAAAGTAATAAACCGGTGTGTAGGGATTTGAGGCGTTCTGGTTTATTATATTCAAAATGAACCTTTGGAATCGAGCAAGACAAATTTTTTTTTAAACCCCTCAAAAATTTTATGGTTTACGTTTCAAGGTATGTAGAATCCGAGAGTGCAATAAAAACGATGCAAATTATTACACAAAGGTTTATTATTTACCTGGCTAAATGCCCCTTCTGCGTAGATCGCTTTTTTCATTGGTCAATACCCTCGAGCTACCCCCATGAAAGCCCTAAATCGAGTACTGGAGCCGGCTCCGGAATTGAAGTTTCCTACATAATATGCGCGGGATTCAATCATTCAATCATTAATTATTTGTAGTTAATTCGTGAAGCATATGGTAAACAATAAACCGTTGTGTAATAATTTACCTGTGTTGGTGCCCCTTCTGCGTTTGAATAGTATAATGAACCGTTGTGTAATAAATTACCGCTGTGTAATAATTTACCATTGTGTAATAATTTACCAATCAATAATACTTCAACGTTTGCTCAAGTTTCAAAAAGTACAGATATTTAGCGCAAACTTTGTTTTTTAAACCAAAAACTATTTCTAAAAATCTGATAAAATCAATATAACAACTAGAAGGTTTCTTGTAATCAATAAATTTTGAATGATCTCGTTAGACCTTCGGAAACCGACGTTACATTGCTTTCCCGCTCCATCCTGCGTAGCAGTATCTATCAGTAGGAAATTTTCAGTGAAAATTTAAAAATTCACCCCGCCGATTCCGTGCCATCATTTTGCCTAGTGTAGGTATTACATTTAATCAGCGTGATGAAACAAAGCGAATGAACTCAATTCTGATCACATTTGAGCTCATCACATTTGTGTGATGAGTTCAATTCTGATCTCATTTGAGCTAATCACATTTGAGTGACGGGGTGAAATTTTAAATTATTACCCATTTTTCTATAACTACTTATATTATTGATTATAGTGTTGACAACGGCTCAAACTATACCTACATAATTTTGACATCTACATTTTGAGGTAGGTATCAAGTAGCTATGGCTAAGGATATTTATCTGCAACAAAAACTTACTTACCTAATATTTTAACCGGCAACTGACGATGAGGAACATGAAGTAGAGGCACTTTCCATAACTGGTCGAATAGCTTACGTATAGGCAATTTCGTAGGTACCTACCTACTTATGTTTAAACCAGGACCTATTGACGACATAAATGCTGGTGCGAGAAGTTGAGATGTGATATAAAACTGAAATGTCCCACTCCACTACTCCAGTGGTGGAAAACCAGATCAACGAATACTGATAAGTAATATTGATTAATGGGGTTGTTGAATATTTATATCAATTTTTCCGCGAACTTCAAACCCTTCCAGAGCGAGTCTGATAGTTATCACTTTGTAGTACGTTCCTCAGTTACATAATGATACCCTTTTCCGCCGATTTTTTACTGTGGGAATAGGGTGATTCATATAATTACCCCCACTCCAGTCCTGCTACCTCCCTCAATAGAATAAGCTGGAAAATCGAAATCCGCGTGATTTTTACATAGGGAGACCTTTTTCCCCGATTTTTTACTGCAAGAATGAGATAATATTCATATAATTACCCCCACTACTAGTCCTACTACGTCCCATAACAAAATAAGCTTGAAAATTGAAATCCGCGTGATTTTTACATGATGATACCTTTTTCCCCGATTTTTTACTGCAAGAATGAGTTAATCATAACTAATTACCCCCACTACTAGACCTACCACCTCCCATAACAGAATAAGCCTAAAAATTGAGATCCGCGTGATTTTTACATAATGATACCTTTTTTCTCCGATTTTTTACTGTAAGAATGAGATAATCATAACTAATTACCCCCACTCTAGTCCTACCTCCTCCCATGAGAGAATAATCTTGAATATCGAAATCCGCGTGATTTTTCATGATGATACTTTTTTTCTCCGATTTTTTACTGTAAGAATGAGATAATCATAACTAATTACCCCCACTCTAGTCATACCTCCTCCAATGACTGAATAAGATAGAAAATTGAGATCCGCGTGATTTTTACATAATGATACCTTAAATAATGAACCATTGGAATCGAGCATGAAAAAAAAAATGCTTACCCCCCCTCAAAATTTGATGGTTTACGTTTCAAGGTGTGTAGAATCCAAAACTGCAATAAAAATATTTCTGTCTGCCCGCCGTACGCCGTACGGGCCACTTTTCTTAGTTACCATGAAAGAAAATTGATGAAATTCGGGTTATAGGTTCCGTTCGGGGTCTAGTTGGTCCTCGAAGCTCGACGTTACTGTGAGTCTTCTCTAAGGGGTTCAAAATAGGGGTTGAAATTTTCAAAACGCCTATACCATTTTTTTACGTGAATATTTTTACGGTTTTAAATAGTTCTTGAACTTGCGAGTTTTTTAAGACCATCCGGAGCGTCGTACGTCCAGCCGTTCGTTCACAGTAAGGCCCCGAAGTTTGCACCGACAGGCATTTTCGACTCTAGTGTGAATGAAATTTTATACAATTCAAACCAAATCTCGTAACCAGAGACGCGCCCACAATAGGAAATTTGGCGGAGATGAAATCATTGCTAGGGATCACCTGATTATATTGGCGGAGTATGAAGTCGAGTTGGTTGTTCTGTGATATTATTTCATTTGAAAAATGATGGCTCTTTTGGAGTTTGTTGGTAGGTAGTGAAACTTGAACAAACGTTGAAGTAATATTGATGGGTAAATTATTACTACGGTAAATCATTACTCAACGGTAAATTATTACACAACGGTTCATTATACCATCTACGTAGAAGGGGCTGGAGTTTGTTGGTAGGTACTTTTGCAACTTTTTTCACTCCTCATCAACAATTTCTTTTCAGAACTTCATTATGTGTGTTTCTTTTTGTTAGGTACTGTTTGTCATCGGCAGAATTATTTTGGCAACATTTAACTCGTGATTTAGGTAGGTACCTAGTAACGTGTACGGGGTTAGGTACTAACCTACGGAGGGTCTGCGATCTACATAATATGAAAAGAATAGTACATCTCATATTATATAGACGGGTTATCTATACATAGAGCTGTGATCTGTAACGGAAGGGTAGGTATACTATACAAAATAATAAACCGTTGTGCAGGGATTTGCAGGGTTTTTTACTGTAAGAATGAGATAATCATAACTAATTACCCCCACTCTAGTCCTACCTACTCCCATGACGGCATAATCTTGAAAATCGAAATCTGCGTGATTTTTACATAATGATACCTTTTTCCCCAATTTTTTACTGCAAGAATGAGATAATTCATCTAATTACCCCCACTACTAGTACTACCACCTCCCATAACAGAATAAGCTTGAAAATTGAGATCCGCGTGATTTTTACATAATGATACTTTTTTTCTCCGATTTTTTACTGTAAGAATGAGATAATCATAACTAATTACCCCCACTCTAGTCCTACCTCCTCCCATGACAGAATAATCTTGAATATCGAAATCCGCGTGATTTTTACATAATGATACCTTTTCCCCCGATTTTTTACTGCAAGAATGAGATAATTCATATAATTACCCCCACTAATAGTCCTACCACCTCCCATAACAGAATAAGCTTGAAAATTGAGATCCGCGTGATTTTTACATAATGATACCTTTTTCCCCACTTTTTTACTGCAAGAATGAGATAATTCATCTAATTACCCCCACTAATAGTCCTACCACCTCCCATAACAGAATAAGCTTGAAAATCGAAATCCGCGTGATTTCTACATAATGATACCTTTTTCCCCAATTTTTTACTGCAAGAATGAGATAATTCATCTAATTACCCCCACTACTAGTCCTACCACCTCCCATAACAGAATAAGCTTGAAAATTGAGATCCGCGTGATTTTTACATAATGATACTTTTTTTCTCCGATTTTTTACTGTAAGAATGAAATAATCATAACTAATTACCCCCACTCTAGTCCTACCTCCTCCCGTGACAGAATAATCTTGAATATCGAAATCCGCGTGATTTTTACATAGGGATACCTTTTTTTCCGATTTTTTACTGCAAGAATGAGATAATTCATATAATTACCCCCACTACTAGTCCTACGACGTCCCATAACAGAATAAGCTTGAAAATCGAAATCCGCGTGATTTCAACATAATGATACCTTTTTCCCCAATTTTTTACTGCAAGAATGAGATAATTCATCTAATTACCCCCACTACTAGTACTACCACCTCCCATATCAGAAGAAGCTTGAAAATTGAGATCCGCGTGATTTGTACATAATGATACTCTTTTCTCCGATTTTTTACTGTAAGAATGAGATAATCATAACTAATTACCCCCACTCTAGTCATATCTCCTCCAATGACTGAATAAGATAGAAAATTGAGATCCGCGTGATTTTTACATAATGATACCTTTTTTTCCGATTTTTTACTGGAAGAATGAGATAATTCATCTAATTACCCCCACTACTAGTACTACCACCTCCCATAACAGAATAAGCTTGAAAATTGAGATCCGCGTGATTTTTACATAATGATACTTTTTTCTCCGATTTTTTACTGTAAGAATGAGATAATCATAACTAATTACCCCCACTCTAGTCATACCTCCTCCCATGACTGAATAAGATAGAAAATTGAGATCCGCGTGACTTTTACATAGGGATACCTTTTTTTCCGATTTTTTACTGCAAGAATGAGATAATTCATTATAATCAGGAATTACCCCCACTACTAGTCCTACCACCTCCCATAACAGAATTAGCTTGAAAATTGAGATCCGCGTGATTTTTACATAATGATACTTTTTTTCTCCGATTTTTTACTGTAAGAATGAGATAATCAGAACTAATTACCCCCACTCTAGTCCTACCACCTCCCATGACAGAATAATCTTGAATATCGAAATCCGCGTGATTTTACATAGGGATACCTTTTTTCCGATTTTTTACTGCAAGAATGAGATAATTCATATAATTACCCCCACTACTAGTACTACCACCTCCCATAACAGAATAAGCTTGAAAATTGAGATCCGCGTGATTTTTACATAATGATACTTTTTTTCTCCGATTTTTTACTGTAAGAATGAGATAATCATAACTAATTACCCCCACTCTAGTCCTACCACCTCCCATGACAGAATAATCTTGAATATCGAAATCCGCGTGATTTTTACATAGGGATACCTTTTTTCCGATTTTTTACTGCAAGAATGAGATAATTCATATAATTACCCCCACTACTAGTCCTACCACCTCCCATAACAGAATAAGCTTGAAAATTGATATCCGCGTGATTTTTACATAATGATACTTTTTTTCTCTGATTTTTTACTGTAAGAATGAGATAATCAGAACTAATTACCCCCACTCTAGTCCTACCTCCTCCCATGACAGAATAATATTGAAAATCGAAATCTGCGTGATTTTTACATAGTAATACCTTTTTTCCCGATTTTTTACTGTAAGAATGAGATAATTCATATAATTACCCCCACTACTAGTCCTACCTCCTCCCATGACTGAATAAGCTTGAAAATCGAAATCCGCGTGATTTTTACATAATAATACTTTTTTTCTCCGATTTTTTACTGTAAGAATGAGATAATCATTACTTATTACCCCCACTCCAATCCTACCTCCTCGCCTGACAGAATAAGCTTGAAAATCGAAATCTGCGTGATTGTTACATAGTGATACCTTTTTTCACCGATTTTTATATTTGTATCTTCAATTACCCCCTCCACCGCCTCTATGTTGATACAGAACATCTTGTATTGATTTGTATGTTCGCCTAATTTTTCTAACATTGAGATGATGGCGAGGCGTCGGGAGGGGTAAGGCTGTTGTGGAAGGATTGCTTGAAATACTGGCCTGGGACTACTTCCATGGCATCTAGTGAGATCTCCTGGAAGCTTGCTTGACTTGATTTACTTCATGAAAACGTTGCCCCTTCTATGGCTGTTAATGAACATATTTGTGACCGAAAATGTTCAATACAGCCAAGAAACCGGCTGTAATGGACACCTATAATGAACACATTTCGAGTGTTCATTAGCCGGCGAAAGTATAGAAAAAGTGTTCAATACCAGGGGAAAACAAATATATATATATATATATATATATATATGTGTAAATGACGCTCAAAGTTGGGACTATAGTGAAAATATGGGTAAATGGCATGTGATATTCGAGCTTAATTTAAAAGTACCAAGAATGATCTCAATGTGGAAATGTTGTTATTTAAATTAAGAAAATTAGCCCCTCTTTCAGAATATGTGTCTGTTTTTTGGTTTTGTAACCTTTTTACCCACATAACTTGAATTTAAAGTGGCTTGGGCCAAAAATACCCGACGCGAGTGCTCGTGTGTAAAACGACGCGAGTGCTGGAGGGTTAATTGCTGATTAATCATGAATTACTCGTCCTCAAACGTCATTGTAGTGGGTGACTGAAAACGGACAAGAGTGAGTGTGTGAAATGAGAAATCACAATAACCAACAATTCCACCATCAGCAGTAACCAACGATTGAAACATGTGACAGAGTTTAACAGTGGAGGTGGACCTCGAGAGTCCCCCTCCAGACCAGCGAGATTATCACCGGTTAAGAAGGGATATCAATTCGGCTTCCCCAAACCGATCCCGTCTCCACCGGAAGGAAAAATATATCGAGAACAGCTCATACTGTTACACTCTTCCCCACATGACATACTTCTGGGTAGCAGAAGTATGAGAGGCAAAAGGGGAATGAAAAGTAGTATGAAGTTCTGGTGCAGGAAAAGACATCTGAACAACTCAAGATGACAAGATGACTAACCTCCATCGTAATGGTACTACCTCAATAGTATTTACTGGTGGAGAACAAAGCTCCTACATACGAGTATTGGCGGATAATGTTGTCAGAGATTATTGCCCAGTGAACTGTGCTCATCTGGGCAACCTCTAGGTGATCAACCTCCATCGCTGGGGGATGGAACAACTATTGGGACTTGTCAATTGGGACATGGCATCAATCGCCTTCTAATGAGCTCAGTATATTTTAATTATACTGGCACTCTAAAGGGGGAAAGGGGGTGGGGTAGCCAATAGATGTATGCATTATCAAAGGGACTGGTTGTTAGTAAAGGAATCCTTCTGGGAAACCTTTGGGCTTATCCTTCTGGTAAGCCCTCAAAAAGTGGATGGAGTATGGTGAAGTGCTCAGCACATACTACCGAACCACGCTCTGCTACCATGTGACAGAGTGTAACAGTGGGGGTGGACCCTCGAGAGTCCCCCCCTCCTAGACCAGCGAGATTGTCACCGGTTATGAAGGGATATCGATTAGGCTACCCCAAACTTGACGTTTATGATTGTGTTTGGTGGGTCGTTTGGGGTTATAGTGAGTTTTTTTGTAACATAGAGGTGTTTAAAGTTCCAGGTTTTGCGAGTTCCTGTCGCAGGATGTGTGAGAATACACCGCAGAAATTACACCAGTTATTGCTATCGGGAAAAGGACGGTGGAAGCGGTTCTCCTGGGGTTTATCCGGATGCTGCTCCAAATTTTGTTGAATTCGTGATCTGATTATATTGAGGTGTAGTTTCTCCGTTGGCAGTGGAAGGTAGGGGACAACTGGGCCCGAGATTCTGTAGCGCTGCTACCATACTCTTGTCACAGGTTCTCCCATCGTGTTGACGGTTTTTCCAACGATAGAGGGTGTGGAAGTTTTGGGTTGACTAACCTTACTTGTGACAGCTTAGGGGGAAAAAAAGTTTTCCCTGAGTATTCTCAAGTACATTTAGACATAAGATCATAATTCTGATGCATGCAGTACTACAGAAGCCACGCGTTTTCCTTACAGTTTCATGGAATAAAGTTGGGTTTGGTGATGATAGGTAGCCTGTGTTTGAGATTCACCTCTTACTAAAATCGTGACCCGTTTAATAATTTTCTTCTTCTGTGGCAACGTTTTCCCTTGCCGTCTCGAACCCCACAAAGTGCCGTCCGATCTTTTACGATCTCAGATGTAGGTATAAGATGGTTACCGTTCATAGAACACCTAACTGGTTAAGACACATATCCTACTAGCTCTATTGTTCCATGAACAGCGAATGATAAATCAATGGAGTTCTTCTACAAGGAAACTGTAAAATCCGTTATTCAATCACAATCTCTTAAGATTACAAGCCGCTTCGTACAATCTCAACAATGAGACGTACCTTCCCAGTGATCTTTTTTTTCACTCTTTTTCCATCCGCAGTACAGTAAAACTGTGTAGATACGTTACAAAACGGATAGTTGACTTAACCACCCTCTAATGATTAACCCCGCGCACCGTCAAGACGGCTTAAAATTACTAGTTAGGCGTGTCTCGATGCGTCGTAAATTTCGCAAGCCGCGTGAGTTGGCGAGGCAACGCAAAATTGATTGTAACCAAAGTAATTGATTGTCACTGGAGGGGACGAGGACTTGCTAAATGCTAATATAAAGTTGATACGGCCTTTTACAAAATCTCATGGTGGGTGCAGTAAGCAGTAAGGACCATAATAAAAGAGAAAGGACATGAGTGAATAATTTTATAATGATTCATTTAAACCTAACATTTATACTAACTCATTTCCATAACGACCCGTACAATCAGTTCTTCGTTTTCTCCTTAATAAAAGGTTTGATCATAGATGAACAAAAATGGTCTACACGAGTCTGCATGATGAACGAGTCGAGCAGTCCACCTTTGATCCAAAGCTTTTGATCGAATTGCATTACTCAGATTACTGATAGCAGCACAGACATGCAGGTTGCAGTCATCAGATCAGCGCGGGCAAAAGCCAACTACGCCCTGCATATTCCGGAACCAAAAATAATGATTTTTACTGTAGACCCGTGGCTGGATCCGTTTGTCTTTGGAGAGTTCTCACTCATAAAATTTAATCTAAACTGAATTTTTCACATTTCTTGAAACTTGTAAATGAAGAAAACTGAACTGCCTACTATTTTAAGTTATCTTAAAAATATTGCAGTTAGGTTAAGGAAGTAGATTCTTTACAATTTATTTGTATTGTAATTGAATGAATTATTCAGTTAAATTAGGCTCAAAGAGCCCGAAGTGCTGAACGTGAGAATTTATTTTGTTTATTGTATTTTATTTTTTGCTTGGCGTTGTAATACTTTCCTGAATAAAAATGTTGAATTTTGAATTCAAAATATCAATTCAAATTAGTTCAGTTGTTCTGTCAATAATTCTTAACAGTTACATTCTTAGCAGATATTATGTGGTGGGGTTCGAGGAAGCGAGGGTATATGAAACTAGATGTTTGTGGTAGGTAGTTTAGAAGGGCCAACCGCAGTGCGGGTTTCCTGGGAACATAATTGAGAGAATAGTGATATCGTAGTAGGTATATGCACTCGGGAGGCGCTGTTCAGTGTCAGTGTGCTCCTGGAAAATTGTCGTGATCAGCAGAGAGACTTGTGTGCGTGTTTTCTTTATTAAAAAAAGCGTTTCGGGTGACGCATACAGAGCTTATGGAGATCCTCAGGAGGCTACAGCAGGATGCCAGAGATATCCGAGTGATAGAAAATTTGTGCTGGGGACACAGCTTTTATCCGATTGGGACGAATGGAGTCGGACGATGCAGAGATCCTGAGAGGGGTGACACAGGGCTGCATGCTGTCCGCACTCCTGTTCAAATTTGTATTCCGAAAGGATTTTCAAGGAGGCCTTGGAGGGGGAGTCAAGTGAATGGGGTGGTCCTGAGCTCAATCCGCTATGCCGATGACGCAGTTCTTCTGTGTGATAGCCAAGATGGGCTACAAGAACTAATGTGAAGAGTTAGCGCAGTTAGCTCTCGCTTGGGTCTGGATGTGAATATCAGCAAAATCGAGTTCATGGTGTTCAGCCGGCAGCTAAATAATGAAGCCCGCCTTTTATTTGGAGCAGAACCAGATAGAACGAGTCTCCTCATTCAAGTACCTGGGCAGTGTGCTGCTCACCTTGACCCAGGAGCTCGAAATTGAATGCCGCATTGAAATAACAAAGACGAGCTTCAGGAAGATGAGTGCATCACTGTGCAACCGGAATCTCAACTTTAAGTTGCAACAGCTCTTTGCGAAATGTTGTATCTGTACTGCTCTGTTATATGGCGTTGAGAGCTGGACTTTGAAAGTGAGATCGTTTGCCCGCCTGGAAGCCTTTGAGATGTGGACCCATCGTCGAGTGCTCTGAATCCGTGAAAGGCTCGTATGGCCAACGAGGAAGTCCTGCGGCGTGCAGACGTGAATCGACAAAAAATGTTGACGACTGTCAACTGATGGAAGATTTCATGTCTAGGCCACTTCCTCCTTGGTGAACCGATCTTGGCGCTTGAAGAAGAAGAAGAAGTATGCGATTCGAGAAATTCGTGTATTATAATAGTGTTTAAATAAATTTGCACCTGCTGAAGTTCAGCCGAAGGTGTTTGAAATTACAATAATCCTCACATTCAATTTTAACAACATTCCACTTTCTTTTGCTTCCCCTTCAAAACAGGAACCAATCCGTATCTTAAAATCTGGGCGCAGCTCTACGTCAACGACTGAAGATTCAAGGTTATCTAGGAAAGCTGGCGCAATATCAAATTCAGTATTCGAAAACTTCAAATTTTCCTTTGCAAACGAAATTATGTCTCGAATTTTGTGGTAATTACCTCTACGTTGTCCAGTTGAAACTGTTTTTGACTGGTAGAACGATCTGAAAGTTGTTGATCGATTTGTACTTTTAACTGGGCTTGTTCCAACTGCATAAGGTCGATTTTGTTGCTAATTTGTGAGATTTTCTCTGTGTAATTATTGGTGCACCTTAGGATTCAATCGTTGGCATTTAGCTATTGTTAATACAAATGATCAATTTTTTGTTCAAGGTTAGTAATTTTATCGCATACGGTTTGAAAAATGAGCTGAAGATAGGAATTGTCATTAGTACCACTTGGAGGAGTAGAGTGAAAACTAGGTGGTGGCATATGTTGGCTAACACCATTGGAATGTACTGACATGAAAGATAAATTTACTTTCTGCTGCATGCGGTGTAGTAGGAAACGGTGGAAGAGGTACTCGTACAACTTGGGGCGCTACAATCTCTGAGGGGGGAACTTGAACTTGCTTTTGACGGGTGTACCACCTCGTAGCAGGCCGATGGATGCTAAAAGAGAATTAGAAGCGAAAGTGATGTTAAGTATTCAAATCCTGAAATATAGTGGGTATTATAAAACAAGGGATGCCAAATGTGACGTTTCTATACTGCGACGTCGTGACTTGGAGGGTGATGGGGCTAATAAAAAGAGGCTAATTCAAGAGAACAGAGAATCATTTCCAATAGTCCGTTTAATCTTTGCGGAATACAAAGTGAAAATTACCAGTGCGGACTCACTGTATATTGATGTGTAATTACTGTGCACTCAACTTGGGCACTAGCTGGAAGTGTTGAGGAAGGGATACGATCTTCACTATCCAGAATACGTTTGGCTCCGATGTAGCAGATGGGGTGGCTGTATATGAGTCATTCGTAGTCGTGTCGCTGAAGAGAGTCCAGGGAAAAGTCGGTTGAAGAATGGATGTGTGAGTTGATGAAGCGGAGAGTAAGTGAGTGGGTAAATTGAAGAAGAAATCAGTTGAAACTAAATCAGAAGTCTGCGTGCAGTTCAAGAGTAGAAGTGAGAGTGATAGGAATGGGAAAAGAGACGACGAAACAGTCTCAAAACCTGAAACAACTGTTTCAAAAGAACAGCCACAGACGAAACAAAGTGTTAGGTCTTGATTCGATTTCGGGCCCAAGGTTGCCAGTAGTCCAATAGGCCAATCGTCATGGTCTATTCCAAAAAGTTCGCTATTGAAAATAATAAACCAAAAAACAATAATTCTGTTGAAGGAAAAAAAACGCTGCAAATCCCTGCACAACGGTTTATTATTTTGTATAGAATACCCTCCTGTTACAGATCACAGCTCTATGTATAGATAACCCGTCTATATAATATGATATGTACTATTCTATTATATACATATTATGTAGATCGCAGACCCTCCGTAGGTTAGTACCTAACCCCGTACTCGTTACTAGGTACCTACCTAAATCACGAGTTAAATGTTGCTAAAATAATTCTGCCGATGACAAACAGTACCTAACAAAAAGAAACACACATAATGAAGTTCTGAAAAGAAATTGTTGATGAGGAGTGAAAAAAGTTGCAAAAGTACCTACCAACAAACTCCAGCCCCTTCTACGTAGATGGTATAATGAACCGTTGTGTAATAATTTACCGTTGAGTAATGATTTACCGTAGTAATAATTTACCCATCAATAATACTTCAACGTTTGTTCAACTTTCACTACCTACCAACCAACTCCAAAAGAGCCATCATTTTTCAAATGAAATAATATCACAGAACAACCAACTCGACTTCATACTCCGCCAATATAATCAGGTGATCCCTACCAATGATTGGCCGTATTCACAAATTCCTATTGTGGGCGCGTCTCTGGTTACGAGATTTGGTTTGAATTGTATACAATTTCATTCACACTGGAGTCGAAAATGCCTGTCGGTGCAAACTTCGGGGCCTTACTGTGAACGAACGGCTGGACGTACGATGCTCCGGATGGTCTTAAAAAACTCGCAAGTTCAAGAACTATTTAAAACCGTAAAAATATTTACGTAAAAAAATGTGTCGTGAGTCCCTCCCGGGAACACTCCACTACAACCTTAAAGCTCTCACCAATATTCCTATGTAAAAATTACCTTCCGTTAATAAACATCTGAGTGGGGAGACAGGCGACAGAATCCGGGGGACACAACCTGGTGCCCCACTACCAGCTCCCAGCAGGGAGCTGGAGGGAGAGGACTCCAAGTCCTATATAACCCCGGATCCTGGAGCTTTAGCTTCATTCGACACTTCCTCTAACCAGCTCTCTCTTCTCTCTCTACCTTCCTCCTCCCAGATGCCTGGTGGTATCCGCCGCTCTGGGAATTCACCTCCTACCTTCTCCTCTTGTCTACATCGGTGGATATCCGCCGCCTAGACAAGCACCTTCCTTCCTTCACCTACATCGGTGGATTACCGCCGCCTAGGTGAATTTCCTTCCTCTCGCCTACATCGGTGGATTACCGCCGCCTAGACGAGATTCCTTCCACTCACCTACATCGGTGGATTACCGCCGCCTAGGTGAATTTCCTTCCACTCACCTACATCGGTGGATTACCGCCGCCTAGGTGAAATTCCCTCGCTCTCATCCATTCCACTCCTTCACGCCACCGTGATGATAAATTTAAATTCATCACAGTGGTGAACCCGACGTTCATCCAACCTTCTACCCTTCCTCCCTTCTTACCACCTCATGTGTCGCCCCCAGTCTAGTTCGGTGTCCCGCATTTTAAATTCACATTTAAAGTAGTCAGTTTAAATTCGCAATTTTTGGCCCACCCGCAACCACACCACTCTCAACTCTCCGCCGCATCCAAACCCGCCGCCGCTCATTGCGAATTTTCAAATTCAACCGCTCAAATTGAATTTTGTTCACAGCCACCTCCACCATGGACCCGAACTCGCCGTCGCCGCCGCTCCTCCGGCCGTCCCTACTGCAGCCGCCGACCGCTGCGACTTCTGACGCAACCGACAACCCCTTCACAAGCCTCTCACCACCCGGCTCCACCGCATCCGCCGCCGCCGCTGCCGCCGCCGCTGCAGCTGCCGCACACGCCGCCGCCGACGTCACGACGGCCTCGGCGTCATTCCCGCTATCGCTGCCCCCCTTCTACACGCACGACCCCGCACTCTGGTTCTTCCAGGTCGACGCTGCGTTTTCTGCCGCCAACATCCGCAGCCAGCGTACCCGCTACTCCCGCATCATCTCCCTGTTACCATATGAGATCCTCCTGCAGACGTCTGACATCTCCCCCGACGCCACGGCCGCCTACGACGACCTCCGCGGCCGCCTCATCAACTTATACCAGCCCTCCAAGATCGCACGTGTCGCAGCGCTATCCCAGCCCCAACATCTCGGCGATTTGAAGCCCTCCCACCTGTACCGTCGCCTACGTCATCAGCTACACGACGTCGTGACGGCCGACATCGCTCGAACGTTCTGGCTGCGAGCCCTCCCCCACCCCATCCAGATGGCGCTCGCCAGCCACCTCGACGGACCGGACGAGCCGCTACTCCGTCTAGCCGACACGGTTTACGACCTCGCCGCGGCCGCCAGCGTCACGGAAGTCGCCGCACCCCGCTTCCCCACCCCACGCAGGGACCGGTCACCGTCTGAAGAGCGCCGCCGGCCTCCCTCCCTCCACCGGCGCCGCTCCCTCTCCGTCGATCGCCGGCCAACCCCCTCCTCCGACCACCGACGCCAGCGCTCGGCCGACCGCCGCACCGTCTCCCCCGCCCAGCAACGGAGGGGGAGGTCCCCAAAAACGGCGGCCCCCTCCAACTCCGCGCGCCCCACCAGGACCTACCTCCCGGCGGACCCCCCCCACCGATGTTTCTACCATGTGAACTTCGGTGGGGAGGCCCGCAAATGCCAGCCCCCCTGCTCCTACTCCACCAAGCAGGGAAACGCGGACGCCCGCCGGTAAATCCGGCGGGCCCCCCTCCTCGCCAACACGGGGGGGACCACCACCGACCCCTCCCCGCCCGCATTCACACCACCTCCACCGAACCTCGCTACCCCTCCTACGCCGCCGCCACGGCTGCCAACCTCCCGGCCGCATCTGACGGCGCCGCTAAGCGCACCACCTCTCCATCAACTGACCCCCCACCCCTAGTCAGCCCCTCCAAGCCCGCCTCCAGGGCAGCCAACCTTCCGGCCGCCACTAGCGCCGCCGCTTCCGTTCCCCCACCCCGGAACGGCCCCTCCAAGCCCGCCTCCAGGGCAGCCAACCCTCCGGCCGCCACTAGCGCCGCCGCTACCGTTCCCCCACCCCGGAACGGCCCCTCCAAGCCCGCCTCCAGGGCAGCCACCCTCCCGACCGCCGCTAGCGCCGCCGCTACCGTTCCCCCACCACGGAACGGCCCCTCCAACCCCACCCCCAAGACAACCACCCCTCCGGCCGCCCCTCGCGCCGCCACTACCGTTCCCCCTCCCCGGAACGGCAAAAAATTCCCCCGCGTCTCCTTCGCGGGGGACCAACCACCGCCATCGCACCCGCCCATCACCTCGGACGAACCAAGCCCCCCCCCTCCGACGGACCCCAACACCTCAGCAATTCTACCTCACTCCGCCCCAGCTCACCAACGCCTGTTTCTGAAGTGCTCGAAGACGCACGTCCCGTTCCTCGTCGACACAGGGGCGGCGCTCTCTATTTTCCCCAATAATATTCTCCGGCGACAGGCGCGTTGTTACCGACAACTCCTCTACGCCGCCAACGGTACCACCATCCCCTCGTACGGGACGTACCGCTCATCAATTCATATGAGCGGGCTCGCGTACGAGTGGGAATTTACCGTGGCGGACGTAGAGAAAGCTATCCTGGGGGCCGACTTCCTCGCATATTTCGGCCTCCAGGTAGACGTCCGTAACGCGCGCCTGCTCGACCCCTCCACCCAGAAACCCATCCCCGGGTTCATTCATGCGGTGGATCGGCCCCCGTCCCTGTTTGAACAGCTCCTCCTCCACTACAAACCCCAGCGCCGCCCCTCAGCCCACATCTCACAGACCCAGCACTACATAGAAACCTCTGGCCCCCCAATATCGGCGAAAGCACGACGCCTCCACCCCCTCCAACTCTCACAGGCCCGCAAACATTTTGATCTTCTCATCAAGGAGGGCATTATCCGTCCCTCCAAATCCCCGTGGGCTTCTCCACTACATATTGTGCAGAAGCCTAACGGGGATATCCGCCCGTGCGGCGACTACCGCCGCCTCAATGCCCGTACAACCCCAGACCTTTACAACGTCCCACATCTCCGGGATTTCTCTTCCCACCTCCACAACACAACCATCTTTTCTACACTCGACATCTCTCGTGCCTTCCATCACATTCACATCTACCCCCCTGACGTTCCTAAAACAGCTATCATCACCCCTTTCGGCCTGTTCGAGTATATCAAAATGGGTTTCGGCCTCCCTAACGCTGCCCAAACATGGCAGCGTTACATGGACAACATACTACGAGGCCTACCCTTCGTCTTCTGTTTTTTAGACGACGTCCTGATCGCTTCCCGAGACCCAAAGGAACACCTCGCACACCTGAAACAGGTTCTTGACATCTTCGCCGCCGAGGGCCTCACCATTAACACTCCGAAATGCGTCCTCGCCCAGCCCTCCGTCCGCTGCCTCGGCCACCAGGTTTCGTCCGAAGGAATAAAACCCCTACCGGACAAGGTGCACACCCTCACCGATTTCCCACAACCCAACACTGTCTCAGAATTCCGCCGTTTCCTGGGTATGTTGAACTTTTACCGTAGACACATCAAACACGCAGCACAACACCAACAACCACTCATACACGCTATCCCACAACCGGCAAAGAAAAACGATAAACGCCCCATTTCCTGGACCCCCGCCCTCACAACCGCCTTCCAACAATGCAAACAGGACCTAGTTGACGCCGCTCTATTGGCCCATCCCGATCCCCATGCCCCCCTCTCCATCACCACAGATGCGTCCGACTGGGCCATCGGGGCAGTACTCCACCAACACACCGGCGCCACCCCCCAACCTCTCGGCTTTTTCTCTAAAACTCTGTCCCCCACACAAAAAAATTACTCCACCTTTGACAGAGAACTCCTCGCCATCCACGAAGCCATCAAACACTTCCGTGACTTCGTGGAGGGCAGGCAGTTCTCTGTCATAACCGACCACAAGCCCCTCACCCACGCCCTCCTCCAAAACCGAAAATCAGCCTCCCCCCGTCGCCTCCGGCAACTCGAATTTATCGGACAATTCACGTCCGATATTCGTTATTTGCCGGGGGCCGACAACTGCGTCGCCGACGCGCTCTCCCGCCCCACCCCTGCGCCGGTGGCGGAGTTACTGCCCTTCCCTTCCCCGCAAACCCTCAAAAACCACCAAACTCCTACTTCCGATCCCGCACTTTCCAATCTCATCTCCGCCTCAAAATTGGAACAGCTGCCTCCCCTCGATCTCTGGTGCGACGTATCGGCCGACGCACCGCGCCCGTACGTCCCACCGGAGCTGAGGAGGCAGTTGTTCCTACATTACCACTCCCTCCATCATCCCGGCATTCGGGCGAGCCGGGACCTCATCAAGACGCGGTACTTCTGGCCCCATATGAACACGGATATACGTACCTGGGTTCTTGGGTGCCAGAAGTGCCAGCAATTCAAGGTCTCGGCTCACCCCCATGTACCTCCTCAACCTATCCCCGATTCTCTCCCGTGGGAACACGTCCACTTGGATCTGGTCGGCCCTCTTCCCCCCTCCGAGGGGAAGAGGTATTGCCTCACCATGATCGACCGTGCGACAAATTGGGTAGAGTGTATTCCACTCGCCCACATTACCGCGGACGCCGTCGCCGCGGCCTTCCTCAATCAATGGATCAGCCGCTACGGTTGTCCGCGGACACTCACGGTCGATCAGGGGAGGCAATTTGAATCAGCCCACTTTGCCGACCTGCTCCGTTCCCTCGGGATACAGAAAATCCGCACCACTCCTTATCACCCCCAATCCAACGGGAAAATAGAGCGGTGGCACTCGGTCCTCAAGCAAGCCATCTCCACATCAGCCACTTCCCCGTCATGGACCAAAACCCTCCCCTACGTTCTACTTAGCCTCCGCACTTCCGCCCGTCCTTCAGACAACACAAGTCCCGCACAACACGCATTCAGAGACCCCATTCGTTTACCGGCCGACATTTTCCCTCCACACAACACCCCGTCCATTAACAGGGAACCGTTACACACCTCAACACCGACAAACGACACCACTTACCCAAAACGCTTTTACACTTCCACGCATATGTACTTGAAAGAGCCCGGCATGCATAAAACCTTTCAGCCCCTTTATGCCGGGCCCTTTCAAGTCATCCGCACAACACCGACCACCGCGACCCTGCTAATGGACGGGAAACCCCACACCGTCCCTTTCGCCCGCTGCAAGCCCGCCCCTGTTCTCCCTCAACCAACGTCCACTATCAGTCTCCGGCCGTCTGTTTGCAATGCAACACCTCTCTCCACCGAATCAGTCTCCCCCGTCGCCGTTTCCGGATTTCGATTCGGATCCGGAAATGGCGGCGATACTCCGGGACGTGTACGTCCCGGACCCGCTCTCCCCCCTACCCCCTTCGCCCGGACCAACATCATCGCTTCCATTTTTCCCGCGAAGGATTTCCGGACTTCCTCCCCGGCCTCGGCGGTGGAAGTACCCCCAGTGGCGCATACTGCGCGAATTTCGCGCAGCGCAAGCCACCGGGGTACATCCCCCCTACATCCCGTCCGACCCCCTTATAGATCCGCTCCTCCACCAACTTCAGCTCACCCTACTTATGCCACCCCCACCGCCCCTTCCAAACATCAAAACCCCCGTCCTCAACGAACCCCCGCCCCCCAAATTTCAAAAAACCCCGCCCCCCAAATTTCAACAACCCCCGCCCCCCAAATTTCAACCCCCTCTTGCTCCTCCATTTTTTTCCATTTTCGACCCCCCAGTTTTAGATTCAGCCCCAAAAACACCCCAGCCCACCAAACCTACAACACCCCCTCTTCCCCCACCGCCGCCGGGGATATCCGCAATAGTCTCCGCCGGGACGAAAAGGTCCGGGCGCCGCAACAGACGACGGGAGCGTCCCTCGCCCCGCGTCCCGGCGGCCAAGTCCCCCGCCCCGCTCTGAGAAATCACGGCGGGGCCTTGAGATTTCGGGACAGTGTTTGTGTTCCATTATCCCACAGACACTGTACCGAACCTCACAGCCCCGCCGTGGCCACTTCGTCGCAGCGGGCATCATCAACACTAAACCACACACTACACCCACCTTTTCACTACACCCAAACACTCAATACACTAAACCACACACAACCCACACCCAGGGAACGGCGGATCTCGCAACCCCGCTCAATTCTCTCTCCCCTGAAACCGTACCAAAAATTTGTACATACCTGTAAATACCTGTACATACCTGTAAATACCTTGCGCCTGTAAATATCTAATGTAAATATCTAACATACTATCTCACTATCACTCCTCTTATCATCATCATCGAACTCATCACCTTTGTAAATATTGTCACTTCATCAAATTTTTCATCACACCCTCCTTGTACATATGTTTCCCATCATCGAATTTCGTCTGCTTACATCTACTTACATCTACTTACGTCTACTTATATCTACTTATGTCTACTTATGTCTCCTTATGTCTACTTTTGTCTACTTAGCCCTACTTATGTCTACTTATGTCTACTTATGCCTACTTATCCTACTACTTGTATATCACCCTAGTTTTAAGACACCTCCGGTCACTCTTCTGCCTTCAGCACTACAATTGTTTGTTTCAGCCTTCAGCTCCTGTATCCTTGCGCCTTCAGCTCCCCTTTTTGTTTCCGCAGCCCTCAGCCACTGTCAACTTGAGCCTTCAGCTACCTCAATCATTGGTTCGAACTGGGGGGACCTCTGTCGTGAGTCCCTCCCGGGAACACTCCACTACAACCTTAAAGCTCTCACCAATATTCCTATGTAAAAATTACCTTCCGTTAATAAACATCTGAGTGGGGAGACAGGCGACAGAATCCGGGGGACACAACCTGGTGCCCCACTACCAGCTCCCAGCAGGGAGCTGGAGGGAGAGGACTCCAAGTCCTATATAACCCCGGATCCTGGAGCTTTAGCTTCATTCGACACTTCCTCTAACCAGCTCTCTCTTCTCTCTCTACCTTCCTCCTCCCAGATGCCTGGTGGTATCCGCCGCTCTGGGAATTCACCTCCTACCTTCTCCTCTTGTCTACATCGGTGGATATCCGCCGCCTAGACAAGCACCTTCCTTCCTTCACCTACATCGGTGGATTACCGCCGCCTAGGTGAATTTCCTTCCTCTCGCCTACATCGGTGGATTACCGCCGCCTAGACGAGATTCCTTCCACTCACCTACATCGGTGGATTACCGCCGCCTAGGTGAATTTCCTTCCACTCACCTACATCGGTGGATTACCGCCGCCTAGGTGAAATTCCCTCGCTCTCATCCATTCCACTCCTTCACGCCACCGTGATGATAAATTTAAATTCATCACAAAATGGTATAGGCGTTTTGAAAATTTCAACCCTTATTTTGAACCCCTTAGAGATGACTCACAGTAACGTCGAGCTTCGAGGACCAACTAGACGCCGAACGGAACCTATAACCCGAATTTCATCAATTTTTTTTCATGGTAACTAAGAAAAGTGGCCCGTACGGCGTACGGCGTACGGCGTACGGCGGACAGACAGAAATATTTTTATTGCAGTTTTGGATTCTACATACCTTGAAACGTAAACCATCAAATTTTGAGGGGGGGTAAGAATTTTTTTTTTCATGCTCGATTCCAATGGTTCATTATTGAAAATAATAAACCAATACGGGTGATTCGAAACCGTTTCCACTGGCGACAGCTTGGCAGCGGGAAAAACGAAGAAACAGTTTCGTTGTAGGAAAAAAAACGCTGCAAATCCCTGCACAACGGTTTATTATTGGTTTATTATTTTCAATAATGAACCATTGAAATCGAGCATGAAAAAAAAAATTCTTACCCCCCCTCAAAATTTGATGGTTTACGTTTCAAGGTATGTAGAATCCAAAACTGCAATAAAAATATTTCTGTCTGTCCGCCGTACGCCGTACGCCGTACACCGTACGCCGTACGCCGTACGGGCCACTTTTCTTAGTTACCATGAAAAAAAATTGATGAAATTCGGGTTATAGGTTCCGTTCGGCGTCTAGTTGGTCCTCGAAGCTCGACGTTACTGTGAGTCATCTCTAAGGGGTTCAAAATAGGGGTTGAAATTTTCAAAACGCCTATACAATTTTTTTACGTAAATATTTTTACGGTTTTAAATAGTTCTTGAACTTGCGAGTTTTTTAAGACCATCCGGAGCATCGTACGTCCAGCCGTTCGTTCACAGTAAGGCCCCGAAGTTTGCACCGACAGGCATTTTCGACTCCAGTGTGAATGAAATTGTATACAATTCAAACCAAATCTCGTAACCAGAGACGCGCCCACAATAGGAATTTGTGAATACGGCCAATCATTGGTAGGGATCACCTGATTATATTGGCGGAGTATGAAGTCGAGTTGGTTGTTCTGTGATATTATTTAATTTGGAAAATGATGGCTCTTTTGGAGTTTGTTGGTAGGTAGTGAAACTTGAACAAACGTTGAAGTATTATTGATGGGTAAATTATTACTACGGTAAATCATTACTCAACGGTAAATTATTACACAACGGTTCATTATACCATCTACGTAGAAGGGGCTGGAGTTTGTTGGTAGGTACTTTTGCAACTTTTTTCACTCCTCATCAACAATTTCTTTTCAGAACTTCATTATGTGTGTTTCTTTTTGTTAGGTACTGTTTGTCATCGGCAGAACTATTTTAGCAACATTTAACTCGTGATTTAGGTAGGTACCTAGTAACGAGTACGGGGTTAGGTACTAACCTACGGAGGGTCTGCGATCTACATAATATGTATAGAATAGTACATATCATATTATATAGACGGGTTATCTATACATAGAGCTGTGATCTGTAACACAAGGGTATTCTATACAAAATAATAAACCGTTGTGCAGGGATTTGCAGCGTTTTTGTATAGAATACCCTCCTGTTACAGATCACAGCTCTATGTATAGATAACCCTTCTATATAATATGATATGTACTATTCTATTATATACATATTATGTAGATCGCAGACCCTCCGTAGGTTAGTACCTAACCCCGTACTCGTTACTAGGTACCTACCTAAATCACGAGTTAAATGTTGCTAAAATAATTCTGCCGATGACAAACAGTACCTAACAAAAAGAAACGCACATAATGAAGTTCTGAAAAGAAATTGTTGATGAGGAGTGAAAAAAGTTGCAAAAGTACCTACCAACAAACTCCAGCCCCTTCTACGTAGATGGTATACTGAACCGTTGTGTAATAATTTACCGTTGAGTAATGATTTACCGTAGTAATAATTTACCCATCAATAATACTTCAACGTTTGTTCAAGTTTCACTACCTACCAACAAACTCCAAAAGAGCCATCATTTTTCAAGCGAAATAATATCACAGAACAACCAACTCGACTTCATACTCCGCCAATATAATCAGGTGATCCCTACCAATGATTGGCCGTATTCACAAATTCCTATTGTGGGCGCGTCTCTGGTTACGAGATTTGGTTTGATTTGTATACAATTTCATTCACACTGGAGTCGAAAATGCCTGTCGGTGCAAACTTCGGGGCCTTACTGTGAACGAACGGCTGGACGTACGATGCTCCGGATGGTCTTAAAAAACTCGCAAGTTCAAGAACTATTTAAAACCGTAAAAATATTTACGTAAAAAAATGGTATAGGCGTTTTGAAAATTTCAACCCCTATTTTGAACCCCTTAGAGATGACTCACAGTAACGTCGAGCTTCGAGGACCAACTAGACGCCGAACGGAACCTATAACCCGAATTTCATCAATTTTTTTTCATGGTAACTAAGAAAAGTGGCCCGTACGGCGTACGGCGGACAGACAGAAATATTTTTATTGCAGTTTTGGATTCTACATACCTTGAAACGTAAACCATCAAATTTTGAGGGGGGGTAAGAATTTTTTTTTTCATGCTCGATTCCAATGGTTCATTATTGAAAATAATAAACCAAAACGGGCATTAAGAAACCGTTTCTGTTGCGAGATACAGCTTCGCAGCAGGAAAAGCGCTGCAAAGTCCTTGTCACATGGGTTTATTATTCTACTGGACATACCTACAGAAATGTTGGCTGTACATTTTTTGTTTCTTTCATGTGAAATAATTGAAATAGCTATTTCTGATGGTTTCCACAATTTTTGGCCCCCAAAACACAAATTAGGTAGGTACGCTTTTTTTTCTTTTCTTTAAATGACTAAGTGTTATTATAAAAACTGATGGTGATTTCAGACGATTTCCCAGGTTTTTCACTCATGAAAAATCAATTTTGGGAGCTGAACATTTGGTAGAACTCAATTTTCCACTCTTTGGTCAAAATCGACTTCATATGCGGTCTTCTCGTCCCCCAAAAACATGGAAAACGATATCTCAGAAGCTCATGTTACTGACATGTTGCTAAAACGCAAAAAGTACCTATTTTTACACACATTTTCACTCATAACACCCCTGGGTATATTCCGATCGGGCTGAAATGTTTCGGGACACAACTAGGGCCCAAATGGATCATGTGTGCGAAAGAAAGAATTTTTTTAGACCGAAAATGAAGCCGGTACACGTGATACGGCGGACGGGCATTGCATTTTGGTTTATTATTCTGTGAATAATACACCTATGTATTCGCTCAGCAAAAAATTTTTATAACACCCCCTCAAAATTTTTTCTTTTCCGTTTCAAGGTGCGTAGATTCCAAAAATGCAATGTCCGCCCGCCGTACGCCGCCCGTCCGCCGTCCGCCGTATCACGTTTACCGGCTTCATTTTCGGTCTAAAAAATTCGTTCTTTCGCACACATGCTCCATTTGGGCACTAGTTGTGTCCCGAAACCTTTCAGCCTGATCGGAATATATCCAGGGGTGTTATGAGTGAAAATGTGTATAAAAATAGGTACTTTTTGTGTCTTAGTAACATATTAGTAAAATGAGCTTTTGAGGTATCGTTTTCCATGTTTTTGGGACGAGAAGACCGAATATGAAGCCGATTTTGACCAAGGAGTGTAAAACTGAGGTTATACCACATGTTCAGCTCCCAAAATTGATTTTTCATGAGTCAAAAACCTGCGAAATCGTCTGAAATCACCATAAATTTGTAGAATAACACTGAAAAAAGTGTCAACACGTGGATCAAGACGATTAACAGGTACTATCAATAATCAAAGATAATTTGGAAAAAAAGGAGCGTACCTAATTCAAGTTTGGGAGCAAAATTGGTGAAAACCACCAGAAATAGCTATTTCAATTATTTTACATGAAAGAAACAATAAATGAACAGCCAACATTTCAGTAGGTATGTCCAATAGAATAATAAACCCATGTGACAAGGACTTTGCAGCGTTTTTGTAATCTACGCACCTTGAAACGGAAAAGAAAAAAGGTTCAGGGGGTGTTATAAAAATTTTTTGCTGAGCGAATACATAGGTGTATTGTATTATTCACAGAATAATAAACCAAAGCGAAGAAACAGTTTCGCGTTTCTGTTATTTAGGCCGAGAGCCAAAATCCCTTGAAGCGTTATTGTTGCTGAAGCTGTTATTTTGAAACAGCTTTCCCGAAACTGTTTCATACAATAAACGACCTGTTTCGTTTCATTTCTCAAAAAGAACAGAAACGCCCATCCCTAGAAAGTGAGCAGTGAGTATTCAATTTTCAATCCTCAGTCATGGAAAACCATCCGCGGACCCAGCCTGGATAAAAACTCGCCGTTCTTTTATTTTGTCGTCCCTTGTTTTTGGATCATACGTAGTTACTCGAGTGGCGACTTCACTGACGTGGGTAATCGAGTTAATTCTCATTTTCTCTCCTTACCCACCAGGTATCGGTCCTCCACCCTCCAGTCCATGTGAGATTGTCACCCACGCTAACCTCATGCATTTAACGTTGTATGTATTCAGCGTATTACGTAGACCGCGGAGGTACATCGGTACATTCATTGCTGTGAAGTGAGGTCGTGTACTTAGCAGAAGCTCAGTTATCCGGTGGAATGAGGTGGTAAAGAGGCGAGATTTTCCGCTTGGTTCGTCACCATGCTCTCCCGTCGCGCTTTGCTGACCACCAACGAACAGGTAGCTCTTCTTGCATCTGTCTCGCCTCCAGCTTCAGTTCCACCAATCAATCCAAACTTGTGTTTCACCGATTCAGTAGACGAAGGGAACGAGGAGCCGTCTTCCGTCAGGAGCTACAATTAGCTGTGATATGAGGTTTTCATGCACAGGTTGTTGTAGCCTTCATTTCTGTCGGTTTCATTTCGTACGCAGTAAGATTATCCAGTGGTGATTCTTTCTACGTACAGTATTTATCCATTGCACACCGCACTACATAGTACATAGTAGGGTGTCCCGAAGTAGACCTTCCCACCTCCTCAAATTATTTCTAAAAGAGGAGTGATTTTTGTAACCTTTAATATTAAGAATTTACGTTCATGTTTCGCACACCCATTATTTGACGCTATATTCTGTTGAAAACGCTTCAAATTATTACACGGCACAGCCTATACTTTCCTGTACAGGTACCTCTTTTGCGTAGATCACTGAATTCGTATTAACGTAAGACCCTGAATTATTAGGGTCGTTTCTTGCGGTGAATACCTATCTACACACGCACACGCAAGCATACACATACTCACGCGCACACATGCACACAGACACGAAAAATGCTACCAGATTCGAAGTATAAGCTCTCTGACGGTCGGCAATTATACAGTTACATAAATATGCATTTTTCTCCGCCCCCGTCTCTTGTAACGCGTCATTTATTTATTTATTTATTTATTTGATTAGTTGCATATATGACACAAAAATACAATATATATAAAACACACTTAGTACTCCTTATCATAGCATAAGAATGAAAAAAACGTTACAACTTTGCAACTTATTGTTGGGCTAAACGCCGCAGGCCCGAAGCGCCCAACAAAAATTGTCACTTATTTGCAAAAAACAATTATTTTACAAAAATTAGGAGTAATTCGTCAATTTACGTATAGATACTTTTGATAATATTCTCGCAATTATTCGGACTCATCACAATCAACCAACTAAAAATTTTCTTCTTATATGTTGATCTTGAAAACGAGCTAGGATTTTTTAATTCAGTATTTACGGTGCGAAGCAAAATACATAAGATATAGAGGGTAAGAGAGGGTTTCGGAATTACATAATTGCCTTCCAGCCTGAAACGAGTTGGGTAATCATGAACTACCGTATCGTTTATTATTGTAGGGTCGCTATGAAAGAGCATCAACAATGATTTAATGAACAGCTGACGTGGTGTAAATACTTTAAATTCCCGATATAAAGTCTTGCGGCCGGCAAACGGAGCAAACGGGTCATTTTCATGATGGTCTTAATAACTGATCGTATAAAACTTTTGAAACCCTCGAGATATTCCCAGATTTTCACCTAATTTGGAAGATTCTTTCGCGTGAACAAAAATTAGTACCTACCTACAAAGAAAATCCAAAATAACTGTCTTTCTTCAAATGAAATGATATCTCGGAACAACCAACTGGTTTTCATACAGCCATGCGTGATTAAAAATCAGCTGTTTCCTACCAATCATCTGGGCTGACGTTATGTATACCGTATGATTCACATTCATGTTGAGAAGCTTTTCGGTTCAAATTGAAGGGCCTTACCTTGAACGAACGGACTGGACGTACAATGGTCCGTTTGGTCTAAACTGCCTTGGAACATAAACCGTCAAAATTCGAGGGGGAGGTTGACCTTTTTTCACGCTCGATTGCAAATAATAAACCAAATTGTGGACGAATTGCAGATATGGTATGCATACCGCATTTAATTGTCTACAAAACCTTGATGTACTTCATGTAAAATGCACCTGTATGTAATTATTGCGTCGTGCATTGCAGGCACAAGTAAAAGTCATTATGGCTCAGCAATTTGTAGTACTTAGTAAATGGTACATGTTTTATCATTTCTTCCACCAGCGTTAGTTTATAAGTAAGTTAGTTACAGTAGCGGAGACCCCAAGATCAACATCTCTTTTATGAACGAACCGAGAACAAAACTCGAACAATTATTACGATAATCATCGTCGAGCGGCCTCGTTTTTCAAAGCTTTGAAAACCCTCTGGTTTTTTTTTCGACTTGTGAGGTCCGTAATGAAACGTTTTGACAGAGGCGGCCGCCGTACGACAGCGCTAGTATCGCCAGAGACGGATCAACCATCAGTAAAAGCGTCGTAACAAGTCGCTGAAACCCATCTTTCCGACTCATTGCATTTTTAGTGGTCCGTTCGTTTTTACTATATCAAAAAGGTCCCGCTCGTAAAGAAGGACCTACGACAAAAAACGCAGGAATTTGCCCTTCGGGTTTGTTTCGGATCCTTGTTCCTGCCGTCTACGAACGATTTTTATGTGACTTGATCGTTTCTTGTGTTACCTACTGTTGGTTTTGGCCAGTTATTGTAATAATATATAATAAGCTGGATGTTATCCAGTGAGTGTTGCAACTGTCCCGTACATTTTCCCTTTGTGGGAATATCTCTAGTTGAGGAGCTAGTTCAAATTACGGTACCACTACGGCATTGGATACCCTACGATGAAGGTGAGGTGCTGATTCACTCGATTGGTGGCCGATCATTCCAGTAGCGACCTGCACACATGCTCCCTACATCATATTTATTCATTCTCATTCAAATTAATTGATTCCTGTAAAACTATCAGAAGGCAAGCGCAGTAGTTCGTTGACCGATTGGTTCTTGTAAATAAAATTAAAAAAATAGCTATGTCAATTAGTTACAATCGAGCTCCTGAAGTGAACGAAGACCAACACAAAGTTATATAAAACGGACCGGCGGCTGTTTGCCGTACGCGAGCGCAAGTGCGACTTCAGGGGGGCGCGAGCGGATTCTTAAGTAGTTCTTTAGATTTAGATTAGATTTAGATTTAGATTTTTTATAAAAATAAGTTTTAATAGTTTAAAGTAAAATAATGGTCTTGTAAACCATAGATAGAGTAATCTTTAAAACTTCAGCAGTGAGGATATTCCCCATCATTAATCTCCAAAATTAGAGTAGGTACCTACTCATTGTGGAAAATGTGGAAAATGAAAATGAAAAAAAAAAAAAACCACAGTCATGCAGCATGGCTATAAGAGCGAATTTTCGAAGAAATAACTGATTTTATGTAAAACTGTTTTATCTCAAGAAATAACCACGTTCCTTCATCTTCAAAGTGCTCCAGTTTGAGAACGGAATGAGATATCGCAATTCTGATTTCACCATCGTGTTCAGCGTAGAAAAACCTTTAAAATGAGGTGTCACTTGTCAGACTGTTTCATTTTGGGAATTTATGGGTAATTTTCCCCCCCTAAAACTCCCCAAAACTCCCCCTTAGAGTGACCCGATTCTGCCCATCTACGAACTTAGCCTGTCGATTGCCAAGACAGATTTTTCGTGCAAATTTGAACTTTTTATCTCAATTCTGTCGAGAGTTATCGTCTGGAATGACACATACATATATAAATATATAAATATATATATATATATATATATATATATATATATATATACATATAATTTTTGGTGTCTTTCGGCAGTGAATTCAGGATGGTCTGAAACGGATTTTGGTATAAAAATCTTTCGGAAATTCGAGTTTTAAAAATTTTGGACCGAGAACAATAGCTTCCTTTTCTTCGAAAATTCGCTAAAAGAGTGTCATCTCAATTCTACTTCAGAACTCTATCAAACAAATGTCAGAACCAAAATCGGTTCAGCCATTTAGGTACAAAACCAATAGTAAATTTGCCCCGATAGTGCTGCCATCTCTTGAAAAGGTTTCTTAATAAAATCGGGGACATTTAGCCTTAATAATGTTTTAATATTTTACATTCTGTTGGAAATGAAACTGCAGCGTAGACGCATAGTTTGGCCGTGTCAGATTCATAATGATCTTATATCGACAATTATATTGGGCATCGGGTTACACAATCTTTTCTCTGCCTTACGCCTTCCATACAGACCAACTCGCACTTCCACTCCTATCTTTCTCAGTGATCCAAGCATACATTTTGTCCAATCTGAAGACGAATGTATCCGATTATCTTGTCTTGTTGGCAAATCGTAATCCGTACCTTACTCAAACCCCTTAAAAAATCGTCCTTTATCTTCATCCGCAAAAAAGAAAAACCTCCTTCTCTTATTCTTCTTTTTCATCGCCGCGATAAATGAAAAAAAATACGGAATAAAACTTGAAAACAAACAAAAAACCTCTCCTATGGGAAGCCGTTTCACTTCTGGATGGGAGTTGTTAGGAGAAATCGCGATGTATCATCTCCGGATTTACGAGGGTTGTCAGGTCCTCCTAACTCGTCCGATATTGTTTTTTGAAAAGAGAGAGAGAAAAAAAATATCACCGGCGCGACACAAACACGCCGAAGACGCTCTCAGAAACACACACACCCACAGTCGCCACTCGGTCACACCCGCTTCCACGAGAAGAGACGTACCTACCTCCAGAAACTGGTTTTACCCCTGAAAAAGCCTTTTGATCTCCACCTTGGTTTAATGCCGTGGATGAGACAGCAGACTTTCAGTGGTAGGTAAGCAGCATAGTGCTTACGAAATAACTGCTAACCAATATAATGCATCACTTCAAATAATGCTTTGATCCATAAATAACGGAAATAGTTGTTGTTGTTGCGTTGAAAAGGTTGATAAATAATCGTAATCATCGTGATTCCATCCACTTGGCCGACCATTTTTGGCTTATCAGGTCTTTATCAGATTGTGAAATGCAGTCGATTGAAGTGACTCCTCTGTCAGGATATGATTGATGAACGATCCGGCATTTACTGGATCGGATAAATTTGCCAGATTCTGCTGAATCCTGGTGAAGGATGCATCAAAGCCAAGCCGTCAGTCGAGCAGTCAGTTTATTTTGGCAGTTTTTAGGGGGAAGAATTCAGCATATTTCCGACGGTCCCAGAGGAACATGGTAGCCAAATATTGTGGGTGTAGATTTTGTTTCTTCCAGTTGAAATTTCCATGAGGGTTTCAAAAATAAAACGTGCTTCGTTGACTTTCTATCAAAAGCACACTATCGCAGCATTATTGTAAACAATTTTAATAATTCAAAATTTCAACAATCCTAGTTAGCAGTCGAGGCATAATAAGACGAGATACGTCGGAGAAACTGAAGCTGCGATTGGGGTTCGAAAACAGGAATTGTGACATTCACGTTTGCCCTCCTCAGCACTACATTTCTTCTGATTGGCTTCACCGTGACTGTTTACCACCTAAATATCTCTTTTTGAAGGTCGAGGAGTACTTCAGTGAAAAGGTGAATTGAGAGGTGGAATGCAGTAAAATTGTCATAGAAATGGCGGTGAAATGCTTCAGAGCCATTACGAGTGCGGTTGTTCACTGTCGATGTGTCGGTCCGAAGTGCAGGAGGATAAGTTGACCGTTGAAGCACCTTCGTGTATCGAATAAACCCTTTTGTACGATCAGTATGATTTACCCTCCCAGGAGGTTTTAGGCAGGTTAATGTTAGTGTTTGGTAGGTTACCTCTGCTTTTCTTCCCCAGTGCTCATGTCTCGTTGTTTGGAGAATGGATGAAGGTCGTCAGTGAGAAAGGGGTTTGCCTCGTTGATCGGTAGGACACTCAGACATTCGTGGTTGATACTTACTGCACGATGCTATGATTGGTTTGGATCTTGGCCTGCTTCAGAAAACGTTGCCATTCGTCCCGGTATCGAGCAGCAGTTTGTCAGTTTTCGGACCCCCAGCCTCCTGCAGTCCTCCTCAACTCATCAAGCCAAACGCAGCCGGGGCCTTCCTCCTGGTCGTGTACCACCGGTTTCTCCCTTTTACACCTCCTTGGGGGTTTCTGCTCCGGGCGTTCTTGCGAGGTGCCCTGACCATCTCAGCCTACCACATTTTATGAAGGCAACGATGTTTTATCCTCCAAACAGGACATACAAATCGCAGTTGTATCGCGTCCGCCAGGTCCCTGCATCATTTGGAGGGCAAAATATCCTGCCCAGGGCTTTCCTCTCAAAAACCAACAGGGATTTTTGGTTAGCTGCTGAGAGGGGCCATGTCCCAGAGGCGTACGTGAGAACCGGCCATAGGAGAGTCTTGTGGAGAGCGACTTCGTGGACCTTGACACGTCCTTGTTCTTGAAGAACTTAACCGGACTTGTTGGCGTTCATGATCCTCATTCTGATCTCTCGACTGAGGTCATTGCCCTTGTGACTGCCAAGCCCAAGTAGGTGAATGACTCCACTGAATCGACAGTGTAATGACCCATTTGGACGCTCTCGTTGCTTTTCTTCCATCTGGCCAGCATGTATTTTGTTTTCTCTTTTACTTCGCCTCGAAGCCCTTCTCTGTAGATATGAAGGCTTCTCTAACTGCTGCAAGCTTCTTCCCACAATATCAAGATCATCTGCGTAAGCCAAGGTTTCATGTTTATAACCAAACGAATACTGGAGAAGCTAAGAACAGTAACCTCAGGTGTGTTTAATTGTTTATTTGAACATAGGCCGAGTTTGTACATCGATCTGCGACGTAATCCATAGGTGGAGGGACCTTGGCCGAGTTGGTACATCGATCTGCGACGTAATCCATAGGTGGAGTGACTTTGGCCGAGTTGGTACATCGATCTGCGACGTAATCCATAGGTGGAGGGACTTTGGTCGAGTTGGTACATCGATCTGCGACGTAATCCATACGTGGAGGGACCTTGGCCGAGTTGGTACATCGATCTGCGACGTAATCCATAGGTGGAGGGACCGATTTGGTGTTTTCCCATCCGTTCCGGATCTTCACGATCCATACCTCGTACAGTGTAAAATTTACAGATTCTATATGCTTCTCTAGCTGTCCAGTAGGTTTCGCCTTCGTGCTTCTGCTTCGCTCCATCCAGGACTCTAAAGCTGGATAATACTGATTATTTCACAATGAAAACACTACAAATGAACCTAATGAGCAGACCTGGACTCAAACCTGGTGTATATTTGTAGATTTAAGAACGAGAACGACTCGGACGAATAAATACGAAGCAATAAGATTTTATTGCATCTAACGTAAACTACCACCATATTTGCTAGATTAATTTGAGGAAAATCTGGATTACACTACAGAACATGTTCTATTGAACGGATTTCAAGAATATGCTGGGACTGCTCCAAGTTGTACTACTAGATGACCCTGCCCATCGATGCCCTTCGCTTCCCAGTTCTAATTGTTCAAATCCTCCAACGACCAAACAGCGGAAAATTTCCTCAAGACCGAGCGTCCACCAAAAAACATCGGAAAAAACACCTACGATTCCGCGTTTAGGAATCCGCCTACCGGCAGAAAACTTATTCCGACTAGGACAGGTTCCTGTTCATTCGAATATAGTTTTTTCACTCTCCCCCGCGAGCGGTTCTTTCGAAAAATATGAACCAGTGTAAAAACCGTGAAATGTCAATGGAGCGACTTCTTCTTCTTTTTAGAATCGTTTAGCATGATATACGGGACCGCTCTAAGTGAATTATATTTTTCAGTAATTCTTATAGAGAATTTTCGAAGAGAAAAATAGGCTATTGCATTGGGTCCAAAAAGTAAGTAAATTTTTGAACCTTTTTTTCGTTTCAGAGCATTCCGAAACCATTCCTTGATAATAACAATTTACATATTTACGCATGTACTTATACATATATAATAAATTTAATAGACATATAAATTAATAACATAATATGATAATTTGTGGTTCGTTCAAACAGAAAACTGGTACCTATCATTAAAATGGTTGATAACCTAGAACTCGAAATTATAATAAGTATATTATAATATTATATATGTTATTCATCTATTACGTCATCCCAGACCATAATACCTTCCCTAGGCTCCGAGATCTAAAATTCTACTTTTCGCCAAAATGTAATATCAGAAAAAAGCGTGGGTAATTTTCAAAACAGAAAAAAATTTAATGGATCAAAAACTTGAAATTTGGGTTGTTGGTAAAAATGGTATAGTCCACCAAGAATTGTAATAAATTCGCCCTAAGTATTGCAGAATGATTACTTCAGATGGGAAAAGCTATTTCAGTAGTCAAAAATAGTTCATCGAATAAACTGTGGGTTGCGGGCGTCACTGTCGAATTTTGAGAAGTTTGGAGTTTGTTTTAGGTCACAAATCGGTGAAAATGGCTACATGGATATATTGGTGTATATAAATCCACTAAATTGGTTATATATAATAATCGAGTGAGACTGTGACTATTTTCAAAATCGTTAAAAATGGCTCACAAAATCTCCGTAAATTGATATATTTTCACCAGAACTCGTATAGAATGATAACCTCAGACGAAAAAACGCTGCAGATTATTACACAACGGTTTATTATTTACCTGTATAGATGCCCCTTCTGCGTAGGTCACTGTTTTCTGTGGTGAATACACTCGTGCTCCCTCCAGGAAAGCCCTAAATCGAGTACTCGAGCCGGCCCGGGAATTAAAGTTTCATACAAATGCGCGGGATTCAATCAGTCAATCGTTAATTATTTGTAGTTACTCATGGAGCCTAAGGTAAATAATAAACCGTTGTGCAATAATTTACCTGTATAGATGCCCCTTCTGCGTAGGCAGTATAATAATAGACCGTTGTGTATTAACTTACCGTTGTGTAATACTTTACCGTTGTGTAATAATGTACCCAATAATACTTGCACGTTTGTTCAAGTTGCAAAAGTACCTATCAATAAAATCCAAAAGAGCCATCATCTTTCAAATGAAATAAATCACAGAACAACCAACTCGACTTCATACAGCCATCCTTGATTATAATCAGGTGCTCCCTAGTGATGATATCTGGGCCGGATTTATACCGTTTTATTCACGACCATGTTGACGAAGCTTTTCGGTGCAAACGAATGGCTGGCTGGTCGTACAATGCTCTGGGTAGTCTCAAAAAATTCTTTAGTTCAAAATCAATTTAAAAACCTTTTTTAAAAACCTCCTATTGAAACTTTTCGAGTTACGGCGTTCTGAAAATGTCGACCCCTATTTTTCACACCTTAGAGATGACTGACATTAACGCCGAGCTTCGAGGACCAACTAGACCCCAAACGGGACCTATAAACCAAGTTTCATTAATTTTAGTTCATGGTAACTCGGAAAAGTTTGGTAACTAAAAAAGTGTATAATATACGGCGTACGGCGGACAGACAGACGTTTTTTATTCCGTTTTCGGATTCTAGATTTTTATTGCATTTCTGTAGGTATGTCCAGTAGAATAATAAACCCATGTGACCAGGACTTTGCAGCGTTTTTGGAGTAAGGGAAGGTGTCCAGGCCGAGATACAGCCTTACCTAGGGACAATGTCCAGAAAAGTAGTTATCAAAGGGGGATTTTTTTTTTGTATGCGACCGGCAACACTTCACCTGTAGGCCACCAGTAGTCTGCAAAGTTTCAGCGAGGTCACATAAACTGGTAAGTGAATATTTGAATTTTTTTGTTTTTTGATGTCAAAACTAGAAATTTGTGCACTGTTTTACCGATTTTTCCCGTGTCGGATATGTACAGCTAGCAAAAATTAGCAGTATCATGAGGAAGCGTACTTCCTCAGGAACATATTCTGTATTTTAGTTTTTGAGTTACCTCATCCAGCCCTTGCCATTAATGATCAAAACGTAAATGGCTGGAAGCCCTACCTGGGGACATGTTCGACCGTCCTACCTGGGGACAAAGTGGTGTGGTGTCCCTAGGTAGGGCTATCCTGTCCCTAGTGTGGTCTTCTTTTTCTTCTAATGTTTTATTCTTGATTTTTCCAGGAAAATGCCTCGTTAAAGGGTAGTCAGCCTCTCCGTGCACCTGACAAAAAATATTATGAAGAAGCTGTGGATGCAGTTGCGGGGAAAAAATGTCTGAGAGAAGCTTCGAGAACTTTCCACGTAGCAAAATCGGCACTCCATCGTCGCGTTAAGGAGTTTTTGGCTTCAGGTTCTCAGCGATTCTCCTATGCACCTCGTTATGCCGTCAAGTTGGTGTTCTCTCTAGAACAGGAGCAAATTCTTATTGATTACATTAAAAAATGCTCACAATTGAATTGAATTTTCGCATTCGAAAGTTAGCGTGGCAGTTTGCGAAAATGAACGGAGTCCAGTGCCCCAGTACGTGGGACGATTCTGGGATGGCTGGAGAGCACTGGCTACGATTTTTCAGGGGCAGACACTCAGACATATCCCTGCGATCACCTGAGGCTACCAGCTTGTCTAGGGCAACAGCTTTCAACAGAGCTACAGTAGGCTTGTTTTTCGACAATTGAGTTAGTGGCTGGAACAACGTTGCATGTTACAAAAACGAGTTTTTCAGGGGAGTTGTTTTAAAGGAGGAGCAATTAAATTTCGCGCATTTCATGACGATTCACACATGCAACGTTTTTCCATAACCTCCTACTCACATGCAGGTTTGGCTTCTCTACCACATGTAACGTTGCTCCACAAAATAACCATGGAGACAGGGCTAAGAAAACAACATTCTGCGCTTTCTATTGGTACCTTTGCGAACTAACTTGGTGTATTCTGATCCGGCTTGTCACAATGAACGTTATTCCACCAAAAAACGACTTTCCCCAAAAAGCAACATGCAACGTTGCTCCAGCCACTAACTCAATTATGAAAATGTGCTTGCCCGCCATAACAACCTATCACCAGCATGCATATGGAACGTCGATGAAACGGGACTGTCAACAGTCCACAACCCTCCGAAAATCTTTGCTCCTCGTGGCACCAAGCAAGTTGGAGCGGTTACATCAGCCGAAAGGGTTTGTAAACGTCACGATGATAGCTGCCATTAGTGCCAGTGGCAATTACGTGCCTCCATTATTTGTCTTTCCCCGGGTCAATTTCAGAAACCACATGCTCCGTGGCGCTCCCCCTGGATCTGTGGGTGAAGCTAATCCCTCCGGATGGTCAAATGAAGAAATTTTTGTCAAATTCTTTGATCATTTCCTGAAACATGCCAGGCCATCGCCGAAAAATCCCATAGTGGTGACTATGGATAACCATGACAGCCACTTGTCTGTTCGCGTGATTTTAGAGTGCCAGGGAGAATGGTGTCACACTCGACATTCCACCCACACACGAGCCACAAAATGCAACCCCTCGATCGGACAGTTTTCGGCCCCTTCAAGACGTTTTATAGCTCTGCCATGTCCGATTGGGTGAAAAATCCTGGAAATCAAGGTAAACCAGTCTCGATTTACGAAGTTGCTGAAATTGCCGGAAAAGCCTTTTGCTAAGGCTTTCACCCCTCTTAATATTGTAAGTGGTTTTCAAACGACTGGCTTCTGTCCTTTGAATCGGAACATCTTTCCAGACGAGGATTTCCTGTGTTCATTTGTGTCAACAGACCCCTCATCCTCACATGATGGATCTTCCTGCCCACTTGATGAAGGTGAAACGTCGTCGCATAGTGTTGTAACACCAGAAATAATCCGTCCATTCCCTAAGGCACCACCTCGAAAGAATTCAGGACATTCATGAAAAGGGAAGTCACGCGTTATAACCGACCCACCTGAAAAGTTAGCCATTGAAGCTTCGAAGTCAAAGAAAATGCCACCAAATACCAAGAAGAAGAGGCCAAAGAAGCCAATTTATCAGAAGGCAGATTCGTCATCAGGAGAAGATGAACCTGTCTTGCAATCTGAATCCGATGATGACAATCTGGTGGCAGCCATTCAGAGAATCGATGAGGAAGAAAAAGAGGGAAGGATCATCGAAAGTCTCGAAGACACAACTGTCGTGAATGTCGGTGATTATGTTTTAGCAGCATTGAAGGGCAACATCCGTGAAACATTTCGCAGGGTTGGTCACTGGCAAGCCGGGCCAGAAAACCTTCAATGAGAACAATGAGAACAAAAAATTAGTGGAGGAGACCGGCCTAAATTTGTTAACGTCGGGACCGAAGAATTTGATGTCGAACTTGGCGAGATTCTCCTCAAATTACCACCTCCTGACATGGTTGGAGGTTCGAGCTAAAACGACCAAAAATTGTTTTCCCCGTTTCGTTTGCCAGTGTTATTTTGGGCTAAGTTTTGTTCGACCAAACTAGTCAACTAACATTTTATGGCGTAATTTTGTTTGTTCATATTTTACTTATTGAGTTGCGGGTTTTTCTTTCATTTTACTGTTTACCCACACTCTGCGTTTGCTGTTCTAGTTCTTTTTGTCCAGCACTTTTTTTACGGCTGGCACTTTTTCTGCACTTGCTGTTTGAAGCATTTCTACTTTCAATTCACATTTAGTTCATGCAGAAGCTCTAAACCTGATACTTGATGTGTAAGATTTATCGAGGCGCCTCACATGATTTTTATGAGTTAATAGTTGTATGAGGTTATATTCCAGTCTTTTTTATACCTACTTATTTGATTCATTTGTTCCTTGGAGATGTGATAAGAATTACGTTATTCAGTGCAATAAAGCAAAGAAATATATTTTTGTAAATATTTAATATAAGTTTTCATGAAACAATCCTTTTTATAATATTGACCCAACAATGTCCCTTGGTACGACACCCCTTGTCCCTAGGGTGGGCAAGGGTGCCTAACCTAGGGACAAAAAAAGTCTTTACAAATTTAATTTCCCAACCTTCAATTTCGTTCGATAAAATATAGGTAACCAAGAATTAGCTACCTTAGATGTTCTAGTGAACGAAGGAATTTTCAGTTTGCATGAAACCCTCACCTAAAAAATGAGAAAAATCGAAAACCAAATTTTGTCCCTAGGTAGGGCACCTTCCCCAATGTATACGATTCTCGAAACGTAAAAGAAAAATTTTTGAGGGGCGTTCCAAAAATTATTATGCTGAGCGAATACATAGGTGTATTATTCACAGAATAATAAACCAAAAACAAGTTTGAATTGAATTTGAATTGAAGAATCTACTTTGAAAATTCGCTCATATGGTCTGAATGAGTGGAACTTTTTGAATTTCGACCGTACAATTGCGGATGCGTTATTTCTGTTGATTCTTTATAATTAATTTTTGAGGGGCGTTCCAAAAATTATTATGCTGAGTGAATACATAGGTGTATTATTCACAGAATAATAAACCAAAAACAAGTTTGAATTGAATTTGAATTGAAGAATCTACTTTGAAAATTCGCTCATATGGTCTGAATGAGTGGAACATTATGAATTTCGACCGTACAATTGCGGATGCGTTATTTCTGTTGATTCTTTATAATTAATTCATTAGCCAACAGCGCTCATCAACCAGCGCTGATGGAATTTTCTCAGTAAATTGGCCTGTGTAGTGTAAATTGGCTCGTATCGCGGGAAAAGGGCGTTCATGACCTGTGTTGGCGCATCCCGTGTGGGTTGAGTGAAATCGAGATCGATAGCGATACCGCCCCGGCGCGGCGCTGGTCCCGGATGCCGGGTCGCCGCCCGCCGCCCCGCCCGCCTCCGGTACTTAGAACACCCCCTCAGCTCGCCTAGAACACCTCGCCGCCCTCCTCCCACGCCCTCAGAACACCGGTTCTACGCTTCTGGAACACCCCCGCTCGTCCGCCTCCGGTGGATGCTCGCGCCCACGCTCGAATCTCCGTACGGATACGCACAGGTCACCTGCCCACGCACAGCTGCGGCCGACGCTCGGGGCAACGTTGTTTAATTTCATGCGTTGCGAATTCCATCAAATAAGCTTTTGCGCGATTCAATTTACAGCACAATTCGCTTAGTTGAAAGGCGGTTGAAGGAATAAGTCGTGGTTAATACACCTATGTAATCGCTGAGCAAAAAATTTGTATAACACCCCCTCAAAAATTTTTCTTTTACGTTTCATGGTGCGCAGATTCCAAAAACGCTGCAAAGTCCTTGTCACATGGGTTTATCATTCTATTGGACATACGTACAGAAATGTTGGCTGTTCATTTTTGTTTCTTTCATGTGAAATAATTTAAATATCTATTTCTGATGGTTTCCACCAATTTTGGCCCCCAAAATACGAATTAGGTAGGCTCCTTTTTTTTCCAAATTATCTTTGACCATTGGTAGTGCCATTTAATCTTCTTGATCCACGTGTTGAAACTTTTTCTAATGTTATTATACAAACTGAAGGTGATTTCAGACGATTTCCCAGGTTTTTGGCTCACGAAAAATCAATTTTGGGAGCTGAACATTTGGTAGAACCTCAATTTTCCGCACTTATTGGTCAAAATCGACTTCATGTTCGGTCTTCTCGTCCCTAAAACATGAAAAACGATACCTCAAAAGCTCATGTTACTAACATGTTGCTAAAACGCAAAAAGTACCTATTTTTACACACATTTTCACTCATAACACCCCTGGGTATATTCCGATTGGGCTGAAAAGTTTCGGGACACAACTAGGGCCCAAATGTAGCATGTGTGCGAAAGAACGAATTTGTTAGACCGCAAATGAAGCCAGTACACGTGATACGGCGTACGGGGGACGGCGGACGGACATTGCATTTTTGGAATCTACGCACCTTGAAACGGAAAAGAAAAAATTTTTTCTGAGCGAGTACATAGGTGTATTAATGACAGAATAATAAACCAAAATCCAATGACCGTCTGCCGAATCATGCATAACTACTTCATTTTCGGTCTAACAAATTCGTTCTTTCGCACACATGCTCCATTCGGGCCCGAGTTGTGTCACGAAACTTTTCAGCCCGATCGGAATATACCCAGGGGTGTTATGGTTGAAACATGGGTGTAAAAATAGGGTTTCTTGTGTTTTGGTAAATTGAGCTTTTGAGGTATCTTTTCCCATGTTTTTTAGGGCGAGAAGACCGAAAATGAAGTCGATTTTTACCAAAGATTGAAGAATTGAGGTTGAAACGAAGGTTCAGCTCCCAAAATTCAGTTTATGTGAGTCAAACAACTGGGAAACGTTCTGGAATCACCATCAACTTGTATAATAACAATGGAAAAGTTTTCCAGTTGAATCAAGACTCTTAAATGGCATCAGTGATCAAGATAATTTGAAAGAAAAAAACGCTGCAAAGTCCTTGTCACATGGGTTTATTATTCTATTGGACATACCTCCAGAGATGTTGGCTGTTTATTTATTGTTTCTTTCATATAAAATAATTGAAATAGCTATCTATGGTGGTTCCCACCAATTTTGGCCCCCAAAACACGAATTAGGTAGGCTCCTTTTATTTTTAAATAAATTATCTCTGATCATTGATAGTACCATTTAATCGTCTTGATCCACCTGTTGACACTTTTTCCAGTGTTATTATACAATCTGATGGTGATTTCAGACGATTTTCCAGGTTTTTGACTCATAAAAAATCAATTTCGGGAGCTGAACATCTGGTAGAACCTCAATTTTCTTTTCTTTGGTCATAATCGACTTCATATTCGGTATTCTCGTCCCCAAAAACATGAAAAACGATACCTTAAAAGCTCATGTTACCAATATGTTGCTAAAACGCAAAAAGTACCTATTTTTACACACATTTTCACTCATAACACCCCTGGGTATATTCCGATCGGGCTGAAAAGTTTCGGGACACAACTAGAGCCCAAATGGAGCATGTGTGCGAAAGAACGATTTTTTTAGACCGAAAATGAAGCCTGTACACGTGATACGGCGGACGGCGGACGGACATTGCATTTTTGGAATCTACGCACCTTGAAACGGAAAAGAAAAAATTTTGAGGGGGTGTTATAAAAATTTTTTGCTGAGCGAATACATAGGTGTATTATTCACAGAATAATAAACCAAAACGCTGCAAAGTCCTTGTCACATGGGTTTATTATTCTATTGGAGTTCTAGAGATTTTTGTTGGCTGTTAAATGTATTGTTTCTTTCATGTGGAATGATTGAAATAGCAATTTCTGATGATTTCCACCAGTTTTGGCCCCCAAAACATGAAATAGGTACGCTTTTTTTTTAAGATCATCTTTGATCATTGGTAGTGGCATTTAATGGTCTTGATTCACCTGTTTACACTTTTTCCAATGTTATTGTACACATTGATGGTGATTTCAGACAGTTTTCCAGGTTTTTGACTCATAAAAAACCAATTTTGGGAGCTGAACCTTTGGTAAAACCTCAATTTCCGCGTCTTTGGTCAAGATCGACTTCATATTCGGTCTTCTCGTCCTCAAAAACATGGAAAAAGATACCTCAAAAGCTCATGTTACTAACATGTTGTTAAAACGCAAAAAGTACCTATTTTTATACACATTTTCACTCATAACACCCCTGGGTATATTCCGATCGGGCTGAAAAGTTTCGGGACACAACTAGAGCCCAAATGGAGCATGTGTGCGAAAGAACTACTTTTTTAGACCGAAAATGAAGCCTGTACACGTGATACGGCGTACGGCGGACGGCGGACGGACATTGCATTTTTGGAATCTACGCACCTTGAAACGGAAAAGAAAAAATTTTGAGGGGGTGTTATAAAAATTTTTTGCTGAGCGAATACATAGGTGTATTATTCACAGAATAATAAACCAAAAGAGCGTAATTTGTGTTTTGGGGGGCAAAATTTGGTGGAAAACATCACAAATAGCTATTTCAATTATTGTACACGAAAGAAACAATAAATGTACAGCCAACATTTCCTTAGGTATGTCCAGTAGAATAATAAACCCACGTGACAAGGGCTTCGCAGCGTTTTTGAGTTTTTGGGGGTCAAAAGTCGACAGAATAGGTAAAAACGCTGCAAAGTCCTTGTCATGTGGGTTCATTATTGTGTTGGACATACCTACAGAACTGTTCATTTATTGTTTCTTTCATGTGCAATAATTTAGCTATTTCTGATGGTTTCCACCGATTTTGGCCCCCAAAAACAGGAATTACTCATTTTTTCCAAATTATCTTTGATCATTGATAGTGCCATTTAATTGTCTTGATTCACCTGTTGACACTTTCTACTGTTATTGTACAAATTGATGGTGATTTCAGACGATTTCACAGGTTTTTGACTCATAAAAAATGTATTCTTGGAGCTAACCTTCGTTACAACCTCAGTTATTCACTCTGTGGTCAAAATCGACTTCATATTCGGTCTTCTCGCCCTGAAAAAACATGGAAAAAGATACCTCAAAATCTCATTTTACTAAAACACCAAAAAACCATATTTTTACACCCATTTTTCACTCATAACACCCCTGGGTATATTCCGATCGGGCTGCAGTTTCGGGACACAACTAGGGCCCAAATGGAGCCTGCGTTTTAGACCGAAAATGAAGTAGTTACGCATGATATGGCGTACGGTGGACGGACATAGTATTTTTGGAATCTACGCACCTCGAAACGTAAAAGAAAAAATTTTGAGAGGGTGTTATAAAATCGTTTTGCTGAGCGAATACATAGGTGTATTATTCACAGAATAATAAACCAAAATGGCTGAAATTTCCGAAAATTGTTATATATTCACCAAACGTTGTTCTGAATGATGACCCGAAACAGAAAATACTTTATCGGTTTACTTAAAATTTCGTAAAAAAAAAAAATTCAATCAAAAGTCTGTCAATTTTGTTGTTGTTTGAGGGGGGTCAACATTTGCCGATATCGGTAAAAATTGCTAAAATCACCACTACGTACTGTAGAAGTCGCTTATAGTGATCGAATTGGGACTGACAAGAAACAATCACTAGGTATACGCCACCTATATATATGCGCAATCTATATAAGCGACTTCTACTCCATGTACATTAGAAGTCTCTTAGTAGAAAGGCGGTTGAAGGAGTAAGTCGGATATAATGATAGAAACAGTTAGGTCCCGATCAGCTGTATGGAAAGACACAGGGAATTTGCCTGTTATCGTGAGCAAAAGGTCGGTTACAGTGATCGGTCTTTGAGTTTTTGGTGGGTCAAAAGTCGGCAAAATAAGTAAAAATGGCTGAAATTTCCGAAAATTAGTATATATTCACCAAACTTTGTTTTCAATGATGACCCGAAACAGAACTTTATAGGTTTTAATTAAAATTTCCTCCAAAAAAATTAATCAAAAGTAGGTAAATTTTGGGGGGTCACAATTCGACGATATCGGTAAAAATGGATGAAATCACCATAAAGTACAGTAAAAATGGTTTATAGCGATCGAATTGGGACTGGCGGGAAACAATCACTGTACGCGACCGATCTCTATAAGCGACTTCTACTGGTTATACAGTAGAAGTAGCTTAGTAGAAAGGCGGTTAAAGGACTAAGTCGGATATAAGGGTAGAAGCAGTCAGGTCCCGTTCGGAATTTGCTTGTTATAGTTAGCAGAAGGTTATACTGATTTGGGGGTCAAAAGTCGACAAAATAGGTAAATATGGCTGACATTTCTGAAAATTTATATTCACCAAACGTTGTTTTCAGTGATAACCCGAAACAGAAGATAACTATCGGTTTTAATTAAAATTTCCTCCAAAAAAAAAAATTAATCAAAAGTAGGTCAATATGTTGGTGGGGGGGGGGGGGGGGGGTCACAATTCGCCGATGTCGGTAAAAATTGATAAAATCACCACAAAGTACAGTAAAAATGGCTTATAGTGATCGAATTGGGACTGACTGGAAACAGTCACTATACGCGACCGATCTCTATAAGCGACTTCTACTGTATATAAAAGTAGAAGTAGCTTAGTAGAAAGGCGATTAAAGGAATAAGTCGGATATAAGGAATAAGAAACTGTAAGGTCCCGATCAGCTGTATGGAATGACACAGGGAATTTGTCTGTTATCGTGAGCCAAAGGTCGGTTATAGTGACGGGGTCAATCGTCGACAAAATAAGTAAAAGTGGTTGAAATTCCCGAAAATTGATATATATTCACCAGACGTACAGTACCATTTTATTATTTTATTGTTGTAATCACCACAAAGTACAGTACGAATTGGGACTGACTGGAAACAATAACTGTAGGCGACCGATCTCTATAAGCGACTTCTACTGTATTGTTGTGTTGTCGGTTGTTTGTTTGTGTTATTTGTGTGCCACTCCGGACAATATCGGACCCTGGGTACATGATCAAAATTCTGAGTTTCGCCAAAATGTTCGTATTGCCAAACGAGAGAATGAGATCGAAAATGAGCAACTTTCAAAAATTCAAAGGGGGTCAAATTGGAGTTTTTAGGGGGTCAAAAGTCGGTTAAAACGGCTAAAATTGCAAACAATTGGTATAAAATCACTGAAAGCGGTATGGTATGTTGAGGGAAGGCAGAAAGAAAATCATTTCAGTTTTTTTTTTACAAAATAGGGGTCAAATTTGGATTTTTGTGGGTCAAAGATTGGTATTTTGGGGGCTAAAATCAATATTAATTACCTGACGTTGTGTGGGATGGTGATTCACGATAGAAATAGGGACTGTTTCAATGATGAAAATAATTTTCTCAAAAATATGCGTCAAATTTGACTTTGAGGGTCAAAAATCGGTAAAAGGAGCTTCGGTGGGACTGCTTGGTAAGAAATCTCCACGCTGCACGCGGGCACAACGGCTCATGGATATGTCTAATGGTATGGAAGAGATGTGAATGCGTAGAATATATTTTATATTTTATGTCACAGAAAGAGGGGTTGCAATTTTGGTTTATTATTTTGAATAATGAACCTTTGGAATCGAGCATGAAAAAAAAAAAAAAAAAAAAAAAAAAATCCCCCCCCCCCCTCCCCTCAAAATTAGATGGTTTCCGTTTCAAGGTATAATTATGTAGAATCCGAAAATGGAATACAAAAATTTCTATCCGTCCGTCGTACGCATTACTTCGCACTTTTCTTAGTTACCATGAACCAGAATTTATTAAATTTGGTTTGCATGTCCCATTTGGGGTCTAGTTGGTCCTCGAAGCTCGACGTTACTGCCAGTCATCTCTAAGGGGTGAAAAATAGGGCTTGACATTTTCAGAACGCCGTAGCACAAAAACTTTCATTAGAAGGGTATCGTTTTTTAAATTTTAAATTGATCTTGAACTAAAGAATTTTTGGAGACCACTCGGAACATTGTGCGACTGTTCGTTTGCACCGAAAGTCGAGTTGCTTGTTCTGTGATTTTATTTCATTTAAAAAACTGTATTTTTGTAACTTGAACAAACGTTGAGGTATTATTGGGTAAATTATTACACAAAGGTAAATTATTACACAACGGAAAATTATTACATAACGGTTTAATATACTACACACGCAGAAGAGGCATCTATACAGGTTAATTATTACACAACGGTTTATTATTTACCTTATGCTTCATGAATAACAACAAATAATATTAATGACTGCGCATTTTTATGAAACAGTAATTCCCGGGCCGACTGCACTATTCGATTTAGGGCTTTTCCGGGGGGGGGGGGGGGGGGGGGCACGAGGGTAGGTATTGGCCACAGAAACAGTGACGTATGCAGAAGGGGCAGCTATGCAAGTAAATAATAAACCGTTGTGTAATAATTTGCAGCGTTTTTACCCACTAAATAGGTAGGTAGGTACTTACTTGCACGGCTCAGCTTTTGGTACATTTACAGGGATATGGGTAACGTAAAAATGTTCTGCATAATCAGAGATTTTCAATAAGTTGTGAACGATTTCTGTGGGATGAAAACTGACAGTAAACAATTCCTTAGCAGTGGCTCGGGTTGTGAGTGAAAAATCATTCGTACAAATCGTGACACAAACGATGTGCCAGAAAAGTGGACGGAAAAATTTGCAGGATGACCCCCAGCCACTAGACATATCCAATTGTCCATGTCAAATTGCTAAAATCACGAAAAAATTATATAATTTTACGAAAAGTGGAATGGAATGGGCATTTGATACTGAAAACCTTTTTCATTTGCTAATCCTTCCTCAGTTGATCACAATACTTCGATTGAAATGTTAAGAGTAACAGTAATAATACCTAATACCTACCGTGTTATTAACAGTTTAATCGTAGATGGAGGTAAGTATAGAACAAGTGATGAAACAGAGGTAAGGTATTTGTCGAGAACGATCGGTATTCCACTGTTATTTGTCATAAAAATGCTGATAGAGTTAGAACACATGCCCATCTACTATTAGATGAACGTCTAATAGTAGGTTTAATAGAATGTGACAAGCAGCACCATGCTTGTTGAATCCTAGTATTATTTCGGATTTTCCATATTTACACTCCGGTATCTCTATATAATATCATCTTTTTACACAATAGCGCGATACCTCTTTGAAAATTCGCTCTTATAGCCATGCTGCATGACTGGAACTTTTAGCGAATTTTTAAAGAAAATGTAGCTGTTGCAATAATTCTAAAATTTTCAGAACATGAACTTCCTTTTTTTTACATGCAAATATTTTTCAGAGCATCCTGAATTCATCCCTAGATTTAACAAAAATTTATATGTATTTATATATTTATTTGTGTGTCACTCCAGACGATATCTGACCTTGGGTTCATGATAAAAATTCCAAATTTCGCCAAATTTTGTCGTATTGCCAGACAAAAGGATGAGTTAGAAGAAATTTTCAAAAATTCCAACGGGGTCAAATTTGAGTTTTTATGGGTCAGAATTGGGTAAAAACGGCTAATATTACTAACAATTGATATAAAATCACTGGAAGTGGCATGGAAGGTTGAGTGAAGGCAGAAAAAGACCATTTCAGTTGTTTTCCCTACAAAACAGGGGTCAAATTTGGATTTTTGTGAGTCAAACGTTGGTATTTTAAGGGCTAAAATCAATATTAATTCATCTGACGTTGTGTGGGATGATTATTCACGACGAAGGAACAATTTCGTTGATAATTTTTTTTTCAAAAAGGGGGTAAAATTTGACTTTGTTTAAAGGTAAAAAATCGCTAAAATTGGCTAAAATCACGAAAACATTATATAATTTTACGAAAAGTGGTATGGTTTAGAATTTAGAATTGGTTTATTTAGCGAAATAGAATACACACAAAATTGGAAAAATTCGTCATAAATTTAAAATCAAATTCTTAACTAAAATTAAAATGTTCTACAACTATATAAGTACAAAAACTATCTTCATTATAAAAAAATTCAGAAGACATGAAATTAAATAAATATGTCTCTAATTTCGCCCACCATGAGAATAAGTTTCTAGAACTTGTGCTCTCAGGTGGAGTTCATTAGCCATCAGAAAATACAAATAAACTTCAAAAGAGATATTTTCGACTACTAGCCTTTGGATAACATAGAAAACTTAAGATATAAAAAATAATAATCGCAGAAACAAAATGGAGCAACAATTCCAACTTTATCAGGTTCAAAAAGAAATAAATAGTACAAAAAGACAATTCCAAAAGTGAACGACATCAAATAACTCTAATACACTGCTTAATCCGATGTTTGAATGTGCTTAACGATTTATATGAAGTGGTGTTAATCTTATTTTCATAGAAAAAGTTTAAAGCCCCATTGTAGGAAATAGCTTGAAAAATTCGGTATTACATCTTGGCTGTCTTACATTTGTTAACGATGCCAACCTGGTGCTGGAATCAGCACACAGATCGTTATGATCAATTCCTGATTTATAGATGTGGACACAGGATTCAAGCAGGAATATTTGTTTTGTGTTGAATACGTTGAATTCATCATATAAAAGTGAAGTAGCCGGCTTATTAAGGATTATTCTAATTGTAGCGTTTTGAATAACTTGTAAACGCCTTAAATGATATTTGGAAATGCTACCCCATACCGATATCCCATATTTCAATCCAGAAAAAGCCAGACCATAATAAACGTTCCGCAACAATTTCATAGATTAAAAAAACCCCTAGCGATCTCGCTTTATCGTCTTTTTACACAATAGTACGAATATGTCTTTGAAAATTCGCTCTTATAGCCATGCTGCATGATCGGAACTTTTTAGTGCAATTGAAAAATTAGGTATAAAAAAACATGTAAATTATTTTTTAATTTTCGAAAAATTAAAAACTTGGTTGTGATGTATTTCCGTATGAAAAATTCGCTTTTTTGGTCATGCTGCATATCCGGGCTGTAGGTAATTGTCTGTCTGTTGCTCTGACTGTTGTGGGGGGAGACTGTGCGTGTTTAACTACCCCTGTAACGATCCGTCCTTGACCCTGCAGGACCGTTGTGCCGTGACGGGCGGGTGGGAGGGGGAAAACGCGATAAAGGCCGTATTCAACCCCCTCGGCCGGCGGGTGGTGGGTGGTGGTGGGGGGAAGTAAAAATGTATCGACCCCCCCACCCCACAGCAACCGTGACGTCACGCAATCGAACAGCTCATCCGTGACGTCCCAACCGCCCGCCGGCCCAATGAGCGGGCGGTGCGTCACGGCCGTGACGTCACGGCCAACCCCGTCCGTCCCGCTAGAGGGAAAGGCGGTGGTTTTATAATAGCGACGGTAGGGAGGGAACCGACTGGCAGTTGGTCGCGATACTTTGCCAGCACCAGATCCGAAGGAGACAGCGCACGGATCGGGTGTTGAAGTTTTTTTCAAAGTGCACATTTCAATTTATTTTTTCCGCTCTCAACACAAAACCGTCTCTTTCCACTCGAAAATCGGTAAACCGATTCAGCCGATTAAACAAACCCCCCCCCGTTAAACCAACTTAAACCGTCTTCACGAAAATTTCAAAAAATTTTTTTTGTCCAATCTGACGACGTCGATTTCCCATCGCAATTAATCGAAGGATTTCCGGCCGATCGAGAGTGCAATTGTGTGGGGCGGCCGAGCTTGGACGGACCCTGGAGGAGGAGCTGAGCCCTCGCCAAGGTACGGTTGTGCCGATTTTCAGTTATGTGAACCGATTATGATTAACTGGGCCCAGTCGAACTGCAACAGTGACGCGAACAACAACCGTACGGCACCGGGGCAATCGACTACTTCACTTAAGAAAAGAGGATACGTGTATCGTAAGTGTAAACCGACGATCAACAAAAATACATTAACGCACAATATTAACTAACAATAACACTAACGTAATGTTAATACCAACCCGCGATATTACAACAACTAACAAAATAACCGCATGAATTCAAAATTCGGCGCATAATTTTTGTCCGTCCCGCAAAAATTTGATGAATTTTCAACCAAATTTTAACAATAATTTTTACAATAATATTCCGATAACACATAAACATACCGTAATGACTGTTTAATTTGCATTACCAGCCAACGGTGCTGTCCTGTGATTTGTTTTCCAACAAAATGCCGGCTCTGACACAACAGTCCAGCTGATATTCGTACACTTGCGTATGGTCAGTTATCGAACCACTGTAAAATTTAACCTTCAACTGGTTTTATGCGGGATTTTGTTCGCTAAACTTAAATAAATTAAACGTGTAAATATATCAGTTAAACCGCGTGGACTCTCAAAAGTGCGCGTATATGCATAAAGATTTCAAAGCTAAATTTCAGCGCTGATTAAATTAAATTGACCAATCACACCCATAAATTCTATACCAAAACGGTTCACTCAGTCGTCGGTTTTTCGTTTGACATTTAAGCGCAAATTAAATTAAAAATTAAATTGACCCAGTCGGACGTCCAGATTGATAAATTCTGTACCAAAACAATTCACTCAATTGTCGGTTTTTCGTTTGAAATTTAAGCGCTAATGAAATTAAATTGACCAATCACACGTCCAGATTAATAAATTCTATACCAAAACGGTTCACTCAGTCGTCGGTTTTCCGTTCTGAAATTTAAGCGCTAATTTCAGCGGTGATTAAATTAAATTGACCAATGAGACGTCGAGATTGATAAATACTGTACCAAAACGGTTCACTCAATCGTCGGTTTTTCGTTTGACATTTAAGCGCAAATTAAATTAAAAATTAAATTGACCCAGTCGGACGTCCAGATTGATAAATTCTGTACCAAAACGATTCACTCAATTGTCGGATTTTCGTTTGAAATTTAAGCGCTAATTAAATTAAATTGACCAATCGGACATCAAGATTGATAAATTCCGTACCAAGACGGTTCACTCAGTTGTCAGTTTTTTTTGTTTGAAACTTGAGCGCTAATTAAATTAAATTGACCAATGTAATTTCCGTTAATTTTCAGCGCTAATTAAATTAAATTGACCAATCAGACGTCCAGATTGGTAAATACTGTACCAAAACGGTTCACTCATTGTCAGTCGTCGGTTTTTCGTTTGTAATTTAAGCACTAATTTCAGCGCTAATTGAATTAAATTTACCAGTCAGACGTCCAGATTGATAAATACTGTACCAAAACGGTTCACTCAATTGTCGGTTTTTCGTTTGAAATTTAAGCGCTAAATTTCAGCGCTAATTACATTAAATTGACCAATCAGACGTCCAGATTGGTAAATACTGTACCAAAACGGTTCACTCATTGTCAGTCGTCGGTTTTTCGTTTGTAATTTAAGCACTAATTTCAGCGCTAATTGAATTAAATTTACCAGTCAGACGTCCAGATTGATAAATACTGTACCAAAACGGTTCACTCAATCGTCGGTTTTTCGGTTGAAATTTCAGCGCTAATTTCAGCGCTGATTAAATTAAATTGACCGACCAGACATCCAGATTGATAAATTCTATACCAAAACGGTTCACTCAGTCGTCGGTTTTCCGTTCTGAGATTTCAGCGCTAATTAAATTAAATTGACCAATGAGACGTCGAGATTGATAAATTCCGTACCAAAACGGTTCACTCAGTTGTCAGTTTTTTGTTCGAAATTGAAGAAAAATGTATATTCCCGTAAATTTGGCCCGTACACCCAACTGTTGATCTTGGAAATTGCTTCGTGATAACGTTCAGTTACGAGTATTTTTATCTGTATTTCACTCGGATGATACCAACCGCCTTATTTGCCTTGCGACGGCAAATTTTGTTCAAATTTCTTCAATTTATAAAACCTGACGAACTCGGATGATTACATTAATATTATTAAATTATACAGACCCGAATGAAATAGCGTAGATCACTGTTAGAGTATGTTTGAACAACCAAACTTCAGAATGAAGACGTAAGGAAATGTCCGGTATTTATGACAGTATCCTTTGCTTGAAAATCGTATTTAAATCGATTTGAGAAGTGATTCGTGTAAATCTTTAGCGTAAAAGAGTCTTAGCTGATGCCATTTTTCAGCATCTTTGGATTTCGGTTTTTTAAATTTTTTGTATCTTATTTTGTTTTTATTATTTTTATTATTAGGTATTATGTATTTATTTATTTTATTTTTTAAAATTTGGATGACGATAGACACAAAAAGTGTTTTTTAATGAAAATGAAGGGAAATATTTCGGTTAAAGTACGTATAAGAAGCTTCAAAGGGCCACCTTGAAAAAATAGTTTTGAAGGCGGTCTTTGGGATAGGAAGAGCGTTCGTTACATCAGGTGACGAGGGGGCGGTGACGTCCGCCGCCCCCAGCGATCGATGTGACGTCATTTCTCCGCAGTGACGTCAGAACGCGGTAGAAAATCGATATCCGCCTCCCCGACGTAGGGTCAACCGCCTCCAGGTACGTCAAACCGGAAAACAGAGAACTCGGAGGACCTGAGAGGTGCAGACGACAGAAAAAAAGGCTGCAAATTATTACACAACGGTTTATTATTATTATTATTATTATTATTTATCTGTACAGGTGCCCCTTCTGCGCAGTAGTATGATAAACCGTTGTGTAATAATTTTCCCAATAATACTTCAGCGTTTGTTTAAGTTGCAAAAGTACCTATCAACAAAATCCGAAAGATCCATCATTTCTCAAATTAAATTATATCACAGAACAACCAACTCGACTTCAGTCAACCTTCATCCGTGATTATAATCAGGTGCTCCCTAGTGATGATATCTGGGCCGGATTTATACCGTTTGATTCACGATCGTGTTGACGAAGCTTTTCGGTGCAAACGTACAATGCCGTCGTACAATGCTCCGGGTGGTCTCAACAAATTCTTTAGTTCAAGATCAATTTAACAACGTTAAAAAAAATCATATCCTTCTATCGAAAGTTTTCGAGCTGCGGCGTTCTGAAAATTTCGACCCCTATTTTTCGCCTCTTAGAGGTGAGTGAGAGTAACGCCGAACTTCGAGGACCAACTAGACCCAAAACGGGACCTACAAACCACATTTCATTAATTTTGGTTCATGGTAACTAAGAAAAGTGCGAAGTACGGCGTACGGCGGACAGACAGAAATTTGTTTATTCCATTTTCTTCACTATTGAAAATAATAAACCAAAAGTCGTATTTCTACCGGACGTGTCGTCAGGGATCATTTGAATCCGTCGTCACGTTTGAAATACGTCGTCGCGGTGAAGGCGACTCCGGGATGATCCGTTCGAGAGTCGGTTAGGTCAATCGATAGTCAGTTCCGGGGGAACCTCAGGCAGCCTCGTACACGTGACCATCAAAAATTCATTAACATCGAATTTCGTTGTTCAAATAAATAAATAAATAAATCGAATTTGAATTGAAAATTAATTTAAATTCGATCATTATTTGTTTATTTATTTGATACGGACAAGCCCAACACAATACAACAGGAAGAAAAGGTTACAAACTTGAAAAAAAATAAAATGAAATGAAATATCCGCGCGCAGATAGACACGCTTAGAAAAAATACAGTTGCAATTATACAAGCTCAAATAAGTTAGTGGTGGTTACTTAGTAATATGGAGGAAATGTGGCGGCGTACTGTTGCCGAGGATTGCGAGAAAAAGTTCTAATTCATGGCATCTGTTTAAAATCCAGTTGCCTTCTCTTGGTAGTCCAGACAGGGGTCGGCTGTACATGTAATTTGTAGTCGGAAGTGGGACCCAGAATGAGTTGTCCTCCCTTTTTAGCGAATTTTCAAGGAAAATGTAGCTATTTGGCTCGTTCCGAAATTTCAGAGATGCTCCCTGTGCGCCAAAATCCGTTTTATGCAACGGAGATCTGAATTATAGGTTTTTCAATTTTTCGTATTCGCACGATAAGCCCCTTAATTTCCACGGTAAAGCATTCTTCTTGCGCAGAAAAATCCGTCTCCGCAAGATTAATGATGAATTCGTTACTCAGCCCGGTCGCACTGTGCGCAGCGGTCCGAATTTACCAATTTTTGGTCCAAAAAAAATCCGCAACATAAGCGCGTGGGGTGTTTTCAGTCAAGTTTTTTGGGTCGCTGAATCGATTGCGGATAGTTTCAGCGAGTTAAGACTGCATCGAGTGATCAAAATCACAATTTTTTCGTTCAGAACACCCAAAAATGATTTTTTGATAATTTTTTTCACCACGTGCCAGTTTGGTCTCGACGAGTGCCCAGTCAGGCCGTAATGAGTGGTCTGGCAGATGACCATTAATTTATATTCTCGATTTTCCAAACAATTTCTTTGAAAATTCGCTCCTTAAGTCATGCTGCATGACTGGAATTTTTCGTGTAAAAAAATTAATTTAATTTGATCATCAATCTGCCCATGAGCAAACAGCGAAAACCTTAACTCCGTTGTTTTCCGCTATATTTGGTCGATAGTGGAATTTACAGGAGCAGTGAACAAAGAACTGCTTCAGCGCATGCGCTTTAATGAAACCTTACGTGTTTTGTTGGTTCTGTCGAAAAATCCGAGAGTTTCGCGAGTCGCAGAGTTCACAATGGCACAGGCGTTGGTCACAGCGGGATTTACGAAGCAATAAACAACAAATTCGGTACTGGCAGAGCAAAATAAAGACTGATTAAAATAATAGCAAGTTGAAAAATAATTCGATGAAGCACACAAACTGCATTAGGGTTAAGTTTCCTAACTACCTATTCGGCATACAAATCTACATAATGTTTGGGCCTCATGTGCATATAAACTCGCATCGCATGTTTTCGGTATCCGTTATCCGTTCTAACTCGATGTGCAGCATGTAACGATCGAAATCACAGTTTTTAGTATAGCAGTATATTCTGAATTAAGGTACTGATATTTCGGTGAGGTTTTTTTAACGGACCAGAATTAACGGAAATAATAAACGGAAAGGTTTGCAAATAACGTTATTGTATAAAGTTGTCGCAGAGAAATTCTTTTAGTTACTGAATTTAGTTATTAGACCTTGCAACGCTGGAAGGCTTCTACAGATGAATAATTTCATTAATTTCAATTTAATTATTAGTCTTCGTTATCCGCTACTAACCTAATCATCTAAAATAAAAATGAAACTATAATGTATGGTATAATTATCTTCAATAAGTGGAATTCTATTTGAAAACCTAATCGCAGTATTAAATTGTTTATTAATGGAGGATATTCTTCCTACCTTCAAGTATCTGGCTACTTGGATTTCATGTTTGTTTTTTTTCCTTCTTCTTAATATGATAGTAATTTTGAAGTATTAGTTTCCTTTGACATTCATTAAATAATGTAGATTTAAAAAATATATGGTTGTGAAATAATACTGAAAAGCAGTGCTTGTAAATTTATGTAAATAATAATTAGAACGTAACAACAGATAGATAGCTCTATTCCTCCAGGAATATGTAAAAAGTTTCGCTTCATTTTTTAATACCAGCAGATCCAGATACATGGCAAAATCTGCCAAATCCTATTCGTTTCACTTTTTCTTATTACTTTATAAGAAGTTTGTATTTATTTTTTCTTTCAAATTTTCTTCTTGTTCCTTTTAATAGCAGTTTAGTTCTCGGTTTGAATTGTAGCTTTTTTCTGTCAAATGAGAGGTGGCCGTGCTTTCTTTATTATTTCTAATTGTAGGTCTAACGGAGAGCTTTCCAAAAAGTTGCTGTATGATGGGTCGGAAATGAACGGAAATGGGTGGAAAAGGGCAAGGAAACGGCACGTGAAGTCATCTGGTATGTCATACCCTCTCGCTTCCCCACGTGGGAACCGAGTGAGAGGGGGATACGTACCAGACGACGTCACGCGTTTTTTCTTCAGCTTATTCCCGCCAAACTACTCGGGATTTCAGTGCTGAAGCTCGGGATTCAGGGGATTTCGACGGTCCTGAAACCGATTCTGTGGTCAAAAGCAGCAGATCCGGACCCACATCCATTCCTCGTTCTTCGCCAAAAAGCAGAGGATCTTGCGAGGAAGGTGGGAAAAGAAAATTTCGCAGGCACAGATTATTGGTTCGACTAACGGAAAAAAAAGAAAACGTAACATTCCTCATTGAACTTCGGTAGGTTTTGAAATGTTAAAAGATTAGTTTGATGGAAAAAAGTTGAATTTGTCAGTAAACAGTTTAAACAAGTGCAAAAACGTTCAATTTGACGGAGAAAAAATACATAATACTTACGCCTTAGCAGTAGAGTTGTAATGAAGCAATTTTGTTGAATACTGCCGAGGCTTTGTCGATGACTTCATGAGTTATGGATAGCAGTTCAGTAGAATTTTAAGATGTTATGGATGTCGACAGTTCTGGACCGCCATCTCATCATTTAACGTTTTTACAGTCGGATTAGTTTCTCTTCTCCTTTCTTCGTCTTTAGATTAGTTTAACATCCGTAGATTATTGAATCAGTGATTTAAAAAAAATAATAATAATAATAATAATAATTTATTTATTGTCTGCATTGTACAATGCAGTACTTACGAAGAGAAGTTCTACCCAGCAACTGGTCGAATATGTCAAAATTGTGTTGGGCTGCGACAGGTCGTATGGCAAAAGGGCCAATGGCCTGGTGGCGTAGGGGGAAGAAAACTATAATTTATAATAAAAATAACTATAGTGCATAACTATTCATGGAGCATTTCACTTTCGCATATTCTTGGAGAAATGCTGGGAAAAATTGAAAAATGCTTGAAAAAAGTTGCCGAAGAGAGAAATTCGTCACATTCGCGGTTGAAACTATAATAGATTAAGAGTTGCAATTGGCACATTCATGTTGCGAGTTTGATCCCTGTTCGTCGCAGTTATTCGATTGAACGTTCAGCTTTAAGATAACGTATAAATAATTGGAAACCATTTATTATTGCTCTGACTGGCCTGCTGCAGGGTGATTAGTGCACATTAAGTCACTCATACCGCGGAAAATTTCTCCAATAAATATTCCTTTTGAAACGATCGATTTCCCAAGAAGTCTCACAAACAAATACCGTAATATTCATTTCACTGAGAACGCCGCAACGGTGGTCTCAAGATCCGTGCGATCAGATTTGCACGGCTTGTTATGCAAAACTCCGTTGTCAACGTCAGCAATATTTTATAGACGTGGTTCCCCTCACAATCAGGCAAATTGTCCGCGGAAACTGTCATCAGGGCATAAAACCTCGTCGAAGTATCTGAAACTGTCATTCAACTGTAATAACGAACCATTAATCCTTCAGTGTCAGTGTGGAAAACTCAGTCGAATTGTGTTTTAGAGGAACATTAAATTTGATTGTCCCGGCTGCCACCGAATTCGCTTAACGTTTTCGACGATTTTACACGAAAACTAATATTCCGCTCTTCAACTGCGATTGTAATAACAGAAATTACCGTAACAAATTCGAGGAAAAGCACGCGCTCAGTAATTAAAGCGGTAGGTACTAATAATTTCGAATGTATACGAAGAGCACAGGGGAAATTCCGAAGGTTCATTATTGAAAATAATAAACCAAAAGGGGGAACGTCACACTTTGCTTATTCTGTGATAAATGAAATTCAAAGTTTGAAGTTGCGTGGCGACCTCTATTCTGTCATCCCACAGTTACCGTGGATATTCCCCTATAATTTAATTATCTTCTTTTCAATTAAAAAATATATATATTGTTTTGATGGAAACTAATGCGAAAAAACGCTGCAAATTGTTACACAACGGTTTATTATTTACATGTATAGATCCCCCTTCTGCGTAGGTCACTGTTTTCTGTGGTCAACCCTCGTGCCCCCCCCCCCCCCCCCTTCTCCAGGAAAGCCCCAAATCGAATACTGGAGCAGGCCTGGGAATTACAGTTTCATAAAACATGGAAAACGATACCTCACAAGTTCATGTTACTAAAACACCAAAAAACACCTATTTTTACGCCCATTTTTCAACCGTAACACCCCTGGGTGTATTCCGATCGGGCTGTCGAGCTTCAGAGCACAGCAAGGCCCCAAATGGAGCCTGTGTGCGAAAGTGAAGGTTTTCGACCAAAATTTATGGTGAATTCAAGTCAGAAACGGTGTTAGTTGTCAAACATGTTTTTTTGGGGCGCTGAATCGATTGAAACTAGTCCCAGCCCGAGTGGACGCAGCCAGCAAATTGAATGTACAAAATTGTAGTCCAAAATCAATAAAATTTGGATGTTTTTCATGTAGGCATGTGAGGGTCGTTTACCATGTTTTCTGGTCGCTGAATCGGTCGCGAGTAGTTTCAGCACGTTCAAACTGCATCAAGTGATCAAAATCGCAATGTTTTGGTTCATAACACCCAAAAATGATTTTTTGACATATTTTTTCTGCACGACGTGCCACTTTGATCTCAACATGTGCACAGTCAGGCCGCAGTTGGGCCGCAGCCGCCCATGCAGTCATGTTCATTCAAAATTACGTAGCGTACTCTAGTAACGAATGACAATTAGTTTAAATTCTTAATTTCCCAAACTGTTTCTTTGAAAATTCGCTCCTTAGGCCATGCTGCATGACTGTTTTCCTATTACCATAGTACGAACTACTCGATTTGCTGTTCTTCTTGCGATCTCGTTTTGGCAGTAAATGGCAGTTGGCTCTTAACTGCAATTCGGAAATTCGCTAAAAGCCGTTGATCATAATCGATTCAGTGGCTTTTTGGTTTATTATTTTCAATAATGAACCATTGGAATCGAGCATGAAAAAAAAAATTCTTACCCCCCCTCAAAATTTGATGGTTTACGTTTCAAGGTATGTAGAATCCAAAACTGCAATAAAAATATTTCTGTCTGTCCGCCGTACGCCGTACGCCGTACGCCGTACGGGCCACTTTTCTTAGTTACCATGAAAAAAAATTGATGAAATTCGGGTTATAGGTTCCGTTCGGCGTCTAGTTGGTCCTCGAAGCTCGACGTTACTGTGAGTCATCTCTAAGGGGTTCAAAATAGGGGTTGAAATTTTCAAAACGCCTATACCATTTTTTTACGTAAATATTTTTACGGTTTTAAATAATTCTTGAACTTGCGAGTTTTTTAAGACCATCCGGAGCATCGTACGTCCAGCCGTTCGTTCACAGTAAGGCCCCGAAGTTTGCACCGACAGGCATTTTCGACTCCAGTGTGAATGAAATTGTATACAAATCAAACCAATTCTCGTAACCAGAGACGCGCCCACAATAGGAATTTGTGAATACGGCCAATCATTGGTAGGGATCACCTGATTATATTGGCGGAGTATGAAGTCGAGTTGGTTGTTCTGTGATATTATTTAATTTGAAAAATGATGGCTCTTTTGGAGTTTGTTGGTAGGTAGTGAAACTTGAACAAACGTTGAAGTATTATTGATGGGTAAATTATTACTACGGTAAATCATTACTCAACGGTAAATTATTACACAACGGTTCATCATACCATCTACGTAGAAGGGGCTGGAGTTTGTTGGTAGGTACTTTTGCAACTTTTTTCACTCCTCATCAACAATTTCTTTTCAGAACTTCATTATGTGTGTTTCTTTTTGTTAGGTACTGTTTGTCATCGGCAGAATTATTTTAGCAACATTTAACTCGTGATTTAGGTAGGTACCTAGTAACGAGTACGGGGTTAGGTACTAACCTACGGAGGGTCTGCGATCTACATAATTATGCATAGAATAGTACATATTATATTATATAGACGGGTTATCTATACATAGAGCTGTGATCTGTAACAGAAGGGTATTCTATACAAAATAATAAACCGTTGTGCAGGGATTTGCAGCGTTTTTAGTATGCACGGCGTTTCTGTTGTATAGTTTAAGCACCTATCCACTATTGTTTCGTACATTGTTGTATTGTTACCGTTTTCCAGTAATCATTAGGTATATTTAAATTTATTGATTCATCTATTTACTGTAACAGTGAATTATAATAAATTGAATTTACGATGTTCCGAGGTTGCATGAGCGTCCTTCCCTTGAAACACCGAGGTTTATGGTTTATGTATCGCCGAAATGTTGAGAGAAATCAGGAAAATTCTTTACAGACAACTGCGGAAGCGCGAAAGTGTTTTTCTCGAAATGTCTTTGACGCTTTCTCGGACGATTCGAACGGAAGTTGGAACTGGCCTGCTAACCGTCTCTCCAGCTTTCCGTTCTAGAAACCGAGAGCCGGAAGAGACATTTTTTCGAGAAATCTATTTGTATTCTCGCAGTTTCGCGTTTTGAAATGCGCCAAATGACACTAATATAAGTGAAGATAATAAAAGATATTTTTTTGGTTCAAATTTGAAATTTTCTTGCTCCGAAGCATCGATGGGCTCCTATGGGCTAGTCCGCGCTTGCTCTGTACGCATTGTATACACAACACCGAATACGGCTATAGCCATAATGTCCAGGATGCGGCCTGCAGAGATAATAGATTATGAATTTTTACAAAATCTGCAGTTCCTCTGTTTGAGCAAACTCGTTTTTCTGTCAAAAGTAAGTAACTTATATTTGGTGACCAATAATCCGACTACGCCAAAATTCGATGATAACTTCTGTGTGATCTCCAAATCGTATCATCAATCAACTCACAAATTCATGTTATGTCCCGTGAGATTTTCTGATGAAAACGACGTTGTAGGCCCTTTGGTGGGCCTTTTATTAGTTTCGTATTTCAGTTTTGTAGACGACGGTAACGTTTCACGATGTCCTCTGGCAACCATGTACATTAAAACCAAACTTTTTTTTTTAATTTAGGCTATACATTAGTACATTATTTGACAATTTTTTCTTGTTTTCTCCCTCGGACTTCTCGTTAGCGGACAGTTCTCTGTAACGGACAGTCTCGGTCCCTATGACTGTCCGTGATGTTTATTTGTGTACCTTATAAATCCATCCACATCAGTACACACCTAACCTATCCAACTTACATAGACGTCGGTATCTGCCTGTGTACCCATAAATTTGTTTATTACTACTAATTATTATTATAATTTATTTATTTATTTATTTTTTTAATATCTACTGATAGGTCTAATCTACCTTCCTACGCTATCTTGAATTATAATTCAAGTCCAAAAGAACAGTGAAGTGAATCACCCCGTGAGAAAGTGATGGTAATCGTCAAAAAGAAAACGTTTAAAACCCGGCTTTAGTATACGTTTCGTTTCAATAAGGGATCATACGACTGTCTAACATCCGCTTTCCCATCCATAAACTTGATTGCCTTCATTGGAACCCTTCTGATCGCCTGTTTGCCACTAATTCCGAATGTATAGGAAAACGATTCGCCATAACTCTTGCCTTTCTTATGTTTTCTGCTCGCTACTTCATTCTTTGTGAAACCCGACTCCACCTATTATTGCCCGCACAATAAAATCGATTTTTCTTCCTGTAATTGTGTAGCTGTGTCCTTAATAGCGTTCAATGAGTCAGTTTTATTCGTGCTAAAGAGACGTTTCATCATAGCAATCCCTACCACAATGATTTGAATTTGCCACTCCGTCAAATACATTTTCGATCAAGAGTTTGCACATTATTCGCTTAATTATTTTTGTATTGTCAACCATCGGCCAGGTACTTAGCGCACATTTTTTTTTTCTTCATTCCTTCTTCATGAAGCTGTGGAGGCTGAATAACAGACTTACAATACGGTTAAATTTAATCAAAACTGATTCATAACCATGTTACCGATACCATAATTATGTTGTGGAGATAATCATCGACGAAGTGCGGCTTGCTGTCTACTCACTAGATTTAGGCTTATTATTTTCAATAGAAAAATCCAGAAGAAAAATCCTCCTCCTCTCCCCTCAAAATTTTATGGTTTGCGCTGCAAGCTACGTGGAATCCGAAAGTCGAATAACAATTTCTGTCCGTCCGCCGTACTTCGCACTTTTTGTTAGTTACCATGAACCAAAATTAATGAAATTTGGTTTGTACGTCCCGTTTGGGGTCTAGTTGGTCTCCGAAGCTCGGCGTTACTGTCAAGCCATCTCTAAGGGTTAAAAAACAGGGATTGAAAATTTTCAGTCGTAGCTTGAAAACTTTCAATAGAAGGTTATGGTTTTTATAGCGGGTTAAAATTTTGATTCTGAACTTCAGGATTTTTGAGACCCCCCCGGGAGCATTACACTACGTACTTGTATAGTTTCGTTCAGCCGTTCATTCACAGTAAGACCCTGAAGTTTGAACAAAAGCGCTTCGTCAACATGTCTGTGAATCATGAGGTATACATCCAGAAGAAAGATGGTTATTTTGGATTTTGATGATAAATATTTTTTTTCAACCTATTTTGGGAATAATTTGGTTATAATATGTGGAGGGTCCTGCTTAGATTCAGCGGCCATCAGAATTTAAAAAATTACCCAGTAGGGAGTCCGTGGAGCCAAAATTTCGCGTTGCACGAGATGTGGGTGGCGGAAAAATGCATATTTATGTAACTGTAATTGCCGAACGTTTGAGACTTCGACTCTGGCGGCATTTCTGTCGTGTCTATATGTGTCTGCGTAGGTAGGTATCCGCCGTAAAAAACGACCCTACCAATTCGGGGTCTTGGGCTATGTATTAGGAATTCAGTGATCTACCTACGCTGGAGGGGTATTAATACGATAATCTGATAACCCTTTGTGTAATAATTTGCAATTTTTCATACGTTCCACCTCAGCTGACGACAAATAACACTTTCGTTCGGAATAGTGGAACAGAGTTCGGCTCGCCTTTGTTACCTTATGGCGACTATTGTGAACCTGGTTATAATATAATCACGATTCTGCCTGTTCGTTGGGTCTGTATTTGTATGTTTCTAACTGCGATTATTATGGAACTTGAGGACCATCCGACTTCCAATAATTGTACAAGGTTCGGGAGAGAGGGGAGTGAAAGAGAAAACTTTGAAAAAATGCTAAATATCGTGGTTACCTACACAGCTTTTAAGAGTTCGAGTTCATCAAGATCATTTTTACCACCAAGTTAATTATGAAAAAGTCTTGAATTTTTGTTTCTAGTAGGTTCTTACAAAACCAATTTGGTTGGTGTCAGTGGGCGAAAGTGGGAATTTTTGAAGATTTTTATTCCGGAATTCCGGTGCTAGCAAGTTATTTTAGGTATATTAAATGATACACTTAAGTATATCTATTTATATATCTATCTGTCTGGATTTTATGTGTATCCAGACTCAGTGCGATAGTTTTCTTCATCTCGGTCCCGCAGCGCGGACCTTATTGTAAGCTGTGAGCCTATCGTTCTTATGGTATCTCTGCCGTGTTTTCCGATTTGAGTACGTATCTATTATTGCAAGGATATTGACTTTAAGGGTAACGTAAATCATACTTAACCTAAAATATAAAATTGCATAACCCTTATTCTACTCTGTACCCTTCACATAAAATATTCATGGTTCGCAACGATACCCTCAGATCTCGCAGATGGCACAGTAGGCAATGTTGTGCCTTTGATCAAACTCCCTCGATTTGAAGTAAACCAACGGAGTCAATGCCTACGGAATTTGAACCACATTTCAGCTGCCAGTAAAATATGTATGGAAGTAATAAACGGTGAAATGAGCAATCAACTCGCGTGCGGAAATGACTCGCATACTGTCTGTGTGAAGTGCAAGATTTTACGGCTCGTTTTATGGCCAAATATTTGTCAGTCGCTGTACAAGGATTATTGATAGACCTTTGAAAGTTGTTCCATTCGATTCAGCGTAATGGAAAACATGAAAAATTATACCAAAAACACATTTTGCTGACTTGTGTCTCCGTTGTCTGGCACCAAAAAGTGTACAGCAAATTCTGGAGGCCTAAACACGTTCTTCTGGCAGATGGCACCACTGGTGCCACCGTGGCGTCGTTCCCTGACACCGTGGTGGTACAACTACTGCAAATTCTGTAGGCCTAAGGAGTATACTGTCAACATTTCAAGTCAAAATTGTGATGGTGTAGGAAAATACCGTCCAATTTTATATTGGATCCGGACTCTTTCCGGATCTTTTTGGCACGCGGCTGATGGGGCGGTCGATTAGCGAAAACGAATCGTCAACCATTGGACGCGTTGCGTAATAATCAAACCAATTTCTCTTCAGGGGCAGCTGCCACACTGCATCCCTACCTTTCCGAGCGGAGAGGGGAAAACCACGCTGTATGGGCGGCTAGTTATTACCTCCTCATCCATTACAAAATAACCAAAATTGCGACTTGCCTCGTGATACAGACAGACATGCATACAGGGTGGCCCATCCAAGGTGCACCGTCCCAGTTTTCGGCCTACTTCGAGCCTAATTTTTTTTAAATGGCCGAAGTAAACCTTCTTAATTTTTAATTATCTGTATCAATCTAGCCTTATAGCCGAATTTTTGGCGCGCTCCAAAACAAGCCAGATGGGCACTAAATTAGTTTTTTTTTCAAATGGGAACCCGAATTTTCATTACAGATTCAGATTCTAAGCAAATTTTCATGAATAACTAGATCTCTCAGCCAACTTTTTACGCCACTTCCAAAATGCAAAAAAAAAGAAGTTTCACCAACATTAAGAAAGTGTGACATATATGACTTTCAACTGTTTTCTGATGCTGAATTCAGTGGTGAACTCAGTTTGCAGTTTCAAAGCATGTGCGAGATTTTACTAGCAATGTTACCCTTCGGCTAATAATAGTAATAAGTCCGAATGCTCGGGGGTGAAAACAAAAAACTGAGTTCACCATTGAATTAAGCATGATGAAAACCGTTGAAAGTCACTTGATGTTCGTGAAAGTTCCATTTTTTGCGCATTTTTGCCATTTTTGGTGCATTTTGGAAGTGGCGTTAAAAAAATAGGCTGAGGGGTCTAATTGTCCATGAAATTTTGCATTCTGTACCTATTATGTATAGTCTCCCGCAAATTTCGCTCCATTCTAAGTAGGTGCCTCACTGTCGGCAACTAATCTGACCAACTACCGTTACCTAACCGCACCATTTTTTAAATATGATTTTTTTTCTCTCAAGTTTTTTTGTTTGTCTTGAATTTCAATTTTTCGTACCATGCATGTTGTAATTATTTAATGGAGTTTATAGTGCATACTCTTAATTAGGGCATAAGATGTCTATTAAGTTTTACAGCAAAAAGTAAATAAATGTGCTTTTTATCATCAAATACAGGGTTTTCTCTGAGGAAACCTGGGATGAGTGAACATTTTTGGCCTTTTAAAAAAAAAATAGAATTTAGAAGATTATTAATTTTAACTGTTTAGTTTTGAATTGAATGTTTTCTTGTAGATGATGATTTTAACTAATGATGAAATGAAATGAGAAAACTTGATTGATTGGGATCAAACAAACGTAAGTAGTTTGTTGTGAAGAACTTGTTCGGACAAGAGCCGATGTCGCGGGTGGTGAGGGCTGAGCTTTCGAGCGAGCGGACCAACCAAGTCGATGAGTTCGAGGAGACTGACCGGCGGAGGAGGCTCACACTGCGTCGGCGCAACGTTATCCCCCTCGACCCCTCCGGCGTGTGGAGGGTTAACTGTGAAAAAGTGACGTCACTCGCGACTGGAAACTGTGGTGGTGGTGTGGAGGGGGGGAAGGGATAACGGGTTCGCCAATAGCCCGCTAGGTCGCACCACCTCCTTGTTCCCGGCTTTCCCCCTCCTCGAGTTCGCGATCCCGCCTTGCCGCCCCTACCGCTCTTACCAGTTGATGTCCCTTTCATTTTTCTTTTCTACTACGGTTTTTGTAGTGAAATCTCCCTCTTCCGCGCGACGCTTCTCTTCGCCCTCCTCCGCCTCCTCATCTTCTAGGGCTCACGAGCCCGCCGCTGCACGGTGGGGCAGAATCTAAAAAACTGTTCAAAATTAGGAAAAAACGCTGCAAAGTCCTTGTAATTTGGGTTTATTGTTCTACTGGACAACCTACAGAAATATTAGCTGTTCATGTATGGTTTCTTTCATGCGCAGTAATTGAAATTGCTATTGTTGATGGTTTCCACCAATTTTGGCCCCCTAAAACACGAAATAAATTCCTATTTTTGACAAATTATCTTTGTTCATTGGTAGTGCCATTCAATTGTCTTGATTCACCAGCTAATACTACTTCTAGTGTTATTATACAAATTTATGGTGATTTCAGACGATTCCCCAGCTTTTTGACTCATAAAAAAATGAATTTTGGGAGCTTAACCTTCCTTACAACCCCAATTCTTCACTCTGGTAAAAATCAACTTCATATTAACACCATCTTAAACACCATGGACAACGAAACATCACAAGCTCATGTTCACTAAAACCTCAAAAAAAACTCGAAACCCCCTATTTTTACACCAATTTTTCTCCCGTAACACCCCTGGGTATATTCCGATCGGGCTGCCGAGCTTTGGAGCACAACTAGGACCCAAATGTGTTCCCAAATGGGGACCCAAACTGTGTGCGGAAGGACGACGATTTTAGACCAAAATTTAACGTAAATTTAAGGCTGAAACTTCGTTAGAACCTAAATTTTCCACTCATCGGTCAAAATCGACTTCATATTCGGTCTTCTCTCCTAAAAAACATGGAAAACGATACCTCAAAAGCTCATGTTACTAAAACACCAAAAAATACCTACCTGGGTATATTCCGATCGGGCCGCAAAGTTTCGGGACACAACTAGGGCCCAAATGGAGCATGTGTGCGAAAGAACGAATTTTTTAGACCGAAAATGAAGCCGGTACGCATGATATGACGGACGGACATTACATTTTCTGAATGTACGCATCTTGAAACGTAAAAGAAAAAATTTCGAGGTGGTGATACAAATTTTTTTGCTGAGCGAATACACAGGTGTATTACTATTCACAGACTAATAAACCAAAAAATATTATAAATTAATAAACAAAAAAATATTATAATGGTGGTTTATTACAGTGGTGGTTGTTAAGAGTTCCGTGTGTTGGAATTTTTTTAATTTCCGATATCAGAATCGTTTTAGCACCCTTGAAAACCCCCCACTGCCAGTTTTCATCTCAAAACTCCGCGCAGGTTGGGCAAATAATGGACAGAATGAAAACAAAATGACGTCATAAGTGGATGGTGCTGAGGGGGTGGACGCAGGGGAGGGCCTTAACCTGTGACGTAATTTCGCTTTCTTTCCTCGGGTTTATCGCCCACTTCCGTTCATCGGATACCCCTCATACAGCACCTTTTCGGAAACCACTCGCCGAGATCTTTTAGTCAATCCAGCATTAGCTGATTCTCCTCTTCAGACACAGTGAGTTCATAGTTTTGAACAATGTGACTCACTCACATCTCTTCTCCATTTTCTCTTTATTCTATCAAAATAGGCAAATTAAAACGCCGCTTTCATTTTTGTGTTGATTACATTTTCATCTTCTCTTAATTAATCGTACCTAACTGTAAATTCTAGTCAATCAACTTTCGTTTCACCTTAATTTTTGTCTTCAATAAATAAATAAAAATTTCTTCTTACTAAATTTTTTCTTTTCTCTGTGTTTCCGTAGCATTTTTAATATCAATTAAGGCAAGTTCCCTTCCATTAGTAGATACCTTCACGTATATTACTTATACATGTAAAGGAAGAGGAAGTTTTCCAGAAACCTCCGATGTGCTTATGAGACATATACGTATCAGGATATACGAGCGCTTTCATGGTAGGTATTTAGTTATATTTTTTGCTTATCATTCATATGTCAGGATATACGAACATTTTCATGGTATTTAAGTCCTGTTTTTGGTATTTGATGGTTCGTTTCAACAATGAATTTTAAAATATGGGATTTAAATGTGGTGAAATTCAAATGGGTGTAGGTGTGATTATGACGTTTTGAGAGGGTGCCGGATCCAGCTGGATTGGATGCCCTAATGACAACCCGTCGACGTATCCACCAATAACTCTCATCCCTTTACAACCTAATAACTTGTACATTACCAACACGTACGGGGTCCGTAATCACAAAGTCGAAACATCTGCACGGCTTTCAGCTTCAAATAACGAGGAGGAGAAAGAATTATGATTGATGGACAACGAGGTTTGGGTTTCCAAATCTTTCGGTAAATGAGCGAAACGCAACCCGCCATTTTCAATATGACACCTCCTCAATCACCAGCCTCCTCCATTACATAATTATCTCCCTTAAAAGTGCTTCGCCTCCGGTCAGAGACAAAACGGGAAATACTATCCCACTATCACGTGAAACGCTTTTTCGATGTTGGGGAAAAAAAAGACTCTCAGGGAAAGAACGATTTCGAAGTTACGGAGAAGACAAGTCACGATTCACCTAAGGAACTGGAACGATCCGACTCAAATTTCCCGTAAGAGGCCACGCCTATGGAAACACCTTTATAAAAAAGAAGACGCGTTAATGAACTACCTTAAAAAGAAACCCTATCGTGAAATAATAATTATCCCTCTAAGAAACGACGCCCCTGAAAATGGCGCTGAGTATTTAAAATACGCGTGGTTTTAGGTATACGGGGTCGTGGTTGGGGGGGGGGGGGGGGGAATCTGCCAGTGTGTAATAATTAAACACATCAATAGTTAACCTTTCTGGATGGTAGAATGTACCACTTATCTGGTGCTTTGTGGGACAGCGCCTTCCAGCGTTGCGCGAGTGGTTGGATAAAAAAGAAAACAAATTCTCGATTTTTGACCGAGTCCGAATGTGAGCCTTCCAGGTGTTTTTGGGGTCGTTGCAAAACCGGACTCGTCTCGCAAAAGGTTTCAGGAGGAAAAAATAAAAGTAAAATAAAAAAAATAAAATAAAATAAAATAAATAAAATAAAATAAAGCGTTGGAGTCGTTGGCTCGGGTGCATTCGAATGAAAATGTGTTTTACGTTTTACGAAACTGGTTCCTCGACAACGACTTGCTGGGGTGTAATGCGTTTTCGCTCGATAGCCCCCACTAATGGGTGATCAATCGGCAAACTGTTAAAATTATATTATTATTGTTCTTGGAAGGCCAAACGCTCCACCGTTATGGAAATTGGGAAAAGAATTGTAGCACTGGGAAGACCAGTTTCGGCGATAGAAAATTGAATAAACTATCGTGAGTGTCATTGTCGTGATTCCCTCTCAGAAACCACTCCTGTAATATGACGAGAGATTTTACCAAATGAACGCGGAGGACGTTGAGCTGGTCAACAACAAGGGTTTCCACAGCCGCCAACCGCCTCAAACGGTCGTAACGGCCGTGTCGTGAGTCCCTCCCGGGAACACTCCACTAGCAACCTTAAAGCTCTCACCAATATCCACATGTAAAACTTACCTTCCGCTAATAAACTTCTGAGTGGGGAGACAGGCAACAGAATCCAGGGGACACAACCTGGAGCCCCACTACCAGCTCCCAACAGGGAGCTGGAGGGAGAGGCCTCCAAGTCCTATATAACCCTGGATCCTGGAGCTTTAGCTTCATTCGACACTTCCTCTAACCAGCTCTCTCTTCTCTCTTACCTTCCTCCTCCCAGATGCCTGGTGGAATCCGCCGCTCTGGGAATTTACCTCCTACCTTTTCCTCTTGTCTACATCGGTGGATATCCGCCGCCTAGACAAGCACCTTCCCTCACCTACATCGGTGGATCACCGCCGCCTAGGTGAACTCCCTTCCTCTCGCCTACATCGGTGGATCACCGCCGCCTAGGCGAAATTCCTTCACTCACCTACATCGGTGGATTACCGCCGCCTAGGTGAAATTCCCTCGCTCACCTCTATCTATTCCTTCACGCCACCGTGATGAAGAATTTAAATTCATCACAGGCCGATTGTTGGCTGGGGACGGGTGGAAAAGTCCCTATAAAAACCAGCCCTTCTGGCCCAGCTCTTCATTCGACGATCCGACCCCCGACTTACGACTTCTCTCTCGAACCTCTCTCTCGTCCTCTCTCCCTCCTTTCCTCGTACCGGCTGTGGTGAAAACCGCTGGGTACTCCGTCCTGGTATCTTCTGTGGTGAAAACCGCTGGATACCTCTTCCTCCACTAACATCTGCTGTGGTGAAAACCGCGGGGTGTTAGCTTCCATCCACCTGGTGTCTGCTGTGGTGAAAACCTCGGGACACCTCCCTCTCCACTAGTACCTGCTGTGCTTTCCTCACATAAATTTCATATTTTTTATTTGCTCATCTACTTCTTTTTTGAACATCCTAAATTCTACCGCAGAGAGATGGGTATTGTTATTATTCAACGAAGTTTTAACCCGGTATCTGCATTTTACTGGCGAAATGGATATTATTATTATTTTACGAAGTTTTAAGCCGGAATATCTGCATTTTACTATCTGCAAAATCGTATCTGCAAAATGCTTACCAAAAAATCCTTACTGCTGTCAATTACGACTTATTATCCTGTGAAAAGACATTTACGAGTTTTTGCTTAGTAAATACACCCGAAAGGGCATCATCCCATTATTCGTAAGCCTGTTTTGTGGAATTTCTTGTGGAAATACGCCTCCGAGACTCTAAAACTCAGTATAACCCCCCCCCCCCCCTCACCCGACGGGAGGGGGTTAAATAATTTTGGCTAAAAATTCATATACGACTTCTGTGCTTCTTACGTCAGTATGCGAAGAAGTTTTGAAGGTAATATTTTCCTGTTATTCCGAATTTGGTAGTGGTGAGATGGTGTTAAATTAGGCGGGATATTTTATGAAGAAAACAATGCTGGGGAATGTGATCATGATCAGTAAACTCGAACCTATTGATGGGTATTGGAGTACCGCAATTTGGAAAACTTCCAAGTTAACATTGAGCTTTAAGTTCCCTCAGAACTCTCGTAGACAATATCACGTCTCCCCACAGCTAGTCAACAGTCGTCTCGTTCAACTGATTTATATTCATCTTCGGCTGTAAATGACATTGATTGCTGTTTGTCAAACTCCCTCATCAGTCAAGTAGACATGTTTAAAGGCATTACTCGTTGGTTTTTGCAACAAAAATGAAATATCTTCAGGAAGACATCTCAATCGTATAGTCCCGGCTCAGTACATAACTCTCGCACCTCATTGGTATGCTGGTTGTTCGGTTTGTATCCACTTTTTCATAATTCACAACTCCAAATTAAGAAATCGATGATCGTAACGATGGCGGAAAGGCATAAATATAACGGATGACGGCGAGGCGCCCCATCGTCACGCCCACCATTGTCACAGTGGGATGTCTTCACGCTGCGGGAATTGTGTTTTTTTCCGCTCCTTACGTCGTCATTATTAACACTATAATGTAATATCTCTCATTTGGCTTCATCTATCAGCGAGTTTCGCGTCGTCAACGACATGAAAACGACATCCACGATCGAAATGCATAAATAACAGTCAGGAATCACCTCGTGGTGAAGCAACTCCAAAGCGGGGCTTCATTAGCTGTGTCGGGCGGGTCCACCTTGTGATTATGTTGGGCTGGAATATTCATGAACTGACATCAGTCGCGGACCCCGAAATATCGCTGGAACGGAAATTACGCGTGCGCGTTGTTCAGAAGCTTCATTATCCGATGATAATAATTATTTTTTCCGAACAAAACGCTCGTGTCAATGTAAAAGCTGTTTAAGCAGCGTGTAATAGGAGTTGCTACAAGGCGGAGCTAAATTATAATTACGCATCAGGTGTCCGTACGCTTCAACTTTCGAGGTGAAAATGGCGATACGAAAATAATTAATGAAATATAGAACACCGAGACTCACGTAATTATCTGAATCGGAAATTCGGATGTCTAGAATACGTGGAGGCTCTGAGCGATTTTGTAGTCCAGTCGAATAGGCCATAAAATACCCTAATTTAGCACGGTTCTTCCCGATAAGTACTCAAAAGATATAAAGGTCTAAATTTACAGTATTTTGCTAATAGTTTGGAGAATTGTCGGTCTAATTTGGAAAATGGCTGGGCCAAATTGGAGAGCATTGAATTCATGACGAAGATACACCATACTCTTTTTTTTCCTAATCAACTTCTGTAGTTTAATATGGTAATCAGTAATCATATTTCTAAAATCAGTCGTTCCGCCGTTGATCAATTCGGAAAACGTGAGATAAGATAACCCTTCCTAACCAGAGAATTTCGGTATATTATTTTCCATACCTAATGAACTTTTTGAATCGGGTCCCCTCCCCCAATGTAATGGAGGGGTTTGATTATAATGGTAGTACGTAAAATCCGAAAATGGAATAAAAAGATTTCTGCCACTCCGCCGTCCGGCACTTTACTTAGCAACCATGAACCAAAATTAATGAAATTTTGGTTTGTATCTATCCCATTTGGGGTCTAGTTGGTCCTGGAAGCTTGGCGTTACTGCCATATTTAAGGGGTGAAAAATAGGGGGTTGAAAATTTCAAAACTTCGTAGCTCGAAAACATTCAATGGAAGAGGGATTTCGTATGACTTTAAATTGGTTCCGAATTTTAATTGGTTCAAAACTTTGTTTCAAAATTTTAATTGGTTCTAAGCATTGGTTCAAAATGTCATTGTTTCGAACTTTAAATTGGTTCAAAACTTCGTAGCTCGAAAACTTTCAATGGAAGGGGGAGTTCGTATGACTTTAAATTATTGATTCCGAATTTTAGGATTTTTTGAGACACCGGAGGATCGTTCGTCTAGCCATTCGTTCACAGTAAGGCCCGAACCGAAAATCGCCGTCAACATGAGTACGAATCTTACGGTATACATCCAGCTCAGACGTCATTGCTAGGAAACAGCTGATTATAATCACGCATGGCTTTATAAAATGGAGTTGGTTATTCCGAAATATTAGGTATTTAATTTGAAGAAATATGGATATTTCAGATCTTGTTGATAGGTTGGTACCACTGGTACAAGATAGGATTGTTCACGGCCAAACGAATAATCTAAATTATGTGAAAATTTGGGAGTATATCGAGGGTTCAGCGGCGGTCAGAATTTCAAAAATGTTCTGGTGGAGGGTTCATGGGGCCGAGTTTGCGCGTTACTGGAGATGAGGGGTGGGTCATTTTTATGTAACTGTAATTGTCGAACGTTAGAGAGCTTATACTTTTGACTCTGGTGGTACTTTTGTCACGTTCATGCGTCTATGCGTGTATCAGTAGCTATCCACCTTGAAAAACTACCCTAATAATTCGGGTTCTTGCTGTCTGGAATTCAGCGATCTACGCAGAAGGGGCATCTATCTATACGGGAAAATAGCAGAACGTTGTGTAACAATTTGCAGCGTTTTTCGAAATGCCCACTGTCGTGAGCGGGTGTGTTGGATGAGGATGAGAGGTTGGATGAAGGCGGATGAGGACAGATGAGGAGGGACGTGTTTCGTAGGAGTCTTTTTACTAACGCCCCGCGGTTTTCACCAGAGCAGGCGCTTGAGGTAGTGGCTCCCCGCGGTGTTCTCTACAGCAGGCACCTGGGATGTGAGAGCTAGTACCCCGCGGTTTTCACCACAGCAGGTATTAGATGAGAGGAAGGTATCCCGCGGTTTTCACCACAGCAGACACCGGGAAGATGGAGGCTAGCACCCCGTGGTTTTCACCACAGCAGGTGTCGGAGGAGAAGGAGGTATCCTGCGGTTTTCACCACAGCAGATACCAGGAAAGAGGGAGCACCCCGCGGTTATCACCACAGCGAGTGCAAGAGAAGGTAGACGAGAGATGTCGAGAGAGAGGGTGGAGAGAGAAGTCGTAAGTCGAGGTTCGGTCGGTCGAATGACGAGCTGGGCTAGCAGGTCTGCTTGTAAAGGCCCGTTTCCACCCGTCCCTTGTCCACAATCAGCGTTATGACCGTTGGGGGAGGATGGCGGTTGTTGGAAGGTACCCTTCTCCCTTGGCGCTACCTGGCTCATCGTTCCCTTCGTTTATTTGGTTAAATCTTTCTATACTACATAGGAGTTGTTATTGTAGACGATCGAGGGGAACCACGACACCCACAATATTGGGTTTCTGTGAGTAACACACGATAGGTACCAAAAATGACAATTTTCGTTTCATATCATCTCATTCAATTTTGCTTCGGAGTCTGCAAGGCAGCAGAAGCTTTGTTTTCACTTTCGAAATAAAAATTTTTGTGTGCTCCAAAATCAAAATTTCCACTTGCATTTTGCGTTTCAGGACCTCCTGAAAAAATTTGGTTTCGTTTCTGTCTGTCCGTCCGTCTGTCTGTCCACATTTCTTTGCCACAGCCATAATTTCCACAATTTTGATCAGATTTCATTCAAATTTTCAGGAATTGTGTGGGTTTAGCGCTAGATAATACCCTATTAGTCTCATCATGATCGAATCAACGGTAGCCTCTGCGCAGGCGCCAACGAGATTTTCTTGTTACGGTCATAACTCCATCAATTTTGAACGGATTTTGGTCGGATTTTCAGGGATGATGCGGGTAAGGTCCCTTGAAGTCCTATACGACATTCATCATGATTGAATCAGCGGTGGCAGTGGCACGAGGGTACATTCCAAACGTCGAGCATTCCAGACCATATAACTACAAACCTGGAAGGGCCTCTGCGTTGACGAATGAAATGACGGGCTCCGCACCCTGCTCAGCTGATGTGCTAAATTCCTCCTCCTGTTCACCCTAGGAAGTTGAAATCTGACAGGGACTCTGCGTTCTCAGTTCTATACGTGGACTAATTAATTACTTTATCTTAAAGCATGAATACTAACTTCGAATTTGGTACCCTTATTATTAAATAACAGTTAAATAATTCCGTTAATTAATCTGAATCTGTGTATGAAAATTTAATGGTGACATACTGTGAAGGCCACGAGGAAGCTTCTGTGATATGTCCTTGGCAGTGTATTTACTACTGTTAGGGTTGACTATGACTTGGGATTTGAATTTTCAAACCCAGTAAACCATTTGGAGACCTCCTTAATGCAAATCGACTCACACAAAAAAAGTCGGAATGAAGTTTTAAGTGGTGCAGCGGGTGGGAGCTGATAGTAAAATGGAAGGCAGAGAGCACGCGCCTGTTGTGTGGCGTCTCACGGGAAACTGGAGATTACGTGAAGGCATTCGCAGGGCCCTCGAGCCACCTCCCATCAGAAGCTCCCGGGGATCGCCCTGACACATCTGGTGAGGACTGGAGATAAGGAGGATCACGGTCCTGGATGTGACGCAACTCCCACGTCCATATGACACCTCAGACCCCACCACTGGGACGACCTACGTTTCTCACGTCTCCAAGATGTAGGCCCCAGTTACATAATTAGGCTTATGCCCCGCCCCCGTGGAGAGTTCAACGAGCGGGATGAGCCAGTCCTTCCACAGTTTAGTCATTAGTTTTGGTTTATTATTAATGAACCTTTGGAATCGAGCAAGAAACTTTACCCCCCTCAACATTTGGTGGAATAAAAAAATTTCTGTCCTTCCGCCGTACGCCATACATCGCACTTTTCTTAGTTACCATGAACCAAAATGAATGAAATTCGGTTTCTAGGTCCCTTTTGGGGTCTAGTTGGCCCGCGAAGCTCGGCGTTACTGTGTCGTCTCTAAGGGGTGAAAAATAGGGGTTGCAATTTAAACGTTTTTAAATGTATATTGAACTGAAGAATTTTTTGAGACCACTCAGAGCGTTGTACGTCCAGCCGTTCGTTTGCACCGAAAAGCTTCGTCAACATGATCGTGAATCAAACGGTATAAATCCGGCCCGGATATCATCACTAGGGAGCACCTGATTATAATCACGGATGGCTGTATGAAGTCGAGTTGGTTGTTCTGTGATATTATTTCATTTAAGAATGGTAGCTGTTTTGGATTTTGTTTATAGGTGCTTTTCAATTAGAACAAAAACGTTTGTTGCTTCATGAATAACAGCAAATAATTAGTGATTGAATTATTTAGTCCCGCGCATTTTCATGAAACTATAATTCCCGGCCGGCTCCAGTACTCGATTTCGGGCTTTCCTGGGGGGAGCGCGAGGGTAGGTAGGTATTGACAAGAGAAAACAGTGATGTACGCAGAAGGGGCATCTATAAACGTAAATAATAAACCATTGTGTAATAATTAGCAACGTTTTTACCCATCTTATACTTACCTACAACTAGAATGAGCGTAGGTATTGTCGTCAAAATATCTTTAAGATTCAAACCGCTGCCCCAGGAAGAATCTGTTGTCGTAATATTTTGAATGTGCTCATAGATTAGTTTGGTTTATTATTTTCCGACTAATACCTTCGAGCCCATTCGTTTCGGAATTTTTTTTGAACCTCCCCTCAAAATTTTTTCATTTACGTTTCATTGGGTGTAGATTCAAAAATGCGATGCCCGTCCGCCGTCCGCCGTGCTATCGATATCTACCTTACGACCTAATTTACGGTCTAAAAAAATCATTCTTTCGCTCACGGGCTCCATCTGGGCTCTAGTTGTGTCCCTCTTCTCGGCATTCCGATCGGAAAACACCCACAGGTGTTATGGGCGAAAAATGGGTGCCAAATTAGGTTTTTTTTTAAAGGTTTTAGTGAACTTGGGATTGTCCGAGGTATCGTTTTTCGTATTTTTTAGGGTGAGGAGACCAAATATGAAGTTGATTTTGACTACGGAGTGAAGGATTGAGGTTCTAACGAAGTTTCCAAATTCAATATTTGTGGTCCACAAACCTGTGAAAGTGGCTGTAATTGCCATAAACTCGTATAATTACCCGAGAGGTAGTATTAAAAGTGAATCAAGACAACTCAGTGACAGTCACTCATCGATAATAATTTGTCAGAAATAGCAACCTAATATTCGAGTTTAAAACCGTACAATGTAGCTTTGTGGGTCTCTTCACATAGGTATATCCCTAACTTAAATCACTTGCGGCGGAGTAGTGGAAATCCATAGCAAAAAAACTACAAGATAAAAATAGAATAGTCTGTTTCCACGTAAGAAACTAACAAAACTGTAGACCGGTTTCGGTTGTTAAACCATCATCAGTACACAATAGAATCTATTGTGTACTGACGATGACAACCGAAACTGGTGTACAGTTTTGTTAGTTTCTTACGTGGAAATAGACTATTCTATTTTTGAATAGGCTATTCTATCTGAGGTCCCAATCTTGCCGTATTCATTCGAGAATACGAGTATTAAACCCATGTGTCAAGGTATTTCGGATGAGGCTTTTTTTATTGAACGTTTCTATACGGACAGTATCCCAATGAACTCAACAAATGGGCCATAACCCTACATCCTATTTCCTGTAGGTACTCGCAACCAGTTTATAGATGTTAACTCTGAAAGGTTGTTTGGGTGGTGTTTTGAGATGACGTAACCTACTATTTTTACTCAGAATTTACGGAACAGATTCGAGAACGATCGGGTTGTGTGGCTGCAGAGTGGCAACGGTTGAAAAATAATCTGTTTTTGTGGGTGATTACCCTGCAGTACTGAATAATCATCTTTCATTAATCAGCCACTGTACTTAATCGATCATGATTTTCTTTTCTAAAAATACGTAAATTTACACGGGTTACGTACCTCTACCTACTCAATAACATTCCAGTTATTGATACTGCTAGGAAGGAGCTTGAGATTAGATTCATTTACACGGTCTCAGCTATCTCGTCGAACTGTTATCGTCTCTAATTTGAAGTCGTGTGCCACTTTTTGCCATAACTTTTTTCTTGGCTTGGCCACACATATCATCGACTCAACCGCTCAGACGTACGCGCTCCGAACGAGCCGACAAAACGCACGATTATCCTCCATTTTCGCCCGGTTAGTTCTCCCGTTGATTATTATTTTGTTCTGGAGGAAGAAATGTTGAATTAAGTGATTACAATTAGAGGCCTAGCGTCGATTTCATATACTTAATTTCCAGTTGCACAACTAAATGGTTGGTAATTTTGGAACGGTCCAGGCAATATACCTGCGTTTTTACCGGATTTTAGAACGGGTCTACATCTAATTTCAAACATCCTGCCCTAAAAATAAATTTTGTTTGAATTGGTGGGCAAGTGTCTGACATCCACGTTCAACTGAACTGATGAATATTTGTCAATAATTTTGCTCGCGTTCTTCCGGATCTTCAGCATCCTTATTCATTTGAAACAAGCACAAACAGCATATACCTACCTAACTACGAATAGCAGTAATGTGCACATACACATTGTACGATTCCTTCTACATGAAACCAGTTTAAAATAAATCCAGTGGGTATTCGTGATCCAGTTTCATAGTAGTTAATATTCCCCTCGTTTTGCCCACTCGCTCGGGGCAGAAGTGCAACATATTTGGCGCATGTAGGACGTCACGCGGCCTTGATTTACCAGCCTTGCTCGGTAAACCTATTATAAAATCCCCATCTAACCCTCATTAATTCAGGACTCGATTGATTTTGCATTTTAGACGGGAATTTATTTTCATATGATCCTCGTATGCTATCATTATAGTACGAATATACTTTCTCTGCTCGCACACCTCAAATGAACGTGGAAACATGTTTTCGCGTGATTTTAATAAGTATGTGAAATATGTAAAATAAAATAAGTATGTAAGTGTAATAATTATGTAAAATAAAAAGTAAAACAGGTAATTTTAACGATCTTCAATAATAAGGTAATCGTCAGTAATATCTGGATACTTATCAGCGTTAATCCTTTTAAGTTCGTTTCTATCCAGAAACATGTCGTACTTCACGCCTACCTTTGCAGATGCCATGGATAGAGGATGATCCTAATTCTCATCGAACTATTCATTATAGGTACCTCACATAGGTACTATATCACCTCAATGAGCGTTCAGTTTTTTTTTGTTTTTTTTAATATATAAGAAATTGGGTTCCATCCTGAGAAATTTGAAGCCGACCTAACTTTGCTACGATAAGTAGTTTTTGTTCTATGACTTTTCAAAGTTTCCTACACCAGTGACGTCATTGCACCCCTCCCCCCGGGCGGAACTTGCCAATGTAGCATTTTTTAGAAATTTCTACTAATCATAGAATAAAAACTATTCATCGTAGGAGAGTGCGGTTGGTGCCAAAATTCTGAGAATAGAATCTGCTTTCTTTTAAAAAAAAGTACATTTTTCCGACCCATGGGCGACGCTCATTGATACAAAAAGTCTACCTTTTAGTTTTCTCCACAATTTTGAGAGAAACATAATGATTTATTGCTGCAACTTCTTTCTTCAATTCTACATATGCTGATCATGATTGATGATAAACAGTGATGTTCAAATAGAGAAAAATATCAAAAAAAGGACAGGTTAGTCATATTGATAATATCAGTATGTCCTCGCTATCACCTGCCGTTATGAGCACTATCTACACGTGATACATATTAAGTAGGTAACATAGATAAAGAACACACAGAAATGTATACCTACTAATCACATAGATTATCATCCACAATTTATATCTATCGCATAGACTTCTAATACGTACTCCTCAATAGAAAATATATTATAAATGAAACACATATAATCTACACCTACTGATTTATCAAATTTCATCTACAAGTCCCTAATTCTCCCAGCTACTTCACGGCTGATATTGCAGTGAAATATAACAGCCGCGAAAATTACTCGCGAGTAATTGGTAAAGGTCGGCTATTTAATGTTGGGGATAATGAACAGAGATTATATTTTGTTAAAACGGTAACGCGTTGTATTTAATTTGGAGCATTAGGTTTTTTCACATCGGCTCCAGAGTCTCTTAATTCGTTTTCGATACAATCGATTGTTTCGGCCCTATAATTTGCTTTTAATTAAAAATAATGAATGAACTCCCTTCTACATGTCGAGATTGTTATCTGCTGAGGGGGAACTAGTTTTGTTGAGGATTTATTAAGTTGTGAAGGCGGAAGGGGGGAAACAAATCTATCCATTTTTGGATGAGAAGGTTTATATTTACGCAATCCGAATTTGATTTATTCGACTCTCAAGTCAAGGGAGAATGAATATTTCGAAGCAGTTGCAGAATTTGCTCACTAAACCTAAACTGGATCGTTCTAACGATCCTGAAGCTTTTTACACAATAATCTAACTCACTGATGAAACTTTTATGTCTGTAGGCTGTACGTTTATTTGGACACGAGTAGAATCTCAATTTTGAATGACTAGGTACGGTACGAGTATGTTGGAAACAATCAATTCTACTCATGGAAGGGTTTAAATCACACATACTCGTATCTGCGCTAGCTCATGATTAGCGGGGATATGGAACTGCAATATTGGTCACGTAATGCTCCAAATACGGTATAGAAATTAAATTGGCATGGTAACCATTGTGAGGGATATCCGATCAGTATAATTAGGTAGCTGAATCATAATCAAGTAACTAATTTCAATAAAATAAATGTGTAGCTGTCTGTTAGACTCGTATGTACAAGTTGCGTGAGTTTTGACAAATAACCTGGTCTGAACTGGTTTTCTAGTGCAAGAAATATGATTGAGAGCTGCATAATTCATTCGATTGCATTGCATTTGGACAAGACCATGATTTTAATCGTTTGCATAACTGCTTATTATCGTTATTATAAAGAGCGTGACGTGGTAATCATCTAGGAAATCGGAATCTTGATGTAGGTACTAGCGGTTGTGTTGCCTATCAAAAATAAGTTCAGTTTTATGTTGTTGATAGTCATTTCTTTATTTACTTCAAAATCATGACCTATCGTATCTAATTCTTTCAACGGTGTATGGTAAACACCTATTCGAGTAGTTCACGCATTTCCTAGACAACGAAGTTTGACTGCAGTAATTCAATGTGCAAAGGTATTGTGGAAACCCTTGTTTAAAGATAACATTAAACGATCCCCAATGTCAATTAAATTTAATTAATTAAAATTAAACTCAATTATTGAGTATAAAAATCATTTGTATATTAATATTGTGCTAATATTATTGTGTATTATTATTACCTGCTGAGCGGCAAGATATAGGTAGTAGCTCCAACTAGCTACAGGTGTAACTCGTGCCTATTGAGTAGCTGTATTCAATGCAGTATTACATTAGTACCAACCTACCTGCTTTCGAAATACACCCCTCCTGTCCTCCTGAATTTCTCTCAAAAACATTTCAGAAACAACAAGAAATACTTAATAAATTGTGGATATTTTTCAGTTCAGCTGAACTCGCAGAAAGATTTACAACACTTAGTCCTTAGATTTGTCGCATAATTTAGGTAGGTATAATGTACGGCAACGATTTAGATCACCTAGGTGCACAGGTCGCATAGATTTCCACAATTTTTTACCAGTTTTCGGTGAATGGGGGTATCGGCTCGATAAATTCTATTAGGATAATAATCCGGGTGCCAGTCTGTGCTTAGATTCCACTTTTTTTTCTTTTTTTTTGCATTTTGGGTGCGTGTTCTTAATATTCCGTGAAGTGTAAATCGGTCACGGCGAGCCGCGCATAGAAATGGCCTTTTTAAGCGATTTCAAAACGAAAATAACGTACTATAAACCTCTAAGCGAGAAGTTGATTGAAGCTATTTGAAATATTTAATTACCTATGAATCATATTGCGTCGTAAACTAATTTTTTTCTCTCATTTATTTCAACAGGTCGCTCTGAGAATAACTGCTACACATACTTAATCAACATTCTTTCTGTGTTTACGGCTCGCATTATTTCGGATTTTACGAGAGCGCTACATTTTACACCTACAGTTATCACCGCTTGTTTTCGTTAAATAGTGGATCCAAAGCAGTTGGAATGCATCAGTTAAATGCATGTTTTATTAAACCTAACTAGCTCATCAAGTATTTAATCCAAAGCTAGGAATGGGAAGAATATTTTACAAGCAGTAATATATTATCCCAGTGATTTTTCCATTTATATTCAATGCCATCGTTATAGTAGGTACCTAAGTGCATTTCTGTGGAGTAGGTACGTGGGGTCTACGCATATAGTTCTGAAGAGCTCTAATCTCTTCAACGGTTTTGTTCATTAAATGTTGATGACTTCAAAATAATTTTGTTAACACCGTGTGTATGTGTAAGCATTTCCAAATCGAATTGGAAATTTTCCAATCTAAAATGAACACTAAAAAGTTTCGTTTTTTATTCGATTGAATAGATATTTTATTTAGCCAATAACATAAGAAGAACTGCGTTGAGAGAACAGTTGAACAGGTCGTATGTATGTTATTCACATAAAATACAGAAAAATTACAGAGAGAGTGTTACATAAATATTAACATAATTTTGCGAAAGGTTGACGAGGTTGGTGAAGTGGGTTGAAAAACGCTGCAAATTATTACGCAAAGGTTTATTATTTACCTGTATAGATGCCCCTTCTGCGTAGATCACTGTTTTCTGCGTCAATACCCTCGAGCACCCCCCAGGAAAGCCCTAAATCGAGTACTAGAGCCGGCCCCAGAATTAAAGTTTCCTACAAATTCCTGGGATTCAATAATTCAGTCATTATCTACAAATAATTAATGACTGAATTATTGAATCCCTTGCCTTATTATTATTTGCCTTATGCTTCATGAATATCTACAAATAATTATTCATGAAGCATAAGGCAAATAATAAACCGTTGTGTAATAATTTACCTGCATAGATACCCCTTCTACGTAGATACTATATAATGAACCGTTGTGTAACGATTTGCCTGGCCAACTAGACCCCGCGACCTATAAATCGAATTTCCTCAATTTTGGCTCATGGTAACTAACAAAAGTGCTAAGTACGGCGTACGGCGGACGGACAGAAATTTATTTATTGCATTTTCGGAATCTATATACTTTGGAACGTAAACCATCAAATTTTGAGGGGATGTTAAAAAAAATGTGTTTCATGCTCGATTCCAAAGGTAGACCTACCTGTTGAAAATAAAAAAACCAAAATTAGATTTGGAAAATGTTGAGTTATGTTTGAAAAATGTCCAAATTGGTTTGGAAAACGTGCAATTCGATTTGGAAGCGCTATACGCCTACATAGTTGCTACACTAGTTGCTGATCTATACGCCCGTACAAAACTGGATAAGGTGTATGAACTTTGGTATTGAACCCCCCACCCCGATTTTGTGAGTGCTGTCGAGGATCCGGACCACTGATATGTTCAAAAGGACGATCATTAGTTCCCTTCTTTCTTCGAAAAAAATCGATTCATTTCTTCACATCGGTTTCATTTCAATCAGCTATCGATTGAGACATTTCGTAAGTGACAGAGTAGTAGACGTGCCAGAACTGAAAGCCCTTCTGCTTGATTATTTGATTTTCTGAAACTTCCTGCTCGATAAAATTTGAATTCTCATGCAAATTCATAGGGGGGAAAAAAATGCAGCCGAACTGCCGGAAATTTGCCTCTAACAAAAAAATCGAAAGGAGCCGATGGGACGCCTTCAATCTTCTGTCAGTTTGTCATCACTGTCATCAGCCTCGTTCGATCGTCTGAGTTATTACCCGCTAAAACTGTCATTCCCTGACAAAGCCTCAGTAAAGCATCACATGCAAATTCTTCCAACCTGGATACGTAACAGACGGAACACCCTACTTTTTCCACCTGATTCAAGAATATTGAGTTTATCTTTATTGAGCAAGTGGACCCCGCAGCCTGTGCTTATCTTTGGTCGTTGCTCAAACATTTCGCGTAAGATTCGCTCATTGCATTAATTAAGAACGAGTTCGCGTGTCTGGGGGGCCTTGCTTTGAATTACTTATCCTCTTATTACACAAGTGTTTGTCGCCGTATTTTCACTTATACTAGTCAAGCCATGTTGGTGCGAGAATCGTGTGAAGTTGAACAAGGTATGTGAGCTGTGACAGCTTAATGATTTTTGATCACCTACTCGTTATTTGGTTGTTCAAAAGATAGTGTTACGGACTTCATTAACCTATCGCTCTGAGTGCCAGTATGTCCTTGTTAAGTTGGAACGATTACTACCTACTCACTAAAGACGTACGTGGATACAGGAGGACTATATTTTAGAGGAATTTATTTGTCAGTCAAACCTTGATATTTACACGGAAGCTACTGAGCAGAGCTTCCTCGCTTCATCCTCAATGTTGTTCAAATTATATTGGCCCTTGAATTCAGGTTGATATGAAATACACGTCCGATTATAATGTAAGTCCAATTCAAGTGGTTATTGTCACCATGATGTACGAAAATAGAACCTTAATGTAATAGTACCAATCATCAGGCGGACAATGAACAAAATCCGTAAATTCGTAATTTTTAACACGGCAAAGACATTAGAGAGTTTTTGCAACACACTCGTGACGAAACGAAACGGAAAACGACACCGAAACGGAAATGGCGGATGGGGCGACCGAAGTCAGATGCTAACCTTTTTCGGTTCAGTTTTCGTTCAGCTTTGGCGTCTACCGGCTGGTGGAGTCACGCTAACGTTATGTCAACCTCTCTTTCATCCATTTTACTCCATGGTTAATACAAATCTATGTCCACATATGGCGTCAAGTCTGCCAAGACGCCAAGAAGCAGCTGTGAATACGACGCTCAACATTTTTATTTTCCAAGGAAAACAGAAGAAGGTAGGTTGCGTTATACAGATGTAAGGTTAAATTACGTTTCGTCATATCAACACGACGAAAGCTGACACCGCGAGATCCCGGTATTTTTCGTCGTCACGGTTCGTCAAACTTTTCGGTGTCTTAAGTGCGCATGCGCAGCACTGCTTTCGTTTCGTTCGTTTCGTCGTGAGTGTGTTGCAAAAACTCTCTAATAACTAGTTTGGACTTCTTTGATGCCGACTACCAGTTGATGTTTCATGTTAGCTAATAAATTGTAACACGTATACCAATCCCGTGTTAATTTGATATAGCCACTCTTTTCGAAGCGGTTGTATTATTATACTTACATCGTTATCTGATTTCAAACGCCGCTGGCTCAAGGACGTATTTCGGAAATGCCGAAAAAAAAATCGTATAAATGTCTACAATATAAAACCTCTACAAGCAAGGTTTATGGATAGCCAGGAGTCATGTTTCGCTACACTCATGTTCTCCGATGCGGGTGTCTCAAACACTATAATAAGCCACGAATACCGAATTTCATCTTAAGAAAAGGGGTTTCGTAACTCCGCCGGATAGGCCCCTGTGCCGTAAAACGCCCGAAGCCGTTTTCACGTGAGAGCAATTCTTTGAGGCTCCAACATTTGAATTTATAATCCAATCTCCGGGGTCCTCCTGCATTTTCTCGATTCGTCATTATTTTATGTATAACCGAGACCAACGAAGTGGGCACATTTGTGTGCAACCAGTGGGCTCGGGTACAAAAAAAAATGACGCTGCTAATGATAGAGTATCGGCCCTAATAAGTCTAATAACATTCAGAACGATTCCTAGCTCGAGTGGAATTGAAGCGTTCGTTCACTTTTTTAATCGGAGAGAAAAAATATCGTGAATGATAACCACTCTGCCGCCCACCGTCAGTGTCCTTCATCCATAATCATTATGACGTCCAGTTGAAGGCATTTCGATGGATTCCTCCGGAAACGGGAGCTGTGATTATGCAGAATAAAAATCAGTGTTATTTCTATGCGCTTAATCTTCATTGCTTTTCCCAGTCTTATTGCATTTCTGTTCTTTGCCCATTCATTTCAACCTACGACGTCTTCTTTTAATCCTACCGCGGTAAAGCTGCACCTCGTTTAAAATTAGCGTCTATGCACTGACGTATTCAAATTAAGGTCAGGCGACCACAGCTGGATTTGATGGTAGTCGCCTGTTGAAATACCTTGAATCCTGAAATCCGATTCTCCTCTGCAGCGGATGGTTGGTTTCTAATAGAGCTATTAATGCATCAGCCCATTTGGCTCATGTCCCTCATTCTTTTCGATGTAGTCGAACCTGCAAGTTGGCGATCTGGGATAAAACCTTGCTAATTATTATTACATATAAAGCTATCCCTTGTGCCCATACAAAATATCCAGCCATGCTCAGCTGGCCCAATAGAGACATCTCTAACATTTTATCATGGAAACCTAAATAAAAAGTCGAGGACAGTATGTGTTTTATACCTGTGAGGAATGTTTTTAGGCGAGATGAACTACCAGTTCTTTATTTGCCCTGGTGCAATCGATTTTGCAATACGGGATTATCGCTTTGGGGGGGGGGGGGGGGTTACCGTACTCATTTTGACAAAATGAGTAATGCAGAAAGCAGTCATAAAAGTCATAATGAATAGTTCGCGTACGTATCCAACTGTGGATTTATGTGATGAGTTTATTATACTCTCACCCATCAGACAAATAGGTATATTTAAATACTATTTTTAAATAGACGACTGTTTTTAAATATCCCATGGGAACCTTCTAGAATTCTGTCACGAGCATGATTACTCAACAAGATTCAGAATGGTCGGAAATGTAGTAAACCCAAAACCAGCCTCACAGCACGAAGCCCACATTATATAATTATGTATTCTTATATATCCCTTAGTTCCCTAAGTTTGCAGAGCCGTGTATTAAAAACTGATTTATATTATGATTAATGTAATTACGAATAGTTAAAGCAGAGAATATAATTCGCAGTGCTCACGCTTAAAAGAAGATATAAATTAATTTGATGCAGTAATAAGTCATTTTTATAAGGATTAAATCAATTAGTTTGAAAAACATGTCGTGATAATTAGAGTATTATGTATCTTGCTTGGCGCTACTCTTGCTAGTTGAATCGGACCACTTTTGGCCTACTGCCCAGCAATAATTTTGCGCTTTATATATAGCTATCTAGGTAGGTACTTTGTATTTGACTTGTATACTTAATAACAAATAAATAACTTCCTGTGCCATCTAAATTCTTCAGTCTTGCTGTAGTTGCCCGATTTAGCTATCTCCTGCGCCCACACATCATCTCCAATGTCGAACTGGCCCAAGAGGGTGAACATCCACGTTAGACTGACATTTCCCCGCAACTTACCCTCACAACTCCCAGCATTGAAAGCGTTCTGCCTAAACAGCGTGCTGTACCTCGTTATCATGATCCCTGTAAGCGTAGTGTAATTAATTATACGACAGTCAATCAGTCGTACATTGTCACGTGCCAGGAATCTTGATTGGGTAATTTCATCTACTGTGCGGTGTTGCTTTTCTTACCATAATTGTTGCCGTATTGAATATTGATTTCTAATGTCTACCTCTTTCATGAGACGCTTCTTCCCATGAAAAACTGAAAAACACCCCGCTAGCCTTCATCAACTGACTCAATTTTCTCGCGATCGTAACTAATGTAAACCTTATTTATTTTTCGCTGTAATTCAGTCATTCGACTTTTGATGTTTTGCCGCCAAGTTAAGATCCGGAATTTCAATCACTACCAAAGCGCGCTCTCTCGTTAGAAGCCGATAGTTGCTTTTCTTCACTGAAAATTGCTACTGGAGGAAAAATCCAATTCCAGCATTGCCACTTAAGGGCAAAAACGAAGCAATTCTTTTGTCCTGAAAGGATCATTTCTTCTTTCAGAAAGGAAAGCCGACTTTGTTGGGCTGGGTGAGAGGTCAGACTGCCACCTGATCGTTGGTCCCGGACTTGTTGCCCTGCCCACCGCAGGTACGCGCTAAACCGTTGAGCCTACGGCGGTCTTCAGCTGTTTTTCTTGGGTAATAATCATTCCAAGAAACGGGAGTTTGATATTTCTTATTTCCGCAGGTAGTTGTGATTTTCTAGAATTTCAATGATTGCTGTAGTTGATCGAGTGGTTTATACAATAGTAAACAAGGTAAATTACACTACTGAGCTGTTTTTTTGTGTAACTCATACAGAGAGTATCAGCTGGCCTATTAGATCATCGTCTCTGTTCCTGTGGGATTTTACGACCTTCGGCCGACAACGGATAGCGCTACTCGAGAGACGCCGCTGTGGAAGTCGGTTATAACCCCCACCGATTCAGACGAGCCACCTTAGAGAGTTACCGGACTTGAAAATGGATTCCTTTTATTTCCCCGTCCAACCCGTTAGGACCTCAGAAAGGATGCGGTTCTCAAGGCTGCGGAGCTGCCCGCCCACACCGAGCTCATCAATGCGTTTCCCCTCTCCCTTTTCACCGCTGGACTCCAACAATGCGCATCATCACCATCTCGCGTTCCACTCAGAGCGGCAAACCAGTCATGCGCTCTTCCACTGACAGTGATGTCATATCTCCTCCGTTCTGTCAACCCACAACTGCAAGGGGCCCTTATCGTAAATCAAGACTGCCTTAAAAGTGTCACTGCTTCAGTGACATACTCTGTAATAACAGGATGTTTACTCTGTAGTACCAGGATGTTTTACTGCTGGTGTTCTTCAACGGTATCTTATTATTTTCACTCGTGTTCAAAGAATCACTTGAATAAGACTTCCCCTCCTTTCTTCGATATGTACTTATCTTACCTCCTCATAGTTAAAACAGCCTGCAACATAATTTTCCCAGGGGCGTTGCGTCCGTAACTGCCCGGCACCCAAAACACTAGAGTAAAAAAGACCAACAATTGTCCAGTTGGCATCTGAATTTCCCTCCGTAAACTGTACCAAGCATTTTTCACAAAGTTCAACAGCCACTCGCCAGATTTCTCTAGCTATGGATATTCAGTATTCTAGTAGACCAAGTATGTTATCGGAATAAACCGACAGTAATCGATGTCCTACAATCGAAACCGAAACCCAGGCTCCTCAAACTGGAAGTTAGGTCCTGGAACCTACTGTTCCCATGGCAACCGAGAAAAGTGGCCCGTTCGCGCATGCTCAGTCGACTAAAAATGTTGTTCGCCACGCCCACTTTGGGCCTTGGCCCCTGAATCTGATTTCAACCCCAAAATCGTTCATTTCGCAATCGATTCCATCCCTTCGATTCAATTTGTCATCTCGATACGAGATGCTCCTTCTGATTTGTTTTTGTTGTCTCTGAATCACATTCGCTTTCTCTGTTGAGTCTGCCAGTTTTCAATTTTTTTGCGTCAAATTTTGCGCGTTTTGCGTTCGGTCCGGTTCCGATGACTGATTTGTATTTGTGGTACCTATATGTATTTTGTTCTGTTTGCTGTTTGTGGATTGATCGGCGTCCTCACACACAAATAACTACCTAGCTTCTGGTCAATAGCTTCTCCATTCAAGTAGGTACCAGCCAACGGGTCATATTTTTGTAACGCATAAATTCGGTGGCTAATCGCAGTACATATTGTCGAAGTTTTCATACGACGATAGAGTGTTGATTAAAACAGATAAGCTTTCTCTGCCTAAGGCTTAGAACAAATATTATGGTGTAGAGCAATCCATGGATTACATGGTTCGGCCTTGGTACTAAGGGTGGAATTAGTTGTCTGTGTTCATAATAGGTAGAATTTTGTAGGGTAGTTCGAAAGAGGGGGATTTTTTCAGTTAACGATCCGGGCGATAGGGAAATTAAGAAGCGACATTCCTCGTATTAACAAGGTTTGAACAATGATCTAACTATAATATGGAACACCAGAGACTACTGGACCAGGTTAAAGAAAGATGGTTTGTTTGGACCATCGGGTTGTGGGTTATGGAGGTTCAACGGTTTTTTCGTTTGGGCATGCGCAGTCGCTAGTACAGATACTGGTCGGACGACATTCATGTGGGGCCAACTAGGACCTAACCCCGAACTACCATCGAAATTTGAGCCAATTCTGACCATTGGGTTGTGGTTTATGGCGGTTCAACTGTTTTCTCGTTCGGACATGCGCAGTCGCTACTACTGATGTGAGTGCGATGAAATTTATATGGGACCGACTAGGACCTAACCCTGTACAATAACCCACCAAAATTTGAGCCAATTTGGACCATTGGGTCGTGAGTTACAGCGGTTCGCAGAAATGCGTACACACACATACCCTACCTGATTGAGCTGAAATTTCTGAAGTTCAGCGGGGTCGAAATGGGGAACCCCCCCCCCCCCCCTTCACCCAATGAAAATCGTCTAAAATGTGTAAAAACGAAAACATACGGCCTAGGCCACTTCTGACTTACTGCGTGAATTAGAAACGATGAGGAGTAGGAAAAATAGGAAAACTTACTACGCTACAATATAGTGCAGTAATCAAACACCTATAGGTACTTCGGATTCCACTTGATTCATAACAATAACAGAAGATCTACTTCTGATGGGGTCCCCATGGGAATTTGGAATAATGTATGTTCTTGGAAACGACATTACCTCTTTGTGATTGGGTTTCTGTTTTCCAAACTTAAGTTTCCAGCCAGTCGGAACCAGTTCCTAGGAGGATGTTGATTCAATCCGTTCTTTTACTTGAGATTCAAATTTTCCCGTTTTACGTCATATTTCGCGAATCACTGTCGTTTGATTTAAATGAAATTGTAGGTAACGCGAGATGAGTGTGTAATAAATGCGTCTCGTGCACGCAGGTAGCACTCGCAACGAGTGGAGTCCACGCAGGAGCTGGGTGCGCGCGTGCTCCAGTTGAACTGTTTCATCAGTGGGACTGTGAATCGGTTGGTGCTTCACGGAGTGTTAACAGCACCCGGTCGTGTTGTAGTTGTATGAGCCTTTCCAAAGGTTGGCAATTGAACCAACAGATTGTGTAAGAGAGGAATACCAATTTATTTGTGGCACATCACCATTTTTATTGAATACCTTATTTGACATGTGCTTGATTCCCATCATCAAAATAGTTTCTTTATGTTTTTGCCTGTTCAGAAACCCTTTTTTCTACCCTTTCAAGTCTAAGTAGATAGAACTGCAGACGGTGGTAGTGAAGGAGGAGGTAGTTACATGCTGTTAGATACGAATAATGGTACATAATTCAAATTATCTTTGCAACCATTACTTTCAAGGTGTGAGAGATCAGTGCAAGTAGACATCTTTTTGTCGGTATATTCATATGAATTTGAGGGTATGTTCTTGATTGTGGCCTTCTATCCCACTGTTGGCACCTGCACTGTTTTGAGTATTCGAACTACCACGCAGAGGCCCCTCTGGCCATAAGCGGGCTCTTGTCATCACTCGCCTAACGAGGTTCTTTCACCAGCGCCTTCCTTAATGACAGGCAATCACGTTCGTGAAAAACTACCTACACGATACACTTTGATACTGCGAACCTCCTGGTGTATGTAAATATTTTCTTTAAGGGCGCAACACCGGAAAGGCAATCATCGCTAGCATTATGCTCCGTCCGTCGCAATTTACTCTTTAGGAAAGGAGATGGATGAGTTATATTTCTGCTTTATGATAATTCTAAGATGATAATCACCGCAAGTGTTCTTTTCACACTTCCTTGAGCATATAATCATCCCGACTCAGTTATAGTTCGTGCCGGCAGTCAGGCTTAACGAGTGCATGAGTAAGATGTTCCTGTGCTCCAAACGTTGGTCTATAAACTGATACTTCAGCTGGCAGTCTTGAAGAGCGAATGATGTTGTTTTGATGGTGATTTGTAGATCGTGTCGTCTACGAAGATATTGAAAATTCTTAAAGGATAAATATTGGGTGCTGCATCAATATATATTCTTCCGAATGACGTTGAATTAAAGAAGCCGAAGAATTAAATAATTACCTACTTACCTATCATATTTTGTATGGTGTAATCAAGATGACAGAAGTTGTCATTGACGAGTAGAGTGTTGCAGGTAATAGCTAACAGTGATAAATCACGGGGAAAGTGACAACATCTAACAGAGAGCTTTTTAAATATCGGATCACCACGGTATTATGTACCTACCTTGAGAGGTCTACCTATTGTGTGGTGACTAGCGTCAACGAAGCCACCCACACCCTCCAACAATCAGGGAGGATTTATTCCGGCGTCCCCCACCCGAATGCAAGCGACACCCCTGTCATCACTTCTGTCCCTAACGAGCTCTTTTCATAACATTGGTGGCATCTGCGATAAATCTCGGACACAATGTTTGTATTGTTGGTGGAGGAAGGCGCAACGGAACGGCAGGTGGGTTCAAAGGCGGCTGTGGTACGCTCAGTACGAGTGCGCTGGAGACATCTGAATGGGTTGTCGTATGTACAGTAATTGAGAATTCGCGAAACTTTTGCTACATCTCTTCGTTTCATTGCTCAATGGCAAAGCCAACTGCATGTTCTAATGACGAATAATATATGAATAGTGAATTATAGGTAAATGGACTACTTCATTACTTTTCATTATGCCGTCAGAAGTAGAAAGTCGTACCTGACTAAACCTGAATTTTGGAAAAGTGGTCCTTTAGGTTTCGGCTTGAAATTTGCCAATATGGGCAAATATGGGTTCCCGCTGAATCGTTTGGTGAAGTAAAAATACGAAGTTTTTTTATTGGAAGATACCGAAAAAACGGCATACGAATTTTACCCTCGTATTTAACTTACAAATTGGAGCTATTTTATGAAGTTTTTGTGAAAAAATCGTAGTAGGATCTTCTGTCAGATGCGACTTATTATCTTCTTAAAAATACATTTACGAGTTTTCGGTTAGTAAATCCACCCGAAAGTACTTCTTCTTTGGCGCTCACTGTCTCCCATGGAGCCCTGTCCCGTGCAGTTTCCTCTGGATTCCTGATAAGAAGCTCCCTCATTTGTCCTCGTGTACATCATCTCTCCACATCCTCATTCAACGTCCTCTTCTTCTGGTCCCTTCCCATTTTATGGTTGATAACCCTTACAGGGATCCTCTGGCCTATTTGCATTTTACTACCCCGTCTTTATGAGCGAAATACTTAGTGAAAAAATCTTATCTGCTGTCAGATACGACTTGTTATCCTCTGGAAAAAACATTTACGAGTTTTCGCTTACTAAATCCACCCGAAAGTACAGTAGACCATTATTCGTAAGCCCGTTTTGAGACATTTCCCGCACCGGTACCGCTCTGACTCTAAAATCATTAAATCATTTTGGCCGAACATTCAGATACGAATTGGCTGCTTCTGACGGCAGTATAAAAGTCATTATTATTTTTATTCTAAGTGTTTTTAGTCGAAGATGTACGAATCGAATTTTGTTCCACATAATTTTCATCGGAAATAAGGTTGAATGGGTTGCCTTCTGGATCTTTGCTGGGTCTGTATTGTCCATTGTACGCCCAGAAGGGTGAGGAAAAAATCTGGAATATGCTTCTTAGATCTTTTGTATACTAATCGTGTATCAAACAGCAGTAGGGTGGAACAAGACGAGACAAATGCACCTCTTGTTGTACCTAGTTTTATTACTGTGAAGAAGTTACAATCTTCACAATTGCACCTATTTATTGTACCTAGTCATAATAATGGGAAGAAGTTACCGTCTTCACAGTTGCTCCTATTTATTATATCTAGTTTTATTACTGCCAAGAAGTTACAATCTTCACAATTGCACCTATTTATTGTACCTAGTCATAATAATGGGAAGAAGTTACCGTCTTCACAGTTGCTCCTATTTATTATATCTAGTTTTATTACTGTCAAGAAGTTACAATCTTCACAATTGCACCTATTTATTATACCTAGTCATAATAATGGGAAGAAGTTACCGTCTTCACAGTTGCTCCTATTTATTATATCTAGTTTTATTACTGTCAAGAAGTTACAATCTTCACAATTGCACCTATTTATTATACCTAGTCATAATAATGGGAAGAAGTTACCGTCTTCACAGTTGCTCCTATTTATTATATCTAGTTTTATTACTGTCAAGAAGTTACAATCTTCACAATTGCACCTATTTATTATACCTAGTCATAATAATGGGAAGAAGTTACCGTCTTCACAGTTGCTCCTATTTATTATATCTAGTTTTATTACTGTGAAGAAGTTACAATCTTCACAATTGCACCTATTTATTGTACCTAGTCATAATAATGGGAAGAAGTTACCGTCTTCACAGTTGCTCCTATTTATTATATCTAGTTTTATTACTGTCAAGAAGTTACAATCTTCACAATTGCACCTATTTATTATACCTAGTCATAATAATGGGAAGAAGTTACCGTCTTCACAGTTGCTCCTATTTATTATATCTAGTTTTATTACTGTCAAGAAGTTACAATCTTCACAATTGCACCTATTTATTGTACCTAGTCATAATAATGGGAAGAAGTTACCGTCTTCACAGTTGCTCCTATTTATTATATCTAGTTTTATTACTGTCAAGAAGTTACAATCTTCACAATTGCACCTATTTATTATACCTAGTCATAATAATGGGAAGAAGTTACCGTCTTCACAGTTGCTCCTATTTATTATATCTAGTTTTATTACTGTCAAGAAGTTACAATCTTCACAATTGCACCTATTTATTGTACCTAGTCATAATAATGGGAAGAAGTTACCGTCTTCACAGTTGCTCCTATTTATTATATCTAGTTTTATTACTGTCAAGAAGTTACAATCTTCACAATTGCACCTATTTATTGTACCTAGTCATAATAATGGGAAGAAGTTACCGTCTTCACAGTTGCTCCTATTTATTATATCTAGTTTTATTACTGTCAAGAAGTTACAATCTTCACAATTGCACCTATTTATTGTACCTAGTCATAATAATGGGAAGAAGTTACCGTCTTCACAGTTGCTCCTATTTATTATATCTAGTTTTATTACTGCCAAGAAGTTACAATCTTCACAATTGCACCTATTTATTGTACCTAGTCATAATAATGGGAAGAAGTTACCGTCTTCACAGTTGCTCCTATTTATTATATCTAGTTTTATTACTGTCAAGAAGTTACAATCTTCACAATTGCACCTATTTATTGTACCTAGCCATAATAATGGGAAGAAGTTACCGTCTTCATAGTTGCTCCTATTTATTATATCTAGTTTTATTACTGTCAAGAAGTTACAATCTTCACAATTGCACCTATTTATTGTACCTAGTCATAATAATGGGAAGAAGTTACCGTCTTCACAGTTGCTCCTATTTATTATATCTAGTTTTATTACTGTCAAGAAGTTACAATCTTCACAATTGCACCTATTTATTGTACCTAGCCATAATAATGGGAAGAAGTTACCGTCTTCACAGTTGCTCCTATTTATTACATCTAGTTTTATTACTGCCAAGAAGTTACAATCTTCACAATTGCACCTATTTATTGTACCTAGTCATAATAATGGGAAGAAGTTACCGTCTTCATAGTTGCTCCTATTTATTATATCTAGTTTTATTACTGCCAAGAAGTTACAATCTTCACAGTTATATCAAATGCGGATGATAGAATTTACTGTTACATCTGCAGCAGTAACACCTCGACAGTATCTCATAGTTACTGATTGAATCCGTATGAATTCCTTTTTACGTTTTACTACTCGAGTCTGCATTCCATTGAGATACCTTCTAGATGGAAACTGGTACGGTTTCATCCTCGAAAGACGACGTTTCAAACGAGCTTTAATAGCATGGGATCCCAAGAGCCGGGCTCGGAACAAGAGCGTTGAAATATTGCCTGGATTTTCTGACTAGGCGCACAGGAGTTCACGGCAAAACGCGTCGTCAAAGCCCAGTCGTAAAAAGCGGTGATTCATCAGACTTTTTTTCTTCCCTTCTCCTCTCTACATTTCACCTCGAGATATACGAGGCGGTGGATGTAACGGGGATGGATCCGCTCGCGGTCTCAGGTTCCCACAGGTTTCGTGTGGCCACAACAACGCGAGGTATCATGAAGGTATCACGGGAAGGCAAGTTTGAAGAAGGAGATGTCAAGTTAGGGGAAACACTGTAGAAGATGATGCTCGAGACTAAAGAAAGTAACACCCCCCCCCCCCCCCCTTCAACTCCCGTAATGGTCCTTCGGTCCGGTGAATAAGGAAGTATCTTGAGCCGCGCTCAGTTTTACTAGCGATCTAATTACACAGGTTATCTTCATGAAAGCCCAAAACGTTGCGATATGATGGAAGAGTAACCTCCGGTTTACGATAATCAGGACGGTTTTACTATCAAAGCCCTCGTGAGATCCTGTTTGAGTTTGACGTCCTTTAGGCGGTTTTATGCCCCCGCGTGGGAGTTGAAGACCTTGAAGACCGCGTTCGATAACGCACGCCTCGGGGACCCGGCTTGGACGTGTTGTTGTTGTGGGATGTGCTGTCTCGTGTGTTGGTGTGTGGCCTCTGAGTGATGTCCATTTAAGAAGTAATATGAAATAGTAAATCGTTCAACGCTTGGTTCAATTATCCTCAGGCTCTGGCGATCCGCGGCCTCATTATGTGGTTTCGCCTATCTTCACGAAACTAATCAAGAACTCTATTTCAACTGACCAAATGATTACGCATTGGTTAATACCCTCACGCTGTTTCTATCTTCTGTTCGGTATTCTTTGTTCCAATCCTATAAATATAAACCAGATTCCGCACTTCCATTTACTTCAGTATATCAGCATAAATTATAACAGCAGGTAATTACCATTGATTATACTAGCAGCCCGTGATAAACACGGGATCAATTGTAAATAATTGTCTTGGAATTTTGAATGGCCGAGGAGCTTGCATACCTGCATAATGTAGGTACTACATAGGTAGTGTATTATCTGTGAGAACATGTCGTTGCAGTCCTCATACCTCTACTCGTGTTTTGTGCAGATACCTGTAATATTATATTTATGTTGTCAGATTAATATTGTTCTTCCAGTGCTTCTCGACCAGTTTTGGGGCCAGTAATTTAAAATGTCTGCCAGGGAGTCAATCCAAATGGGTTTAATAATAATAGCAATAATAAAACCTTAATCACATCTAGAGTTTTACTGCTACGTACTTGCATCTTTGTGTTTTTTCGATTCATGCTGAGCTGTACCTATTGAGTTGTTTGCACTATAATTTTTGGTATCATTACAATTTTTTCTGGTGTTAAAACTAAGTTCAACTAGTAAAGAACTAGATTTGCTATAGGAAGATACGCAGTTACCTACTCAATTGATACTCCCTCACAATATCGGTGCATGAACGTCGTTGAATAACTATAATTATAGGCTAGGTACACCTATTTTACAATATCAACTGCCGTGGCACCCTTAATCGAAATGTAAGTTTGCTGTTCGTAACTACTGGTTCTCTACCAGTTCACGTTGACTTTCCAATATTGTTGGATTATCGATTTTCTTACAAAATTTCCCACTTAAACTACGAACTCAAACGTGCCGGATCCCATCAGGCGGTTCAGTTTCCAGGACGTTGTTTATACTATCAATTTCTTCGGAGCAAATTTCGTTCTGAAGCGTACTATTACGGGGGCACTGAAGTTCCTCATCCACCCACAATAATAGAGAGCGTTCCCGAAACCTCGACGTCTTGCGCACCCACGGCACCTTGGTCTCAATCAAAACTCCTGTCACTGGACTTTTTAATCATCTCGCCGCGTTTTGTCCCGTACCCTGCCGGAGTATCTCAGAGACCTATCATGGGAAATGTGGATCGTAACTCTCGGGCCCCCGAGTATCTCGTATAACTGCTGTGCGATCCTTCGGGATACATCGAAAGACATCCGAAAACATCACTATACGAAACTGTGAGTTGTAAATGAAACTCCATTTGCATAATTAGTCCAAAAACTCCGAATCGGATCCTGAATTAAACGGTTTTAAGAAAGACGGTTGAGCAATCTGAAGGAGATTGGGGGGTTCAATGAGCGGAATAAATCATCTATGTGACGGCCCCTACATTCAGCGTACAGGTGAACGTATATCAACGGACTTGTCCCTAATAACCCCCGCGTCTTTCGAAAAAGTCGCTCCGGTTGAGCAAATATGATAATCCATTCATAATCCGTAGACCAGGCACAGCTCCTGGTAAACGTGAATTCCTTACAGAAATGACTGCTTCAGTTGTAGTCGTATGACTCATTTTCATACTTTTATGTCAAGCTATGTCAGTTTGCTGCCAATCATTCTCAAACAGAACGATCTTTGATCAGTAGGACTTCAATATATCTATATTGGGATATATGGACTGAAATAGAGTTGCACATAGGAACAGATTGAATTTTGCGGATTCAACTAATCATTATTTTAGGGATATGATGACTGACCGTGTGAGAGAACGCTCTATGCCTGCTGGTAAGGTAATGTTAGATACCTACAAATTTTTTCCTTATGCTCAAATTTTGCAGCAAGTATATATATATTTTTTCTACTTCGCTCAAGAAATCATGTTTGAGCTTCTTCGTTGGTCTTCATATTGTTTGCAGAAACAACTATTCTACCATTTTTAGCTCAATAATAAATTCATCTTTTAACAGAAATCGTTAGTTCAGGGATAACAGAATCTCACTGCGTCCATGCAATGAAACAATCCAGTCGTGACTGACTTCATCCCGTGCATCCTAGGGCTCATATCTACTGCTGCAGTGCTGCTGTTGTACTCCGAAAGCAGGAAATACTTTATTGGTATAAGCCCTCAAAAACAGCAATTCTTCATGTATTGTAATAAACATTTGCCTTCCATGGTCGAGTTTTCTATAACAAAACTATGATGGCCAGTACCCATGTGCTAGTACTGGTTGGTTATCTTTTGGTACGTTCAGCGTGGGTAGATACCTACCTTCTCCAGTGTGGATATTAGATCAGCAATGAAGTTCGTAAGGTTGCTTATTGATTCGGCCTGTACGCATCTGAAACGCACTGTAATGCGATGTTTGCGGCTAAGCCACACGGCAGTAACTCCGGTTCAACCCGTGGCAAGCGGAACCAAGCGGTAAAAAATTGCTATGCACCGGCGTTGAATGAAAGGCAAAGAGCCCTCTACAATAATTCATAATTAGCAAGTCACCATGGTCCATTTGTACTAATCCTGTTAAGGTGGCAAGGATGGATATATGGGGTAAGCGCGGCTTGGGCTTCAAAGACTGAGTAATGAAGAAATGTATTCACTTCGCATGTTCTCCCTGTTCAGGCAGCTGCAATCAAATCAGACCTTTGACCGCGGCGAATGATTTGCACTGATCGGAAAAGAATCAGCTGTCGATGGGACATGCTATTTACTCTACTGGAAAAGTCTCACCTAGCTGATTCACGCAAGCATTATGAGTTTTCTGGTGGATTTGATCGATATTTCACGTTTTAGGGCGTTCTGGTTTATATGTCATTGGACGACCATGGTTGGTGTCTTCATTCCGGCATTCGACTTTCGTAAGATGTATCCACACTGCGATATTACGAACCGTTTCCCATATTGTGATCTGCTCACTCTTATGGGACACCTCCTGTCTATTTTAAATACATCTACAATTATAGCCGCGAATTTTGTTTTTCTCCAATTCATTGAACGAAGAAGACACCTTCCTCCAATACGTTCATCATATTCTTCTGTAGTTACTAGATAGACATCTATCAGTTCCACCCCTATAATCAATAAATTGATATCGTGACTCATTCCGTCCACCTGTAACAGTGTGGGCTGTTCTCGATACATTTTTTCTTCCGGTGGAGACGGGATCGGTTTGGGGAAGCCTAATCGATATCCCTTCTTAACCGGTGATAATCTCACTGGTCTAGGAGGGGGACTCTCGAGGGTCCACCCCCACTGTTACACTCAGTCATATGGTAGCAGAGCGTGGTTCGGTAGTATGAGTTGAGGACTTCACCATACTCCATCCACTTTTTGTGGGCTTACCAGAAGGATAAGCCCATAGGTTTCCCAGAAGGATTCCTTTACTAACAACCTGTACCTTTGATAATACATACATCTATTGCCTTCCCTACCCACTTCCCCCATTTAGAGTGTCAGTATAATTAAAATATACTGAGCTCATTAGAAGGCGATTGATGCCATGCACCAATAGTTGTTCCATCCCAACGATGGAGGTTGATCACCTAGAGGTTTCCCAGATGAGCATAATATTCACTGGACAACAACCTCTGACATCATTATCCGCCAATACTCGCATGTTGGAGCTTTGTTCTCCACCAGTAAAATATTATTGAGGTAGTACCATTACGATAGGGGTTAGTCACCTTGAAGTTTTTCAGATGTATTTTCCTGAACCAGAACTTCGTACTACTTTTCATTCCCCCTTTCTCATACTTCTGCTACCCAGAAGTATGCCATGTGGGGAGGAGTGTAACAGTGTGGGCTGTTCTCGATACATTTTTTCTTCCGGTGGAGACGGGATCGGTTTGGGGAAGCCTAATCGATATCCCTTCTTCTCACTGGTCTAGGAGGGGGACTCTCGAGGGTCCACCCCCACTGTTACACTCTGTCACACACTTCAATCTGAAACAGTACCCGATGGTGAATTATGCGTTCTTAGGGATCAGTTAGTGGTGTATTGAGTGCAATACTAGTGGTATTAGTTAGCACGGTCTATTAGGTTCATGTGTTGATCATCGTATCGTGGTACATTTGTTCGTTCAAGGAAGCAATAATTATTTATAACTATTCCTGGTTTTGGACTTGCTCACGAATTTTCGTTCCGCTCCACTCGAACCAACGCCTGTGGCAGGAATTTTGAAAACGGTCTTCAATCAACTCATTACATCAGGTACCGCGAGGAAATTGGCCCGGTTTCCGACGAGGCTCATATGTCCGATACACGAGTCGGCCTTTGAAGCCCAATGCCCAGGCGTAGGCCGCGCCATCCACCCGTCACTGCCATAACGCACTTTTCCCATCCACAGAGCGCCTTCCTTCCACCTTCAAATTAGTCACATAAACATGATTGATGACTGGGGCCGTTTCGAGTGTTTGACAAAGAGCTCGGGCGACTTGGACCATCTATTGACTATTTGATTGCACACCCACCCACTCGAGGAACGCTGCGGTGCCCGAACAATAGCGTGGCACCCTCCGCTTCGCCTCTGCCTCTTTCAGGAAGGTGAAAGCTGCGCCTTCTCTCCCTGCGCTCGCCCGCCCCTTTTTGACAAAGGTGAGTGCTCAAGAACTCCAGTGTTGATTACACAGTCTAATTGTAACATATAGGTTTGACCCGATTTCGCGAGATGCGACTCCTCTTCTTCGCCCCTCTCACTTTTAAACAATCGATCTACCTTTGCAATGCGATCCCGAAATCCATTAATCTCACTGAAACTAATTGCCGACTGCAGTACTCCAAGATTACTGGACATAACATTACCGTAGGTAAGCGTCACGTGCAGACATACGTAATGGTGAAGCGTTGGGACCTGGATCTGCTACGAACTAAATCAATCGTGAAGAAATCATAGAAATCAATTTCAAATGATTTTCAAGATAGCCTTCTGTGCAGTTTTCAGGGGTTTTAAAACAGAAGTGACTGCTCCTCCCCAGGCCAGAATTCCAAAATAAATAATGCTTTGTACCAAAGATTTGTATAACATAATCAATTGGGATATCCCATTCAAACGCTTGCATACGAGTCTGCAACACATTGGGACATTTTATGTCATCATTACGGGTTGCAAGATTACCATGATCCGGGTTACATGGTGGTGCAAAGTTACCACATTCGATTCTAGTAAATAATAAATTACTTTCTTCACTACCTGTTGCTGACTACCTTGTTTATCCGCATTTTTTTCATCATGCTCAGCTCAGCTACCGCGCCAGGGGGTACGGTTAACAAGAAAATGTTCAATAAAATCACACGATTCCAACGAGTGGTGAACGATTTTTGTACGATGAAAAATGGCAAACATGAAGTTCCGTAGAAACGAATCGGTTGTAAGCAAAAATCATCAGAATATCAACTGTAACGCTTTTGTTTACCGGTATCGTATAACGGTTTCGTATAACGCTTTTCGGGTCCATGTGCCAAAGTAAAGACATAAAATGTCAACCAAAACGGCATTGAATGATATCGATTTCCACTAAGAACAAAATACACTGATGTTCTGGTTTCAGTGATCAAACCATCGTCAGCAACAGGCAATAACTTTCAGTCCATCGACTACACTGACTTGTATACAGAGAGTCTTCAGGTGGTAATTCTATAAATTTCAATGCTTCTTGAGGTAGCTGTACCTTTTCGTCATGTCGTGATGGGCAACCATCAGTATTTCGAGAATGGCGTTATTTCAGGGGCCATCAGTGTGGAAAGTAGCATCAGGGAGCATAACGATTGCGCCCCAATCCCTGAGCTGAGGAGATTCATGTCTCGGAAATAATCCCCCTGACCCTTCCAAAGTACCTTTTCGCGCCCATTTTCTGAAATGAGAAAATACTCCATTGCGCCTCTAGTGAAAATGAAAAAAAGCCTGCCAATTCGAGGAGGCAGTACAGCTTCCTCACTTGGATCACGTAAACGTATAGAATAGTTGCGTAGGTTCATTCAGTGGACAGGTGGAATGTCAGTGCATGGGTTACATGCATTTGAGACCATCCAACACCTCATGTCCATCTTTCAAATTTCCGATTTGCAGGGTAGTTATGGGCGCTTCGTGGATCTGACGCTTGCGCGTCGAAAGTTACGGTAAGATTTCAATGATTTTGATAAGCGACCATCTGCGATCCAACCCGCGTGTACCTCAAAATTTCAGCTCACTACGACTATTTTTCGTTTAGTTAGAAGCGTTACAAGCGTTACAAGGAAATGGTCAACGTTTCATGTTCGCGCATGCACAGGCAAAAGTTACAGTACGATTCAAATGAGATGTGGAACTATTTAGGTATTATTCCTGATCAACCCTCCAACTTTGAATCCATTTCAACGATATTTAAGGTAGTTATGGGCGTTTCAACTGTTTCACGTTTGCGCACGCGCAGACGAAAGTTACATTACTTCATCAATGGATTTGATACGGGACCATCTGTGACCCAACCCTCTCCTACCCTCCAAGTTTCAGCTCATTTCGACCATTATTTCTGGTAGTTATGGGCGTTACTAGGAATTGACCACAGACAGAGGGACACACAGACCCGCAACCAATAAAATGTTCCTTGACGTCTGAAGAAAGGTAAAATGCGAGTGGACATTTTCATTTTGGAGGACATGAATTTTTTTACTCTTGATCTTGCTACCTTCGGTAGTGAGGAAGCAAAAGAGACGAAGTTTCCAAGGGAACGTTATACATGGTTATAGTAGGACGTAAATATAACGAGTCAAGCAACAGCTATACAGGTTGCGATACAGGTTGAAGAGCTGCGATTTTCACAATACAGTGTCAACTGTTTCCCGCTTTTCCCGGTCATGACTAGGAAAATCGGAAGCTCACATCGCCAAATCGCGAATCGGTCACCCGCACACGAACCGTCGAAATTGGTAGCACGCTGGTGGCAGGCTGACGTTTTTGCGGGGGAAATGTGTAGGACTGTATGAAGTAATAGTGGGCAAGTTGTGAATGCAGTGGAGAAGAGGGAGTTCAACGTGCGACGTACAAAACCAACGATACGCGTGTACCTTGTTTTGCACTCCTGAGACTGCCGGTCGTCTCTCCACGTAGGCGCAATAGATTATTTTCGTGTCCCCCAATGTTTAAGCTCCTCGGATTAGAGCCCTCTCATTACCCGGTCTACGGAGGGGATTTTGGCGCAGTGGTCGGGCGCCATCATCGCGCTGGAATGCCCTGTTTCTCGTGGATCCTACGTAACATGTTATATTGTTAACTCTCACCAATCCCTTCTGCTTCCCCAATCTACATTCGTACTTTTTAAATAGTCAATTCTTATTTCATACTTTTCGGCAGTCGTGTTACATTAGGTATAGCAATACTTTCCTACGGCTTCTAACCATTTTTGTTTATTGTTAATCCCTTTTACGAATTTTTTCAAATAGTTGCGTCTGAAACTATAGGTATGTATTCTGCGTTTTCTATCATAAGTATAACAGTCAATCCAGCTCCAGCTATTTATCAAGATGCTTAAATGTTTGAACTCTGAAAAACGCTACCTACCGAAAACTATAATCAACTATGCTGGACCATCCAAATGAACTCATTTCCCATATCCCAAACAACCTCCTCCTAGATCGGAGCGACGTCTGAAACGCAAGAGGCCATCAGACCTACTCTGAATTATATTCTCATACATATTTAGTTAACTTTATATATTTATTCTGTCTGAAATTATTTATTCTTGTTTTCCTAGACTGTTTATTTTTACTTCTATGTTATTTATATTGATATTATACGCTTAAATAGTGAATTATTTACAGTGGGGGCTGTCGATGGACAGTAGCCCGCAACACGTTTCATGAGGGATTGTGTTCCTTCCTTTGATCATTTGAATTTGCAAAACTGTAATGTATCATAATATACAATAAAGTTCTCTTATTTCTTTTCAAAAAAAACTAGTAGGTACCAATACTCAACTTCAAGAGTTGTATCGATTTCTCATTAGGTAATCCATTCATTAGGGCCTTGACTCGGGAAAAACGTTATCGCTCGAATGCCAGCTGTCTGTGCCTTGTGCAACCGAAGCAGTTCAGTTTCTCCATGATTTATGGAAATATCTCACCCCCTCAAGAAATAGGTTTTCTCCCATGCAGCCAACGGGCTCCACCCGGCGGCCGGCATTGCTTAGGACAGTCGACGGTCCTCTATACGTAATTACGCTTCACTCGAATAATGATACAGTATTAGGTAAATACCGGTAGCCCGATTGATTTATAAAGCACTGAACGGACCTAACAAAGGAAAAACGGATGAGTCGGAGCAAAGTGAGCTTTTGTTCTCGTCTGAAGAGGTTCCCGAAGCTCAATTTGCTCCCAGAAAAATTCCCTGGATGTTCCAGACAGGCGGGATATTTATTGGTCATCGAGACTGAGGCTTCCATACTACTCATTTACCGGGGAGATTCTTCGGTGGGAAGAAAAGCCGCTTATGAAGTTATCAAAAGATTAATGGATCGAACGTCGTTTAGAAGTAACGGAGACCCCTGGCCGGCAGACAGCCGATCTTTCAAGATCCACCTTCTCTCTGTATTTTTCCGTTTTCGCACCGAATTACGTGAAACGATTTCTCCATTTCTACAGTAATATTGGAGCTATATTCAAAATTTATGGATGGACGTAGGCGAATGAACATAACACTCGTTAGAACCTGTAATTGCTGGGTGTTATGACGGCGTATCGCTCATAGCAAGTTCTGATCGTGGCTCGAATATTCAGGATTCATTAATTAGAAGACAAATTCGTTCACACATTAAAATGCTACCAAACGCAGTAGTTCTCTACTGTCCCTTCCTGCTTCCTTCCTTAAAATCCTCGGTATTATCACTACCTCAGCATTATATAATATTCCGATTGTTGTAGCTTTCCTTCGAAATCTGAAGAAAACAAGAGATATTGTGAGATAAAAAGGACGTGATCGTTCTTACAACACGACAGCACCTGCGTCGTAAACTAATGGATAGCACAAAAATATTTTAATGCTCTCCCTATAAAAGCTACGAACAGCCGCAATTAGATTTTTCTTCCGTCAGAATTTGTCTCCGTAAAACGCTGTCGAGGACCTCATACACCCATATCAACATTGTTTTATTAGACATTGTTTCTTTCATCAGTACAACCCCCAGCCACCATGTAGATTGATTTTCAATTTCTGAAAAGTACGTAAATGTTGCAAAAGTTTTTGTAAAACTGTAATTATTATAGGTACTGTTAGCTCGTTTCACGAAATGAAGTAAAAGCTAATTACCGAGTAAGTCATTGACAAGAAATAGGTATTATCCTTATTATTTATCGCCTGGATAAGGGCTTGCATAGGGCCCCGGTAATTTAGTGCTTTTATCCAATTATTTTCTAACTTCTGTTGCAATCAACAACCAATTTTGGTTTATTATTTTCAAACGAGTATGAACCCCCCCTTAAAATTTGATGTTTCCCATTTCAAGATTATTACATTTCAAGATTATATTATTTCAAGATCAGTGATGAATGATGTTTATTTTAGATTTTTTTTATAGGTACTTTAGTACCAGCGCAAGTTAGGTTATGCTTCATGAATAATAATTAATACTAAAATTAATAATTAATTATAGAATTCTTGAATCCACCGCATATTATTTATGCAACTGTAATTCCCTGGCCAGCTTCAGTGCCCGATTTAGGGCTCTCCTGGGGGAGCACAAGGGTAGGTGTTGACCATATAAAACAGTAATCTACGCAAAAGGGGCATCTATACCGGTAGATAATAAACCGTGTAATAGTAAGTAGCGGTTAGGAACCATTCACTGAGATCTGTGGAGTGTGGAAAAATAACGCGCTGAGTAACAATAACTTCTTACAAAGAATAGAAATAACCTGAGTGTAAATTCATCCAAGATTCATGGTCTTAAATAAACGTATACCTACTGTAGTTCCGAATTCTTCCAACACTTGCCACACCGACCCTAACGAGCGAATCTCCAAAGACACAACAAACAACAAAACACCACTACTAACCACAATAAACTGAAACTACCTCAACCTAGAATTCTGCGACTAAGTTTTAATGTACCTACAACCTGTTGATAGTTTTCACCATTTACTAAAGATGAACAAGATGATCTGTTTCGTTAGTTCATTATGTTTTACTTGATTAGTTAGTTGTTCATTCAATGCTCTGATATCTTACTATATAGGTACTGGTGTATCTATACCAACTGGAAAAGCCTTTTAGACGTTCTTCATCTTCATTCGGTAGTTTTGATGCTGTTCCCTGTTCTGTGTTTTTTATGTATTCGCCTCGCCTCGTCCCATAGTAGTAGTTTATTCTTAGTAGGTACACTTTAAAATAGGTGATGTAGGTATAGTAAACTAAAATGTAAAATAATGTAAAATGTAAATGTAAATAAGGTAAAAGTAAGTAAATAATGTAAAAATGTAAAATAATGTATATTAAATTGAAACTTTGAAACCTTAAAAGAATGACGAACTTACAAAGGTATTGCATCCAGATGATCGAAATTAAGTGAGTCACTCTTCTAATAAAGAGAATATTAATTTATGGAATTCTGTGAGCCGGTTGTCCATGAGGTTTCCGTGGACAGATAATGATGACGGTTGAGTCTGGGTTCGTATTATCTTAATGGCGTGCCAATGGAAAATAGTTGTTTCCACACAACGGAGGTTCCAGTCGATAATTAAATTTGCTCTGTCGATAATGACAGATTTCACCTCAAAGTTTTTTTTAAAAGAATCTGATGTGGACTGTTGAAAAGCTTGGTAGAAAGGTAGTCAAGGGTTGAAGCCGATCCTTGATGAAGTGTTAGGGGCAGGGTTCAATTTAGGGCAACACAGACAGAGACAGAGACGATCAATCCAGAGAAAAATTGAGATAACCGTGCACGTGATGCGTAAAACGGGAAATAAACATAAAATTTCGCGACATAAAATTTACAGACAGACGGAAAGATGATTTAAAAAAAACACCAACGAGCTGAATAACAAAATTCTGCTAGTGGTGATGAAATATCCAGTTTATTCTTAATTTTAAACAGAACTGAGCGTATACATGAGATTTATGAATGAACATTCTAATATGAGAGCGCGTACATGATGCATGAGTCTGTTTTCTACAGGCAATACAACTGTCCTGTTAGCTCCGGCGTTGTCAGACGATGAACTGCAAAACTATTCAAAGCGAGTTGAGAAATCATGATAAATCGTTGCGCTTCACGTCTGGGCGTATTACCGTGATACCGTCTCTTTACTCAAGTCGCCCCTACGATATGCGTTAGTTTATACACATTATTTACGAGCATTTTGATTACGAAAGTGCCCCTTGCAGCACTTGCCCGCTGTACGGTGGCTAGGCATATTTTGGTTCACCCACCCAGTTCATGGAATTTATGAACACACTTGGAAACCAAAAACCAGTTGGACAAAAAATTCTAGAAACATTTCGTCGCATCTAATTAACGTGCAGTGCAAAGCCGTCCCCGCTGAGGGAGGCCGAGATTTATGAGACAGTGTTTTTGGCGAAGCCCTAACGCTTGGGCTTTTTAAAAATTCAGGACAGGAAACGGCAAGGTGATCCTCCACGACTATTAACAGCCATTGAGTGGAATGGGGTCGTCGAAAAAATAATTCCCACCTGCCATGTAGCGCTTTCACTGAGTCCCCTAATGTAGAGATGGTTCAGTCAGAGATAAAATCGATATTGTATTAGATACATCCCCTGGGCGGATAGAATTTAGTGGAGAAAGCCACGAACGGTAGGCCCTTGAACGCACGTCTCCTGAAATGCAAATATTTCCGTTTCAAACCCACATTCACCGGCTCTCATGTCCATATATACCGAAACTTTTAGACGTACAAAATCTCTTTGATTATACGTGATGTCATGCAACATACCAGTTTTTTATAACCTACTTACATCGTAGTAACACAAACGATAACTCAGTTCACCCATTTACTAGTATAGGTATTAAAGTTATTTCACTGAAATATTTAATTTCCGTTCCCTTCATTTTTAGCCTCTCTTTTTGTCTATGCGCCATTACCGTCCGCTATCAAGCTCATATGAAGCGACATGGAGATCATTTAACTCTTCCTCAGTCCTTAATTTGATTAGGTAGAACCCATCGTAGGAACATGAAAGAATATTATGGTATTTTCGTCCATAATATTCTTTCATCCATAATATTCTTTCACCCATAATATTCTTTCACCCATAATATTCTTTCATCCATAATATTCTTTCATCCATAATATTCTTACATCCATAATATTCTTTCACCCATAATATTCTTTCATCCATAATATTCTTTCATCCATAGTATTATTTCATCCATAATATTATTTCACCCATAATATTCTTTCATCCATAATATTCTTTCATCCATAGTATTCTTTCATCCATAATATTATTTCACCCATAATATTCTTTCACCCATAATATTCTTTCATCCATAATATTCTTTCATCCATAATATTCTTTCACCCATAATATTCTTTCACCCATAATATTCTTTCATCCATAATATTCTTTCATCCATAATATTCTTTCATCCATAATATTCTTTCATCCATAATATTCTTTCATCCATAATATTCTTTCATCCATAATATTCTTTCACCCATAATATTCTTTCATCCATAATATTCTTTCATCCATAATATTCTTTCACCCATAATATTCTTTCATCCATAATATTCTTTCATCCATAATATTCTTACATCCATAATATTCTTTCATCCATAATATTCTTTCATCCATAATATTCTTTCACCCATAATATTCTTTCATCCATAATATTCTTTCATCCATAATATTCTTTCATGTTCCTACGATGGCTTCTACCTAATCAAATTAAGGACTGAGGTAGAATTAAATGATGTTTTAGCCTCTCTTTTGTCTTTAGCCTCTTTGATGTTTTAGCCGTTCCCTTCATTTTTAGCCTCTCTTTTTGTCTATGCGCCATTACCGTCCGCTATCAGGCTCATATGAAGTGACATGGAGATCATTTAATTCTACTTCAGTCCTTAATTTGATTAGGTAGAAGCCATCGTAGGAACATGAAAGAGTATTATAGTGTTTCTCTCATCCATAATATTCTTTCATGTTCCTACGATGGGTTCTACCTAATCAAATTAAGGACTGAGGTAGAATTAAATGATCTTCATTCCTGGTTTTATGTTATCAAACTGTATTCAACATACAGCTGTTGTTTCGAAACAAGTCGTTTTGCAGTAAAACCTCCGTTAGCGATCCCCTGGGAGATTGCGGTGAAAATGGAAACTGTTGGTTAAACTCCTTTCACGCAGCTTAGGTAGGTACCCTACTTACGCCTTACTCCTTTCACGGTGAGGCGCGATACTTTATGCATGAGCATTGCTGCGCATGGCTTTCCCGAGCTGCTGCATGCAAAATATTTACCCTCCTGGTTAATTTGGTGTGCCGCTATTGAGAGGTTCCGCTTCACGATAATAAGGATGATAAAGTCTAAAAATTTGAATAAAATTTAAATTTAAAAGTTTACTGAACTGTTAAGGGTATCTGGGAGAGTGATATGTTTACTTATGTGAATGGGGGATACCCACGCGGTTTTTAAAAATTTATTTATAAATAATAATCCATCCTGAGAATTTTGACACCAACCGCACCTCTTTGCGGTAAGTGGTTTGTGCCGACCGTCAGTGAGGTTCTTACTTAAGACTTGGGCGACATTTGCGGGTGGGTATACATAATTATGTATGTGTGTCTGAACCGTGTAAGTGCCCCTTAGAACCGTCGTAAAATTCTGAAATTTAGACAGTGTAGGTGTACAGGTACTTCTCGGACCCCCAGAATTTGCTGTGTAGTTTGCTGAACGTTGATGGAAAATTGTGAGTGAAATGATAGGCGTAATAGAGAGGCGAACTCCTTCAACTCTACATCACTAAGATTACGTACTCTTGAAACAACTATCAAATTCCCTCATAGTTTGAATAATTTTCGAATACTTGAGGCTCTGGTCAGCGGAGCCACGAGTTATCCTATGGTTGCTTGTATCGTGCACTTGTGACGTCACTTCCCAGTCAACGTCACACTTGCCCGGTGTGACGTCAGTAGTGCGCGAAACTTCTAAAAACCGTATGATAAAAGCTGCTTGTCGTAGGACAGTGCGGCTGGTGCCAAAATTCTCAGGGTAGAATCTGCTTCTTTAAAAATTATAATAAAAGTAAATTTTTCACACCCCCTTGGGTAATCCTCATTTCGTTGGTACAAACTCATATATTCTTTCTCAGTCCAATTACCGTCATATAATACAATACAATTACATGGTGTATAATATGGTTTATATATCAATGACGAGTCGATCAAACTTTTTAGTTTTTTTTCTTTTGATTAAATTTTATTGAACTCCATCAGTGGTTTAATTAGATAAATTGTATACTCGTTCTAAGACTTTAACTCATAATATTAACCTGTCATAATATCGAGCAGTTATCTCAGCCCCATTGGGAGGGATCCCCGTGGGCAACAACACCTCGATGACTCACTCGAAGCGCCTTCGAGCCTATTATTGAGTCGTTCAACTGACTTTTTACACATTCAAACTAAATTAAATTAGGGGGAAAAAACCTTTAATTATTCAAAGCAGGTACCGAACCAGCCAATGAATGAGTGGGTCACAGGACGCATACAAGATTTCATTCGGAACGAGCCAGGCTTTCTGATTAAATTCACCTCACGGAATCCTATCGGCGCGGCCGACTGTTTTATCCTGCGCAAATGAGTGGGGAAAAACAGCGCCGCCCCCACGTACCCGGAGTGTCTCCAGACTGATAACGTCCGCATTATCAGCGGTGTAAATCACTTAAGCTGTGCCGCTAATTAATAATTAGTCGCATATCGTCGTTTTCCTTGCTTCCATTGAGAGTTCATTAATCAACGGTTATTTATGGTCGGTGCGATTCACTCGGAAAAATGACGGATGACGGCTTTTATCCAACAGGTAACTCGATCGGTTCCCTTGGATGTCACGGCTGCCTTTATTGTGACAGATCGTTGTTCCAATTGTCTCCTTTCGAGGGAGGGTTTCCCCTATGCGATGACGAATCCTGCATGATAGTTTGATATTTTACATGCGGATTTACAAATTCCACGCAGCTAGCTTGCTTCAAAGCTACTTAGGATGTTCATATCCCCCCTCCTCCCACAAAGACTGTTAAAATCCCAGAAATTAACGAATTCAACGGTCCATTTCAATTCGGTTACTCAAGCTTACAACGCAAAATTTCAGTCTGGTTTCAATCGTCACTTTCCAATTAAATTTGAACTCATCCAACCACCGAAGCCCCACATAATTCCTAAACCAGTAGTGAAAGAAGAACAATTTATTACTACGAGGAAAAAGTTTGAAAGATTTGGAAATGTTTCTACTCATTTGTGATGTGCTGAATTCTCTATAATATTTTCATCCGAATTCTACTGGTAGGTATGAAAATGGTTCCTAGGCCTGTAAAATTTCTGTGGCCTTAGATGTTCAACTAACGTCTGAATTCCACAAGGTTTATGTTGTTTGGATGTTTGGGGTGGATAGAACACAGACAGTATTGACAGTGATTTTTATTTTGCGAGATTAGTAGAAACTGTTACATATCGTTTGCCGCCGACGACACCTGGACGTCAGTGTCAGTAGTTGGTAGTTGTTATTGAAATGTAGTGGGTAATTAGCAGCTGTGGATATCCGCTCTCAAGGCCAGTTTCAGCGAAATTTCAGTATAACGCAATAAAAAAATTGTTGTGTACAACTATGTGAAATAGGTACTCACAGAATATCATGAAATAACAACAGTGTCTGCATGAGGACTCTTTTGCAATCGCCTGGGTTTTTCACGGGCTATAAAAATGATGGTAAACACATTTTAGAACATCGACGGTACGTAATTGTGTTTTGGCGCAAAGCCGGTTTCGTGGGATCCCCGTTGAATACGGATCCGTAGCTGTAATACTGGAACAATCTCTCTCGCGCTAAGAACTGATTTTCCTGAAACGCCTTAATGGATATAAAATTGTGGGAAGGCCATCAAGGTGTCGGGCTCAGGGCCGCGTGTTACGGACAAGTTACTGGGTTATGACCGGAGTCCTGCCAAATGGGAGGGAATTTCGAAAAAAAAAATATTAAGGCGGCCGGAGCGGAGAGTGGGCCTCAGGATGTAGCAATGCCATTGTCAGGGTTAGTGTGTCTGAATTTTCAGAAAGAGGTCGGAAATTCTATTCCGATAAGAGCACAGATCTTGTATATATAGCGAAGTGGCACTTAAAAAGCAGCAACTCACTATCTGCTAAATGTGTCACTTTTTTGTTGATAATAATATATTATATAAACCCATGTTCGAAAACCGACCAGTGGTGTCCTAAAAACGTTTTCAAGTATCGGTTCGACTTCCAAATTGGTTTCTCTTCCTTCAGATGTCCTAGTAGCCCTCCAAGGTTTGAGGAATAGAAGCAACGAAGCTATTCGCAGTGCTGAAATTGAAACCCGAAATTCACCAAAACTAGTTCTCCATGTCCAACCAGTTTTATCAAACCTGTTCCGTCATGTGTACCGAAATGCTTACCTACTTATTTCTAATTTGCCAACCGTTATATAGGTACATTTGAACCAACACTGCCCACCAAGACTGCTAAAATCTTTAAATCAGGACTCAAATCAGCACAAGATCCCGTATACCTAATCTCAGTTCCCTATATTTGTTGAATGGATCTGCAGATGTCAATTTGAATTGTTTAGAAAGGCAAAATCAAATTGATTTCTTTAGAATCATCTATTGGTGTACGAGGTCCACCGTCTGTATGGAGCTGTGTACCAATTTCAGCTCACGGGCGCTACTGTACACCTAGAGTTACAGTTTCATCGACGAGTAAGCCAAAATCCTTTCGTATTGTCATTACACATCAAGCCTGATAATGGGAAAGGTCCTGCGACTCGATCCTTCAAAGAAACAACCATATTACTCTTGATAACTGTTGCTACTAGTGGTTCTATGAAAACAAGTGCTTTTAGCTAGCGTAGGTATGAGGCATAGTTTTAAACGAATACACAGCGCATTGGAACAAAAAATCATTTATAGTTGATATCAACTTGGAGCAATATTTACCTGTCCTATGTGTGAAGCGGCCTTCTCAACGCTAATTTCAATTTGTAAATCATAATTAAAGGGAAGGATCCGTTCATCCTTGCCCTCTCGCCTAATTTCGGTTGGTTCTCGTTTTGGCTACTCGAGGCCCTATATAATGTTATTCATTTTTTCAAGAGGTCTCGTAGTCCGATAATCAAAGAGCCCTCAAGCTATAGATCCTATCTGTTTCACGGGTGTCATTTTGATGTCTTCATCAAGTAGATTGCTCACCGATGAAATTGCTTTGGCTTTCTGAACGCAGGAAATTATTTTGATTCGGCGGTGATATGTGTTGACAACGGTAAGCTCGGTTTAGGTTCCCATTACTACCTTGTACGAATTGATGGTCATTTTCGAATTCCCGAACGCCCCAATCATCTTAATTTGAACCCTAATAATCGATCATTCAACTCGAAAAGTCCCATTTGTTTGTAACTTATGCAGTCTCCACTGGTCAACCTGTTAATAATAAGAGTGCCCTTCATTCTCACTACTTCAGATTCCGCAATCCTTAATTGACCACCATTTTTGGAGGCAGATTTTTGACACCTAATTACTCTTTATATTGCGGTAACAGTAAGTTACAAAAGTGATATTGTGAGTTTGTGGATATGTGAAACGCCTTTGATAGCTTCAAGACTGCCCGCACAAAAACCCAACCGGCTTTTTCCGACACGAAAAATAATCATGGCTGCTATTAGTGTGTTCAACATTTTGAACGTCTCAAGGTGCTCCCAATGGCTCGACAAAAATATTGTATCCTTGAAACGCTCGATGCAGGGTATGACAGCTTTGCGGATGAAGTGCGGGTATAAGGCGGTTTGCTGTTCTTGTTTGTTGGTCTTTCGTAACAGATCAGGTCTGGGTTCCGATCAATCGTCTAACTGCGATTACTCGCTAATCAGGAATTTCTGGTCTCGATCTACTCCGAGCTGTGCTCTGAGATGGTTTGGTTTCGAATAAGCATCGTCCAACAATTCGAGTGGCGCGACTTGAAAAACTCACTAGTGAGAGGTTCTTCTGGTGTTGAACTATCTGCAGTAGGCACCTGCTGACGCTTGTTTTGGTTGAGTTTTGTTTCTACAATCCCTCGAGATGTTTTACAATTTGCTCACTGTTTTGAGATAATTCAGATAGTTTTTGAACCACCCAGAAACATGTTTTGTAACGTCAGAAACATGTTTATAAAGTAGAAAGTCGAATGCCGTAGCTGCACTATCTAGTTCGCCTGCAGAAGAACAAAAATTAGAATCACTTGGAGCATTAAATAATTTTTTTTTTGAGCATTAAATAATGCTTTAAAATTATACTTATTTGAACTTCCAGCGTTGAGTGACGTTCAAAATAAACCACCAAGCACCACCCGTAGTTATATATATTAATAGAGACTTCATCAACCAGAGGTAATGTACAACTTGCAATTACGTTGGAACTATGGTTCCGAAAATCCGCGATACGATTTTTACGAAATAGTTTAATGAACATCCCACTAGTCCATCAAAATTGTGTATTGTTGTTAGTTGATTTAGTCATGTAAAATGTTCTGCAGCAGTTATTATGTAACCACAAAGCATCGACTGCAACCGTTATCGTCTGCAAAATCTATGCGTAGATATTATTAGTTTATTTATTCACTTATTTTGATTAATTATTTTATTTTTTTACGGTTATGTTGGCTATAGAGCCTGACATAATGATGGATAGTCATTTAGTCAATGTTGGGCACTCGAATGCATTTTTCAGTCCTCATTGATCCCTCTCGCTGAATCTGACAGACAGGTTCGCTGAAGTGGCGCTTTTCCCTGCGAGCCCAGTTACAGTTTTTACTTTTGTGATTCAGTCTTTGATGAATATTGATGAGATGGGCGGTCTTGAAAAGGCTTCTGCGGTGGGTTTGAGGGATGAAGTGCCAACGGCTGACTCAGCTGAGTTCTGTCAGCAGTGACGCAGCCTTCTTGAGGTGATTTGCCGGAAACTCGTAAGAAAAAAATGTCCTCCATACATAACATTACCCAGTTAATGGATTTCTTTCATTATGAATATTGAAGCTAACGGTTTGAATAATCGATCATTCTTGTCAAGTAATGAAACCACCATTATTTTTAACCCGCTTACAGGAGGTATAAAAATTTTTCCTCGTGGTTTATGGGCATCACTATAGTCGGTTTCACGTTTCTCTTTAACCTCTATAAGCCGACTATACGTACCACTCTCCGAGTATGACCTCATCTAATTTTTGCATCTCGTTATTAAAAGAAAAAAATCCAAGCCTTCCCATGCACATTATAACATGACGGTAGTTGATCATTAAGTTTTCCACATCAGTTTCAGCAACACCCCTGAATTGTCGATGGTAAATCCTCGAGCTATCTTGTCTTGATCCGGAAGGTAAAATTATCAGTATCAGGTAAAACAGATGATCACCACGTGATCACCAGCTACATGCAGTACTACACCATGTCCTCCACAAGATAATGTAGGGGGAACATTTTTCCGGATCAAGGATGCGAGCAGTCAGAGATATAATATATTAGTAATTGCTTTATAGAATGAGGATTATTATTCCATCTCGTTTTTGGAACATTCTTTGGACGATTTATTATGAGTTGGTGTGAGGAGGATTTCGGGTTGTGACTTTATTTTGTCAATCTGCCAGCATTACGATCAGCATTGAGCATTAGCTTATGTAGCAGTTCACTACATATTTGCTTAACGTTAAATTGAATTGTGCGCACATAGTTGGCTTTTGTTGTGTTTTTGTACCATTTTGTTTGGAGGCGGCCAGTGGTGTTGAAACAGCAAAGGTTTGAATCATTCTTGCAACTGTTTATTATTTGAAACGTTTCTTACTCCCAGCTGAGTCCATTCTCAGGCAGCGATAAACAACCCTCTCAGGCATCAAATAGTCATGATTAAGATCGCAGGCATAGTTAGGTAGGTCTTCTATAACGAATTTAACAACTCAAAATGTAACTCAACGTTGGTGTGTTAGCTGTATAATTGAAACTCCGTTTTTGATTGCGAGGAAAACGCGATGATTGCCTATGGCACTTCTTAATACCATGTTATTAAACGCAAACACCTAATACAATCCTAGTACCATATCACTGATGAATATTAACCCTTTTTACGGCCCTTTTATAGTGTATTATCGTCAGTTATCATCTCCTTGGTGACGTTAGTTAAACATACCTTCGAGTTTTTTCAAACCGCTTATCAATCGTCTTCGTATATCTAGCAACACCATCTATGAATTCTCCGCGCATTAGCTGTTTGTTAATTTAATGGGCTGTCTCCTTAGACATGTGAGGTTTGATTATCGATCTCGAATGCTAGTTTTTGTACAACTGGTTCGTCCTGTGACGCTTGTTGGTGTTGCAATCTGAACCGTTTTCCTGATTCCTCATCAAACGCGAAGTCTGGGTCCGATTTGGACATTTCCAGGGCCCACGATGTTCCCCGAAGTTGGCGGCCTTGATTCGAATGAGAATAAAAACTGAATCCCAAGGAGCCATCCGGTTTTTTTTTTCAAAACTCAACCTCCCTCTCTTGAACTCTTTTTGAGTATTTTTTATTTATTTACCATTGAACGAAGGGAAGACGGTTTATGCTGTTATCTGTGCCGGGTATCGGAGTCACGTTTGGACCAATATTGGCGAGGGTTGGTGTTTGGAGAAGGTTCCGAGGTGGTCCACTTGTCCTTGATGTGGATTTGGTATCAGCCATTCATCTTTCGCAATGATTTATGAAGTCAATGAATGCAATTCAAATCATTTAGTAAGTATTTAGCCAATAGTCATAATTAGAAAATTTGGATTCTGAATTCATTCTTATCTATTTTTCTGTCAAGAGAAAGCCGTTTGGGTAATTTACACTCATCGCTGGTCGGCAGTAGTACAGTAAATTAAAATACCTTCGAAGGATTTGATACCGGCCAATTTTTGTACCTACCTTCACCGCATTGTGGGCACACAGAACACAAGCAAGCAAATTGTCACCAAATTTAGACAATCCTTGGATATACCCGCAAATTAAAAAAATCCAGTCATGCAGCGTGGCTTAAGGAGCGAATTTAATAAGAAATAGTTTGGGAAATTGAGAATTTAAATTAATGATCATCTGCCATAGCACTCTTTACGGCCTGCCTGGGCACTTGTTGAGACCAGAGTGGCACGTCGTACAGAGAAATGTCAAAAAATAATTTTTGGATGTTTTGAACCAAAAAGTTGTGATGTTGAACATTCGGTGCAGTATGAACGTGCTGAAACTACTCGCAGTCGATTCAGCGACCAAAAATAACTTGGTAAACATCGCGTGCCTGCATGAAAAATATGCGTTTTTTTGGATTTCAACTACAATTTTGTAGATTTGGTAGCTGGATGCGTCTAATCGGACTGGAACTAGTTGTAGTCGATTCAGCGCCCAAAAAACATGATTGACAACACCACCACATGCCTATGTTGCTAGAATCCTTTTTGTTTTTCTTATTTATTTATTTACTTTTTTTAATCCAAAAATGTGTAAATTTGGGCCGCTGCGCGAAATGCGACCGGGCTGGGTAGCGAAGGCATCATTACTCTTGCGGAGACGGATTTTTCTGCGCAAGAACGTATTTTTTACCATAGAAATTATGGGGCTTATCGTGAGTAATAACACACACACACACACGCGCCCGAAAAAAATGAAAATCTATCATTTAGATCTCCGATGCATGAAACGGATTTTGGAAGGGTTTCTGGTTCACAGGGAGCATTTTAGAACGAGCAGAATAGCTAAATTTTCTTTGAAAATTCGCTTACAGATTTTGTCTAAATTTCATTGGAAGGCTCCTCCAAACAGTGGCAGTGAGTGAGTGACGATATGGTTCAGATTTTGGTTCACCATGGGGATGTCCCACTGTTGTTCTCGTGCTCCCTTACCCGAAGGCCTTTTTTACTTTCAGATTAAACGTGTATGACAAACTCACTGTTTAACACTTGTAATTGTGCAATTAGCTCAGTGTTTACTCACTTTAGTTTGAAAACAACTGAATCTTTGGGTCGATATCCATCTTTAGGGTTCAGGACCATGATCCAAGCTGTGTGTCACAAAGCAGTTTCTTACTTGTAAAATGACTGTGGGCGCACAAAGTTACTAGTGCTCAACTGTCGTGTTTTTCCAGCTATGAGAGTAATGATTTTTAGTATCAGCGTCCTTTTGGGGCAGGTACCCAAGGTACCCTTAACTTATTCGTGAGAAATGGAAGGCCCCCGAGAGAACATAGTTGGAGTCGTTAGTGAGATGATGTCCTGGGTTGGCGGATTGGTCAACTGGGTTCGGAGAAATGATTTGAGCCCATAGAGTAGAGATCCTTGGGAAGAGATACATTAAGAAGGCGGCACTTCTTACGCGCTATCACGTCCAGCCGCCTTTATGAGTACCGTCGAAGAAGATGGGTTTCATTCGGGATGCCTCACCGAGCGAGTATGGAACTGAGTTTTTGACGGGCCCAGGGTCGAAATAGTAATTTTACAAGGGATTGCATCATACGAGTATGATAAGAGTGGTGCTCATAAAGGGATACCTACATCAGAAGTGGTGTTATTATTATGTGAGGGATACGAGCTATTCATCATCCGAGCCACGGCCTTCTTGCAACGAGTAGTAAGGGGGAGTAGGATACAGTTTTAAACACGTATTCATTTACTCACTATTTTTTTTATAGGTGGGTTCTCAACGTAAATATTTTTATATTTATATTAAAACTTTTATTTTTACTGTATTATTAATTTATATATCGTCGGCTTGCAAGTGAAATCCACCAAGCCACTTCTTTTCGCATTCTGAGTTAAGACGCTACTCCTGTGTATTTTTTGACCGCCCGATCGATTGCAGAGGTCATTTTTTACATCGGAGCAACGGTTTTCTTGGAAAAAACGAAATTGTTTCTCACTTAGTCGGTCTCGAACGAATTCTACTCTGTCCACTAAGTCACTGTACTGCCCTCCAAAGTAAAAAAGCCGTAGACTCGATTTTTTCCAGTTTAGAGATTTTGGTATGGCTGGATTTGTATCTTAAAGACCTATTTTGGTATCTAGTTGTAAAAGTTGGGAAAATCTCCCTAAAAAAGTTATTCAAGGAAAACGTCTACGGTTTTTCGAGTGTTAATTCAATGGAACAGTGAATTTAATTTAATGGACATCAGGACACTACTGTTTTTCTTTGTTGTCTCCCTCTCATATTTGTCTGAATTCGTTAGGCGGTACCGTTTTTCAATTTTGTGATGTGCGGCAAAAGCTTCGAGCGATCGACCGTAGGTGGCTTCCACACCGCAGTAAGTCGTATTTTACAAGGAAAAATAAATGTACTGTTTTTCTCTTTGGGAAAGGGGTGAAAAAACTCCGGCAACTGCAGTGGGAAACAACCATAGCATGAGTGTCCACTGAAGAAAAGCAGTAGCAGACCGTCTACCGTTTTTTGAAGCAAAATTTACCTCATCTTCTACAACGGAGTAAAGCAGTTGCTTACATAAATTTATGTGTATTCTTCCAAAATGGATGCGCATTGCTGCTACAGACGTAGAAACTAAATTTGGATCAATTGCAAATAAAAAATAGGAAAATATTGAAGAGTGCCCATTTTACAGCCTAAAAACTTTACCTGCGTTTTTCTCAAAACTAGATTTCCTTGTTTTACGGCTTCTTGCTTTGCTACGTAAACCCGGTTGCAGAAACATTATTGTCGTTGGATCAGATCTGATATTCTATTTTTCCAGATGATGTGCCTTTTGTTTCACTCTTTCTGCTTTTCCAGCTCTCCTTACTCATTCTGTCCGTGCCACCAGTCTCTCTCCTTGGTCCTTGGCAAATCAGATCTGCATCCAATTCAATGTTAAGTGATAATTTTCGTGATAGTTACCAATGCCGAATTTTAGAATCCTACACTTTGAGCCGTTATAATTGAAAAAATAAAAAGGAATTTTCATCCCACAGATATTTTGTGCTACGTAATTTGTAAGACCCTCTCCCTCAATTTTGATCATGATTAGAGGCAATTCTCATGGAAAAAAACTATATTTCTCATGATTTTTTAGTCGTCAAAAGCGCTGTATTCTAGTGAAATCCACTAATTCAAGTTCCTTTGTAGGAAAATCAGCATTATGATACTTAAGAATTCAGCTAACCTCTTGAGAATCACAGGGAGGCAACTATACACCCGAAGGCAGCTACAATCCAAATTTCAACCCTTTAGTCCAATTTCTTCCCTTAGGAACATCTCTTCCAAAACTGAAACATTTCATACTCGATTTTCTCGAAAGCAACATTTTCGACTTGTAAGCCGACGATATATATGATATGAGTTAACTATACAGTGGTAATAACAGACGGTTTCTACTTGCATTCTAATGAAAACAGTAGGTACCGAATTGAGAGAAGCCAGTCAGCAGAATCATGCCACATTTAGGTAATTCCGTTCCAATCGTGCTGTTTTCTTCGTGCCTCCCAAACAGTTAACATTACATTCTTGGTGGTTTACAAAATTGGGACTCCAGGTCGACCCATGAATTGGGACATAACCCATGAATATATTCACAATTATACTCCCTAGTCCGACTGGAAATTCACCCGTCTGTCATAACGGAGTTCGCAACGATTAAAGAAATTATGAAATCCGAATGCGAACCGTCAGACCAGCCGACGTCGTAAATCGTTCGTTATGGTAATAAATAGATCAAAAAGACCTTGCGTGACGTCGAAAAAGGTAATCCGTCTGAGAAAGGGGCGGCGAAAATTGTGGTAGGAAACTTCTACGTTTGGCTGGACCTCCCTGATGTTGCAAAACCCATAAAATACCGACAGGACTCAAGATTATTATCAACTAGTTTACGTCAGGAGCCCGTGATTTTTTTTTTCTGCTTCTTCTTCTCATAATACATGTGGAGAGGTCCGAATTCGGTCAAATGGGATGTAATGACGGCAGTGAAGTTTCGGACCCCATAAAAATGGCCATTCATCAGCCTCCCCGTGGCTGCTCCAGTGTTTAATCTCTTAATTGAAAACGAAAGATTCTATTACCGATCCCGGTGAGGGGAGTGGACCGTTTTCGCCCACTTCGGAGTCTCCTTTAAATGACGGGACGTCAAGTGTTCCCGAATTATAGAGGCGAGTTGAGGGAGAGACGTCATCGTCAATCTCGGTTATAACATTATACGGGTTTTTGAAAGACGCCGAGAATACTTGAATGAGATTTGGATGGTTCGTCAAGATGGATTCAGGCTGAACAAAGATGGCAGCTTGTAGTACAGTGTTCGTCTTGAATGGTGATACCTAAGTAAAGTTGTCGTTTGATTTTTTTTTCAAGCGACATTTCGAACTCTTAAAAACTAATGCATTCAAGATTTAACGACAGTTAAGTACAACTATACGCATTTACACAAAATGCTCCTCAATTTGCTCAGTGCTCCTCACTGATCCTTTTAAAACCTCATGAATTCCTTTAGCGGCTTTCATGTTTAACATCACACCAGTACAATCCAAGTATCAAATCTTTAATTTTCCTTTTCACCATTTACTAGGTAGGTAGCATACGACCAACCCCTTCCACCAATCAGACAACCACCAGTACCATTTTACCTGTACTGTGGAATATGCTGTAATTCGCTGTTCGAAAAAAGTATTCAATCCATAAATTTACCTTATAAAGCCTCATAAATATTTGAGACACCAGTACTAACCAAATTCATGTAAAATCAACATGCAACTCCGATCCTACCTATTGTAGGTATAATACCGATAAACACATTGACCTTTGCTATTAATACCAAGTCCCCCGCCACGTTCGCCATATTCTCCAGAGCATAAGAAATTACTGATCAATCCTTCTTCAGCGTTGTCGTGGTACCCCTCAAATGTACCTAACATACCACTCTCATGTAACTATAGATTTAACCAATAAACAAGGAGAAAGACGAGCTTTGCGACGCCTTGGTTGAATCCCAGAAGGGTTCCCCTCCATCGAACTCCCAGCGACTCTCAACGGCCTTAACGGCTGTTGGCAGACAAGGGACTTGGTGGAGGCACCTTTATAAGGCGCCCGGCTCGCCCAGCTCTTTATTCGACCGACCTCATTCTTACCTACGACTTCTCTCTCAATTTACGCCTCCTCTCTATCTCCTACCCTTTCGCCTCCCTTAGCATCTGCTGTGGTGGTAACCGCGGGATGCTTCATCCTCTAACGCTCGCTGTGGTGTTAGCATCCTTCTCCTTTATCGCCTCCCATAGCATCTGCTGTGGTGATAACCGCGGGGTGTTAGCTATCCAAAAAGACTCCCAAGGAGCACATCCTCCTCTCCTACAACCTACCAAACCTACCCTACCCTTACGTCACAACGAACTGTTACACCCTACCAACCTGTACCCAAATGACACCCTGGTATCCAACTGCTACACTCTACACCCTACCCTTTCGAGGGTATCCAAATGACACTTCCGCCGTAAAAAAAATCATGATCTTCGTCGGCTGACGAGACGGTTTAAATGAAAATGTTCTGTTCCTGATGTAGGTCATGTTCACTTAATAATTATAGGATATGGTCGACACGATCACATACCGCGTGACTATGTATACTCGGGTGCGAGTAGAGTGAAGAAAAAAAAAGGTAAACCATCCACAAGCATGTCCTTTCCAGGGGGCGATAGTACTTTTCTGCGACGGTTAAGGTAACAAGGATCATTTCCTAAGGAATCTCTACAGAGCAGGCGCTAGTACACATGTTAGGGTTCTTATTTATGTTGCGACAACGGGTACTTTCAAGAGAGAAAAAACCCTCCGCAAGAGGATGCTTGATGAATTATGCATAGCGTCTACAAACTCAATCGACGGCTAGTGTGCGTCTTGACCCAAAGTTGATGGACAAGGTATAGCAAATGGCTATGCCAGCGAGCTAGTCACGCCTCCCCTCGTCGGCTCAATTTATACTGAGTTCGCGAGCCGTTTTTCTACACCAAATTGTTATACTACCTACATCGTGAAAAACTAGAACTGCTGGAAATAAAACATAATAACGCCAGTTGAGAGAAGTATCTAACAGCAACCTACTAAAATACTTGAGACCTTTACTTCAAAAAGCCGCTGTTATTCACTGTATTTTTACAATAATTTTAAATGTAGAATCTTAGTCATCCAGGCCTCTGTTAACCTTAATTCTCGCTTGATCTTTTTATCTTTATTATTTTCTAGATTATTCCCCTGATTGTACACCAAAATCTTAAGAACAGTTTGAATACCTATCAACACTTTGTGGGCTATCAGTACCTCAGGAAACGCTGCTAATTATCCCTAACAGTTTGTTATAGATAATACTTCTCTCTTTATGGATATTTAGTACCCATGAAGAGCATACTGCTACGCGAAAGGACGGTCTTAGGTTGGGGTTGATCCTCTGCCATACAAAAAAATTGTACAGCTGAGTAAACAAAGTTCCTAGCCTTACCGTACTGGTGGGTAACAGCAGAAAAGTGGTACAAACGCCTGGTGCTTCTATTTCCATTAACTCACAAGGCTCAGTTCCCTGAACGTTGGATAATTGAGAATCTACTGTACTGTTCGTCATTCCAACAAACGCCAGCCATGAACAAAGAACACATCACCTCACACCACCTCATTCCTCTCGCCACCCAAAGGACCTCAGCCACGAGGGAGCGATGCCAAAAACCCCCATTCCGTTGATCTCATTCGCGCTGACATTTACCCCCTCCGCTATCCACTTTCTCTCCCCACCCTTTCATAACTGCTGCCAAACGAAAAAACTTATTACCAGCGCAACGGCCCATTTATTTTCTCCTCCAATAATTACATTACGTAACAATGTCACTGAACACGCTAAACACCTCTTTTACTGCACATAAATTTCCCCCCTGCCCATGCAGATAAATTGCCTGGCGAATTGCTTTATCAGTACAAGAAATTGGAACTCCAGTGTCGTAGAAAATTGAAAATAAATACTTTCGAAAGAAAGTTTTTACCAAATGACGGGGACATCAACGCTGAAGGAATTGGTGGTTTCGCTCTACCTGTAATCTGGAATGAACTGGAGTTGCTACTAGTCTTACCTACACCTAACCAAAATTAGGTCTTTGAGGAAAAAAAATGGAAATTAGCACCACCAAGCTCGAATTCTCCCCCTTTTAAAGTTCTCATTCGTCCGAGAAAATTGTTTTTGCGTATCGCCTTTATTCGTCAACGGCCTGCCGTTTAAAAACTGATTGACTCTGCTCACCTCGAGTCCATTTTCAACTGAGATGTCTTCCCCTGAAAAACCAAATGGACCAATTAAATGGACGAAAAACACGGAATTAGAGGTAATTTGTGTCTCGTGATCAAACATGGCTTGGCTAAACGTCTGGAGCCCCCAAAATTATACACATTTGGTAAGGGACGTCATCACTGATCTTATGCGCATATTAACCGTGCGCTAATATATTTCATCATTTAAGATGTATCTGGGATGTATCAGCATGACGCAACCAGCTATTACTGCGATGAGTACCTTATCTAACTATGTGATTTCACGAGTGAAACTGTGAAGCTGTGAAACTGTGATCTCCTCGTATTATTTGAGCTTTGATGAACCCAATAAAGCACTCAAGATGTGGAAATACGGTTGAGCTCACCTCGAACCCATAGCTGGCAGTACCTGACCGGCTTTACAGGTTAGATCCACATAATTTTGAAATGAGAAATCTAGGAAGCGTCTTAACCTTTAACCTTTTGAAAACTGATGAATGGTGTCGGATAATATTCTAGAGAGAATTAGGAATAAGGAAGTAACTGCTGAAAGATGCAAATAATGAAGGAATATCTGACATTCTGGACATTGAGGACTTTTGGATGTATCAGCATGATGCAACCATTACTTCTTAAATTGACAGCTCAAAACAGAAGGAAAAGCAGTTTCTGGTCCATAATTCAGGTATGGGAACCCACTTATTAGAAAACATAAAATAAATAAATAATTATCTGATAAATCAATCTACTGACGTCCAGGTTGCCCATAGATGATACGTTCCCACACCTTTATGGTCTTTGTTCCATCGTTCAAGCGGGGAAAATGGAGAGTGCGGAGGTTTCAAAATCCACTTGTTAAATTAAATGGACGTCTTCTGATTGACGTATGTGTACATAGTGAGCCATTATTAATATATATATGCAAATTAATTTAAATTCAAATCATGTGTCTTACAAACTACTGAAACTACCGACTATGTACCTACGAGGAAATTATGGTAAAAATAAGTCGTTATTACCGTTTACTCAGGTTTTTCATGAGCTTAGGTTTTAACGGGTTCTTCATGCGAACGAACTTAGTTCTTTAGAAACCTCGCCGGTAATCACGCGCGTAAACTTGTGTGCTTTGTGCTAACACTGTTTTACTTGTCAGTAAACGATCAACCGGTTTACTTTCCCGCGTACAGCTCGGGATGAGCGTAAATTAAACTAATACCGCCGTTATTTTTATGTTTATAGAAACGCGTGGTCTCACCAGCAGAATGTCCGCGTACTCCTTAACTGTTGTAGCCCTGCAATATCATAGCGGGAGGCTGTCCGAGGTAAATTATCGAGTAACACTGGAGATGAAGAAACGAGATGTTTTTACGATCCTCTGCCCTATTGCGTTCGTGACATGCGGAATACAGTTTTGCACATCCTTCCACACGAAAAAAAAAATCATAAAATGAATGTGAATTAGCACCCGGCTTGCCCTGGCTTCGACTGGCATCAAAGCTTGGGATGAATGCCAAACGGATTCCTCCTATATCCGACCTCTATTTTATGCAATATTCATCGATTCAGCGATGCGCAATCTTTCAAAGATGGCCTCCTCTGATTGCAATCTACGAAAATGCATCTAATCATTATCCTCCCATGGCGGGATTGAAATGAGCGGTTTAAACTCTTGTGTGTTGCGCAAGACCCATCGAACCTTTCGGGTTGTTCGAGTGAAATTCTTCTTTCCCTCCTCACCGAGCCATCAAGTGCGATTTGACAGAAAAGACGCCGGTTTGCACATCTGTAGCTGGTTGTCCTTCGGGTGTTCACGGACGCCGTCCTGTTTAGCATGTTGATTGAGATGTCCGCCAGAAAGCGATGCCTCTTTCTGAATTTCTCACTGCTTGTTATATGTCACATTATTTCGTTCCTCTTTTCTGTCCACCTACATCCTGTCCTTCTGATATGGATGATACAAACCCCTAAATTAAGGCTCTAAATTAAGGTAAAATGTTTCAGTATTTTTGTACCTATTAGATCAGGTCAGTTTGAAAACCATATTTTTTACCATGCACCATCAACCTCCTCCCCTTCACCATCGAAGCTATCAGTTTATCGCTAGCATATCTATGGAAATTATTCTTGAGGCACTTCGGCCTGCAGAGGTATTTGAATGGTACAAGCAAAATGCTGCGATAAAAGTTAGTAATTTTGGTGTATTATTCTGTAAATAATACACCTACATAATCGCTCAGCAAAAAAATTTATAACACCCCCTCAAAAATTTTTCTTTTACGTTTCAAGGTGCGTAGATTCCAAAAATGCAATGTCCGTCCGCCGTACGCCGTATTTCGCGTATCTAATCCAGTTTCGGTCTAAAAAATTCGCTTCCGCACACAGGCTCCATTTGGGCCCTACTTGTGTCCCAAAACTTTGCAGCCCGATCGGAATTATGGGTAAAAAATGGGGGTAAAAATGGGGTTTTTTGGTGTTTTACTAACAAGAGCTTGTGAGGTATTGTTTTCCATGTTTTATAGGACGAGGAGACCGAATATGAAGTCGATTCTGATCGAAGAGTGGACAATTGAGGTTCTAACGAAGTTTCAGCCTCAAATTTACGTTAAATACTGGTCTAAAATGGTCGTTCTTCCGCACACGATTTGGGTCCTCATTTGGGAACATATTTGGCTCCTAGTTGTGCTCCGAAGCTCGGCAGCCCGATCAAAATACACCGAGGGGTGTTACAGGTGAAAAATGGGAGTAAAAATATGGTGTTTCGAGGTGTTTTTGAGGTTTTAGTGAACACTGAGCTCGTGAGGTATCGTTTTCCATGTTTTTTAGGGCGAAAAGACCGAATATGAAGTTGATTTTCACCAAAGAGTGAAGAATTGATGTTGTAACGACGGTTCAGCTCCCAAAATTAATTTTTAATCAGTCAAAAACTTGGGAAATTGCCTGAAATCACCATAAACTGGTATAATAACACTAGAAGTAGTTTCAACAGGTGAATCAAGACAATCAAATGGCACTATCAATGATGGAAGATAATTTGTCAAAAATAGGAACTTGTTTCGTGTTTTAGGGGGCAAAAATTTGTGGAAACGATTGGCAATAGCTATTTCAATAATTGTACATGAAAGAAACTATAAGTGTATGTCCAGCATTTCTGTATGTATATCCAGAATAATAAACCTATGTGACAGGGGAATTTGCAGCGTTTTTCATTCAACCCTTAGTTACACGCTAGGCGGGAAGTAACGTTAGTAGGTACGCGCTTGAGGGTAAATCCCCGCACTTTCATTTTTCATCTTTTGTTTACTATTTTGCACATACAGTTTCAATTTGATAATGGTCTAGGTTGGTTGTAAAATGATCACAAATAATAGGTACGGTTCAACATAATCATAATTTTTATTTCAGTATATTTTAATCAAAATATAAGTGCCTGTATTCAGCATGGGGCTGTAAGGACGAATTCAGATCATCAGAGAAATAATCGTGCTATTTTTAAAAAATATGATATAGCGGGGCACCATGCCACCTTCCGTAAAATTATCTTATTTTTTCGTGATTTTAGCCATTCAGATTTTTGACTCTTATAAAGTCAAATTTGACCCACTTTTTTTGGAAAACTATTTTTATCATCGAAATAGTCCCTTCGTCGTGAATCACCATCCCACACAACGTCAGGTGAATTAATATTGATTTTAGCCCTTAATACCAATTTTTTACCACAAAAAATCCATATTTGACCCCTATATTGTATGAAAAACAACTGAACTGTCTTTACTCAACCTTTCATAACTTTAAGTGATTTTATAACAATCGTTCGCGATTTTAGCAGTTTTTACCGATTTTGTGCCCCCTGGAAACTCAAATTTGACCTCCTTAAAATTGTTGAAAATTGCTTATGTTCGAACTCAAAAAAATTTAAAAAAAAACCAGAATAATGAAGTTAATATAAGTGTACTTACATTTTCACACGCTAGCGGGGAATTCCCCGAAGTTTATGTGACGGGAGGACACGCCAGCGGCTAAGTACCCGCACTTTGGATATTCTCACTTCACCGGCTCATTACTTGCGTGTCATTCGTCAAAAAAACATTGGGAAGGGCACCTTCCTACTCGGAAATGGTCAGCAAAAAGGTACCTTGAACCCTGGTCGGTCACCGTTGAAGTGTTTCAAAGTTATTTCAGTTTCTCTGAAAATTCGGGCAAATCGGTACGGATCGGTAAATCGGATAAGGGTTAGTTTTATCTTCAGTTTAATTCTTTAAGAATTAATCGTATTTTATTTCAATCAGTAATCGATTTAACTCTGGCTCATTTAAATTAAACTCATGAGACATGAGGAATCGTTGAAACCGGTCAACTGCATCCTCGTTGTGGAAATACTGAGCGTTTGCCAAAGCTGTAACTTACAACGGCGAAAGATTAGTGTCAGTAAGTCCATGTAGGTTGCTAATCACATATAGGTACATATATTTTCTTCTTATCCATAAATCGTCGATATAAAAACGTGGATTATTTTACCATTTTACCCATTTTACATTATTTATAATTAAAAGAGGTCCCTCACAGGCAGGAAGTACATTCTGTCGCCGCATCCCTTGCAGGACTGCATCGCTGGATAGCCACCTGTGGCATAAATTACCATTTTACTGTACTATCTGTGATGTACGTGCTTTGGTAAAGTATTGAAGTATGAAACAGATGAATCCGCCAATTACTAATCCTAATTTGACGGGAATATTGATGGACTGACCGAACTCTTTATAATTGCTCCATTTTTGGAACGAGCCTTATCTTTATGTTTGGTAATCACTTCGCTATACCGGTCCGCCTCATTTGTTTCTCGAGGGGTAAAAAACGTGGTTCTATTTAGCAAACTGGAGCGGTATCATTCGAGAGCAGTTTTTCATGTCTTTGTACCTTTGACAAAATCTGTTATTAGTTACTGCAACGCCACGCTGATTTATTGACTCCAGGACTCAGTTTTAAGGTGTTAACTCCGTTTCTATTTTGCCGAACCTGCATTTGCATGTAACCTGAACATCTAAATATCTACATACATGTATAGTAACTGCAATATGACTAAGGTCTCATAAGAAGTTAGCAGTTGTCTTTATTTATGTTGCGTATTTGTCCATAACTTATTCAGTAAAACATGATTACTTAACGAATCTATCGCCACTGAAAGGCGAGGAAATATTCAATCAGTTTGGTGTGGTGTTTGGTCCGGTGGCTGCTGTTTGGCGATACGTTAGTTCAAGTTTTTAGGCAGGACCTTTCCATGCAATGGACAGCGAGAGGAGAAATTTCCAGAAAAGTTTAGGAAGGGTTTCCTGATAGTCAGAAGTGGGCGTAAACGGTATTTACAATCAACAACTTCCAGCAAGTTATGCATGACCAAACAGAACGAGTTTACAGCTGAAATTTGGAACATCGTTATTTTCCACTCGGTCGAGTACGAGGACGAAAAAAAATGGCATTTACATTTTCGGACCCTCTGGAACCAGCTGTTGAATTCAAATGTAATTGGAGTCTCAAATGTAATTAGCTGATCTCAAGTCCCAGAAGTCTCAAAGATCGCTGTATCTAAATCACGAGCAGTGTCCCTTTATGAGGACATCACGTTTGTCTCTTGTGGCGGACACATTTCCACGTTTCCGATTCAATTAAGGTGAGTACGCCCGGGGTACGCTCGTACGGTCCTTCATTCTCAGACATCAATCACTTCCAACGAGCTCACTTGGGTGAAACCTTCGGGGCTGACTCGGTTGTTTTAATTGGGACCGGTGACCCTGTCAGCTGGTAACACGGCGAAACCCTTTTAATAAGCCCTCTCACTTCATTTCAAATCCTCCCATATATCGTGGTTCCTGTCTATCGATTTCAGCCAAGCGAAAATTATTAGGAGATCTTCTTTTACCTTATTCAACGCGACCAAGTGTTTCACGGTCATGGGTTGAGCAGCCCAGTTGAATCTCAGTTTTTTTTCAGTTGGCTGGTGGACGTTTGTGCCTAAATGCCTCAAGAGAAGCAGAATGAGACACCGATCCGAGAGTTGAAAAACGCTGCAAATTATTACACAAATGTTTATTATTTACCTCTGCAGATGCCGCTTCTGAGTAGATCACTGTTTTCTGTGGTCAATACCCTCGAGCACCCCCCCAGGAAAGCCCTAAATCGAGTACTGGAGCCGACTCCAGAATTAAAGTTTCCTACAAATGCGCGGGATTCAATAATTCAATCATCAATAATTTTGTAGTTATTCATGAAGCATAAGGCAAATAATAAACCGTTGTGTAATAATTTACCTTTATAGGTGCCCCTTCTACGTTGGTAGTGTAATGAAACGCTGAGCAATAATTTACGTTTGAGTAATAATTTACCGTTGTGTAATAATTTGCCCATCAATAATACTTCAACGGTTGTTCAAGTTGCAAAAGTACCTACCAGCAAACTCCATCCCTTTCTACGCAGGTGGTATAATGAACCGTCGTGTAACAATTTAACGTTGAGTAATAATTTACCCATCAACAATACTTCAACGTTTGTTCAAGTTTCACTACCTATCAACAAACACCAAAAGAGCCATCATTTTTCAAATGAAATATTATCACAGAACAACCAGTTCGACTTCATACTCCGTGAATATAATCAGGTGCTTCCTAAGCAATGGTGATCTCGGGCCAATTCCCGATTGTTAGCGCGTCCCTAGTGATGATATTTGGGCTGAATGTATAAAATTTCATTCACCCTCCTGTTGAAAATGCCTGTCGGTGCGAATTTCGGGGCCTTACTGTGAGCGAACGGCTGGACGTACAATGCTCCGGGTGGTCTTGGAAAACTCCCAAGTTCGAGAACTATTTAAAACCGTAAAAAAAATCGAGATAACGGCGTCCTGGAGGTTTCAACCCCTATTTTTCACCCCTCAGGGATGACTGACAGTAACGCCGGCACCTACACACCAAATTTCGTTAATTTTGGTTCATGGTAACTAAGAAAAGTGCGAAGTACGGCGTACGGCCTTGAAACGGAAACCATCAAATCATCTAGAACCAAACTTTCAATGTCATTTAATGCATTCTGGAGTAGAGGGCCTCATGCCAAGTTCGTTTCTGTTCCTATATTTCTGCAGGTTGCGTTCTTACATAACTTGAGTTCTGAAGGAAACAGTCAGTATTGTTCACCATTTGGGAGTCCAACCAATGTTCTACTCATCTTTTGACTTATATTGGAAGTGTTTGAGTAATTTCCCAGTGGTTGAGTCTTACAATTACCACGTGGCATAATAATTATTAAGTGCATTGTGATACAGATCATGTCCGCGTTCACTCCGATCCTACAAGGCACGCGCTGTGGAATGTTGCCGGAAAACATAAAATCCTGCTTGGTCGTTTTGTTTACATTATGCTAACCGAGAACTGCTCGTAATAATGAGCAAGGATAATGATGTAGCCCGAGGCTCAACAGTAGACAACACACAGTTGAACCTATTGGTTACCAGTCGGTAATTGTAGTTAGATCGTGAGTTTTTATCTGAAGAACATGATCAACGGGTTTTCTTTTTCGGGCACCCAAACCGTTTTGAATGAATCGGCCTTGACGGCCAGTCCGTCGGCCCTAACCTCACTTTTGCTCGCGAAAGCCTATTAATACGTCGAAAATTATTCACCGGATGTCAATCAGTAGTTTTTTTAAAACGTTAATTGAGCGGCACTTAAAGAAACCTGATCCCCTTCTCCATTGACCTGGTAGTTGTTGAGATTTATGTTGTAGACCTGAACGGTTTAGTTGCAACTGCAAGGCAAGGGTCAGAAGAGAAAAATGTCAGCTAAAATATTGATAAAATTATCGTTGTGATAAAACGATCGAGGTGCTTGCCCGTCATTTTATGAAATATTTTGTCTGAACAAGAACCTGTGCGCTTGCACACTAGGCGTATTTTCTGCCGCTGTCCGCCCGTGTTGTGACGACCGCGAGTGCTTTTGTTAATTTTAAAACATTTTTCATTCTTCATTGAATATTATCATTCAGCCTTGTGTGCTGTTCGTCGAATTATAAGATCGACATTTTGAACTAATTGAAAAATTTTTTCCAGCCTGAAATTAACGTTAAATTTTAAAAAATCGTCGTTCTTCCGCACACAGTTTGAGTCCCCATTTGGGAACACATTAGGGTCCCAGTTGTGCTCCGAAGCTCGGCAGGTCTATCGGAATACACCCAGGGATGTCATGGGGGGAAAATGGGGGTTTTCGAGGGTTTTTTTTAGGGTTTATAGAACATGAGCTTGTGAGGTATCGTTTCCGTGTTTTTTAGGGCGAGAAGACCGAATATGAAGTTGATTTTGGCCAAAGAGTGAAGAATTGTGGCTGTAACAAAGGTTAAGCTCCCGAAATTCATTTTTTGAGTCAAAAACCTAGGAAATTGTCTCTAATCACCATAAACACTAGAAGTACTAGTTTCAACAGGTGAATCAAATGGCACTATCAATAATCAAAGATAAGTAATTTGTTAAAAAATAAAATTAAAAAATAAAAATAAATAAAATAAAATAGGAGCCCAATTCGTTTTTTGGGGGGCCAAAATTGGTAGAAGCCATCAAAAGTAGCTATTTCAGTTATTGCACATGAATGAAACAATAAATGAACATCCAACATTTCTGTAGGTAAGTCCAGTAGAATAATAAACCCATGTGACAAGGACTTCGTAGCCTTTTTCTTTCCTCTTAAGTTGCTCCCTGTTCATTTTAAACAATATATTCAAGACTACTTCACTTGATGATTCCACTGTATGCGTGGTTTCCACTGCCCTGACGCTCGTTTAGGCGGCGACGGAGGTTTTTCCGCCCTGTTTGAAAAGCGCTAGATTTCTACGAGCCTAGTCTTACTTTTCAGTGGTATGGATGGCACCAGAACTGCATGAATTGTAGGGAAGTTGGTGAACATCATAGGTATATTACTGTGTCTTCTAGTGACGTGTTCGGATGGTTTATTGAAACCTTCTTATTTATGAGGTATAAAGCGCTGAGCTCCAAACATTTGTTGTGTAGTAGTACCTCCAACATGTTTCGTCGAAGTAGGTAGGAAAATAAACGTTTTCTGAAATCTTGCCCTGTCGCCAATAAATTCGGTTGTTTCTGCTCATCTTAATTCAAACATTTCCGTAAATCCTCTCGATATTGTCTAACTTTCCATAAATATTATTATTTAGTCAGAGTTCTCTTGGTTTTGAATCATCTAGAATGATTTTTATCCTTGGAAAATACCACAACAGTACCCGACCGTATTATTAGGTATCTAGTGCTTATTATAGTGGTTATTCATGGTCTAACGGCTCCTTGTAGGCCATAGCATCGTCTTATTAATCAGAAGCAGAATTGTTGAAAATGGGGCTGGGACCGGGTGAACCTTATATCCCCCACTATCAGCAAATATCTCCCATAATGGAGCATCAGTAGATTCAGCAATCTTCTCACTCCATTTAGCTGGAATTTCATCAGTCCTAGGGGCAGTAAATTTCATCTCAACAATTATTAATACACGACCCAACGGGGTAACAGAAGAACGAATCCCACTGTTTGTATGATCAGTAGGAATTACTGCACTATCACTATTACTACCCTTACCAGTACTATTGGCGCCATTACTATGTTATTAACAGATCGCAACTTTAATACCTCATTTTTTGATCCTGCTTTGTTGGCTCTGCATTAATAGGGTCTGGAGGGTACCATTTGATCATTCATGTATAGAATACCTAACCGTGCATATATGTAAACTTTTATATCCGCGCTCCTATTCATCCAACCCAAGAGAGTACATCGCACCAATTCAGGAAACACAGAACTGTCCGTCAAACGACTCTCGAGTTGATTGGAGTCGTAGAAAGAAAAAGAAAGAAACCCACGGCGAGGTATCCAAGTTGAGCAATCACGTTGATTCATAGAAACCATAAAGGCCCCGCAAGGAGAGAGAAACGACTGGGATATACAAGGGTCCGTAATTGATACTGAAAGGGCGTCATTACTTCAACCTTCAAGTCCTAGGTGAATCCCCCAGACCCAAGGCAGGCTTTTAAGACAAATAACGGTTTCCACCTGAAGATAAATCGTCTTGACCTGAAAAAAGAAGAGGACGAGAAGAGTTCAAGATTGTAACTTATTCAAAACCGAGCGAGGCATCAGAATTAATCTGTATCATCAATCACCGTCAATCCTGAGGGAGAGCTACCGCTTGCAAAGTTTTAATTAGTGGGGTCGTTTTGCAATTATATCTCAACCCAAAAAAAATATATATCGTACTGTTGGAATTGGCTGTGCCTATATGAGTCCGGAAAAACTGGATTCGCCGTTCGATTAGAGGACTGATATTCGCCAGCAGTACAGGAGCTGGTTTTCACTCGGATTTTTTCATCCGGTGCAACACGAAATGAGATTACTTCAAAAGCATGAGGTGGGGTTTTGCGGATGTTTCTGTGCGGGAAAAGGGCTAACTAATGATCAGTGGATTTTTGAAAGAAGTTGGACGGAAGAGGGGGCTTGTGTAATTAAAACGAATTGATGGGTTTGAAATGAGCTGGGTCGGTAGCCTCGTTATGGTGTTGTATACGCAACCGTGTTAAGCGAGAAAGGAACCATCCATCTTGGGGGGTTCGCTTTGAGAGGCTGACTTTACACTTTGGGATCGGAATGCGTTTCTTTGTGAATCCATTTAGTAGATCAAGCTTTAGTGTCTACGAGAAGCCATTCAATGATGAACGAGCATCATAAACCCCATTGAAGTCTAATATGCTTGGTTGTTGTATTAGAGGAATAACGTTTTTAGATTTAGATATACACTGAATCCATAACAGCCGTGATCATGTTTCAGCGAACGTATCGGACGTATCTGACTCGCCGTTTAGAAAAACCTCAATAAATTAACCAAAATTCTAATAACCAAACCATGTGTTTTTCTCCACCATCTCTCAGTAATGGAGGCATCACTTAAACAACGTATCAGAAAATCGTTTCTTCGGCCAATTAAAATGAACCAGTTATCAACCTAAATCCAACAAAATTGAGCGCTAACAAGCTTTCTCGTGTTCGTAAAATGAAATCTACTTTCCCTGATCTGCAAAGCTGCAATTTGTGAGAACAAATTTCGTCGGACGCGCCAGATTGAAGGCTTTTGGACCTTTTAGCTCACGCCATCATTGTTTCCCCATCGTCGCCAGGTGAAGGCGCGAAGTCTCAACAGCTTCTCCCTGAAAGAGAAAAAAAATCGGTGGGCCATCCCTTGTAATCTTCTGATGATCGGTCTCAAAAATTCATGGCTGAGCCCGACCAATCTTGCGCCTCTCGTTGAAAAGATATTCATCTTTTTTTTTTCGGGCCGCCGCGATAAAATCTTGACCAAGACCATCGGGAGTGGGCCGAATTCGATTTTTTTAATATTTTCATATCGGGGCGTTAACCGAAAATCGATCGCACTATCCCCGTTCGAACAAGATTTTGAATAAACATCAACTTCGCAAGATTACCAATAAATTACTGTAAGATCCCCCTACCGAAGAGATAGGAATCTCCGTTTGATTGATTCCGCCTGAAATTCATTTCGGCTTTTCAATGAATTCCTCCCCCTAAACGGCAGCGAAAATTGAATGTATGCTGTCGGTCGGGGTCATAAATTCGTTTTATGTAAGAATAAATCTACAGTCAATTTTCTTAATGATACCCATTAGGAACTTGAAGCGTGTCAGTTTGTACACTTTTATTTACAACACAGGAAACGCACTTTAAGGTGCTGGTACATTGAAAAGCGTTTCTAACCTACTGCTGAGTACTCTGTTACGAGTAGTACCACATTCCCGCAGCCGCTCCTCCACTCCGATCCGTTTCGAATTCCGATAGTTCTAACAAGGTGTAACAATGATTTCTCATTTATTTCCATTACAAAAAATCGAATAAAATACAAAATAAATTCTCCAAATACGAAGTGATTTTGACTGTTTATTATTCTCGAATTTCTGTGTTCACCTACTTCACTAGGTTTTTGCCAGTTATTGCTCTATCAATTCAATGCCTGCCAACTTCATTCTATGTCAGGTCGTTCCTGTGATAGCTTGAAGTGGCCATCAGATTGTGTATACTGTTAGTAGTATTAGCAGTGTGGTACGACTTTCTTAACCACGTCTCGAAGATGGGATTAAACTACTTTTACTACCTAGGCTTGGAAGTTATAATGATGTTGAGTGGCATGTACTAGGATGTGTTTGTTCAGCGTTACTACAAGTTATTATACGAGTGATACCTAATTTGTTCCGTTTTGTTGAACAACTTTTACCAGAAGAGGGGAAAAAAAAGATCTCAGGATCATCGCTACGAACGCTGGAAGTGCTTCGAAAATAAGGTAAAAACCCACCAACCATAAAAGTGAGCGGTGCTACCAGCCCTAGCGAATAGTTTACGGTCGCAAAAGTTATTAGTCAGCCAACTAATTTACCGGGTTATAAGCGTAATTATATTTTAAGGTTCCCGGCAGCCTTTATTGAGCCTACAGCGGGCCCCATGGGGCTTAGCCCGCATGTTGGTTTCATGTTACTCTTTCCCCTCTCCATGTAAGCCCGTTTTCTTGTCTTAATGACAACAACTCCGGTTTAAAACTACGACCTCCATCCATTGAGTGTACAGGGTACGCTTTCCTTTACCAACAGAGTTGCATGAACTCGCTTGGAATCGTCGTTTGTAGACATAGGAAACGTGAAGAGAAAATCTTCGTTGTGGCATTCCTCCTCCATGTATTCCTTCCACAGGAATCGATGGGAGGTCGTGAGCTAATGCGGCAGGTTTACGATTACTTTTGTCAACCTATCGCTTCCTACGAGCATATCAGCGATGCGAGATCAAACCAGGCAGAAGGGAAAGAGCAATAATTTCAGTTCTTAACCCACGCCGGCCACGCAACTTCGCCCTTTTAAATAGCCCTGGTCTCAGTGGACGACCGACTTTCCGGATACTGATGATATCATTATTGGTTTATCGCAAACGTTCGCCCGCGGTTCTGCAGCTGATGCTGGAAACAATCGTTTGCCATATCAGATTTTTCTGTCGAACCTCATCGGTCTCCTGTCTCGTCGATGATGGAACAATTTACATATCTCGTTACCCGATTACCCACATTATGAATGGTGAACGGTCGTAACAACCAAGTTTCCAACGAACCACCATTGTGGAAACCCCCCCGTCAGCGAAAGAGCCATGAGCTGTTGTACCAACCAGAAGCATAACACCAATCAAAAACACTGTCGAAATAATAATATTCATCTTTTAATGAATAGGAGAATCTGAGATTAATCACAAAGTCAGTTATTTCCAATCACACGAACCCATGAATCAAGCATTCTAAAGCCCTTTGACCTTTGTCCTTTGCCTGTTTCGGAGTGGCAGGTTGCTTCGTAGGGCGGTAAAATCCAGTGAGTCGATGCAGTTGATCGTTCTGCACACTTCATATTACTTTTAGATGTCATCTAACAGTTGCCATCTTATTGCTAACTGATGAAGAAGACGGTAAATTAAAATGCTTTGCTGGTGATTGTGATATACCTACATATTATTAGTAAAATTATTTGCGTAGTCATGAGAAAATATTGCGAGCCAAAATCAGTTTGTTTGAATATACTCCGTTCAAACTGTTTGACTTATTGCAACATCGACACAAACGTTCACATAATTGTCTGTGAAACTATGTGGGTCATCTTTCACCAGTTATCTATTTTATATAATAAATGAAGACATTCTGAAATGTAGACGCAAGAATATTAAATTAAACATTACCTAATGATCACTCAGGTCATTATTCAGACTCATTATGTATCCTGCTGTTCTGCTTCTTTTCTGACAAGCATTATTCTTGTCAACCGCTTGTTGAACGTAACTCGTTGCAGTTGTAAACATTCGACGATTTAATTATTCGACAGCCCCCGTTAGATCCTATTTAGACATGAACCAAAAGTCTGAAAACATACTTCGAATATCATAATTGTTGGGGGTTTTTCGCGTGGAGCAACTGTTTGTTTCTTGATAATTACTGCTGAGCTTTCGATCTGGTAGGACGCGATGAAGCCCAATTATTTATCTCGCGTCACTTTCAATTAAAATCCGAACGCCCCGATTCGTCCTTTGCCTGTTTCGGAGTGGCAGGTTGCTTCACAGGGCGGAGGGGAAAATCCAGTGAGTCGATGCAATTAGTCATGCAGTTGGTCGTTCAGCACACTTCATATTACTTTTAGATGCCATCCAACACCTTCCTCTCTATTTGGTTTCCGTCATTCGTCGAAGGCCAAGTTCGCCAATCTAGACAGGAAGATTTACGTGAGCAACGGGCATCAAAGTGAAATCTTGTTGCACTTTTTTCTGTTCAACTATTAGAGAGATCTAGGTGTGATGCCCAGAGGGATAATCAGAAAAGCAGTTTGTGTGAGGACGTTTATGAAGGAGCATTCTCAACATTTCAGGTGAAAAAATCAACCGCCAGCTGGGCTTGAACCTGCGACTTTTGGTTTATTATTCTGTGAATAATACACCTATATGTATTCGCTCAGCAAAAAATTTTTATAACACCCCCTCAAAATTTTTTCTTTTCCGTTTCAAGGTGCGTAGATTCCAAAAATGCAATGTCCGTCCGCCGTCCGCCGTACGCCGTATCACGTGTACAGGCTTCATTTTCGGTCTAAAAAAGTCGTTCTTTCGCACACATGCTCCATTTGGGCCCTAGTTGTGTCCCGAATGTTTGCAGCCCGATCAGAATATACCCAGGGGTGTTATGAGTGAAAATGTGTATAAAAATAGGTACTTTTTGCGTTTTAACAACATGTTAGTAACATGAGCTTTTGAGGTATCTTTTTCCATGTTTTTGAGGACGAGAAGACCGAATATGAAGTCGATTTTGACCAAAGACGCGGAAATTGAGGTTTTACCAAAGGTTCAGCTCCCAAAATTGGTTTTTTATGAGTCAAAAACCTGGAAAACTGTCTGAAATCACCATCAATTTGTACAATAACATTGGAAAAAGTGTAAACAGGTGAATCAAGACCATTAAATGCCACTACCAGTGATCAAAGATGATCTTGAAAAAAAAAAAAACGTACCTATTTCATGTTTTGGGGGCCAAAATTGGTGGAAATCATCAGAAATAGCTATTTCAATCATTCCACATGAAAGAAACAATACATTTAACAGCCAACAAAAATCTCTAGAACTCCAATAGAATAATAAACCCATGTGACAAGGGCTTTGCAGCGTTTTTATTCTTGAGAATCTAAACATGACATGTGTCAACCACCATCATAAATTAGCTTTGTGGCCCACCGGTACACCTATGGTATGAATCGAAATGGTTCGATCAGATGCATTTTCTCGCGAAGTGAATGCTCGATGTCGATCCAAATTTTCTATCAATGATTTTAATTCGGAACAAAATTTGAGCAGTCTCCTTAAAAATGATTTTGACCTAGTCCGTTTGTTTTGAAGAGTTTTTATTGTAGTCGGTAACTATTTGTTTTATTGAACGTTTTAAACATTTAGTCCTGATTGATTATATAGAAGTGTTTTTTACCCGAATATTGGTTGTGGTTGGGTAATTTTTGATCTCTTATATGGTGCCTACCTTCTTAAGAATCATTCCATTGTGGAGTTATCGAAAACGTTTTATGGCATTTAGTTTAAGCGCAGTTTGAAAGAAAAATACATTTCGCATACTCTGAAATATTAATGGAAAAAGGCACACTGAATGGTTCGTGCATTTATAGGAGCTTTTATTCAAAAAGTAATTGTAAACTTACTGGAGAATTCAAATTTGAATATTTGGCTATGGGTGCCTATTAAATCGCGAGCCGTTCTGCAAAAATTTAAAAACCAACATTTTGTTTATTAAAAACATAGTTTGAAAATAATTGTGATTGGCCATGCTAACATGATCAATGACTATATTATAGTCATTGATCATCATAATTTAGATTCCGCAGCTGGGTTGGAAAAATTTACGACTTGGATACATTTACCTTCAATAACACAACGACATACTAAAAACTTGACTATAATTAGTCGAAATTTACAAAACAATTTTTATGAGGCTTATTTCGGAATTTCGAAGACGACAACAAAATATTATATACGCATCTACCTACCTACACATTTGGAAATTTCATGGAAACTTGTAATTTAGAAAACATCTGGTCGAAAAATCGAATTTATGATAATCAGGAAGTACAATGAGGTATATTCATGTCCTGCCCAAAAAAACATAGCGAACATGATGTAAAGTATTCATTGTTTTGCTAATGCGGCGGTAGAAGATATTTGGGGTTAAAAGACAGAGGAAGATTACGGGTGATTTATGTAGGTAAATTTGCGGTGGAGTGAGTAGGTACATTATATAACTGAGGGGAGTTGAAAGAGGGGGAAGCAACAAAGCTTCTATTCCTGGCGTCATTTTGTCGCAGAAATATCAATTAATTAGGGCGGACAAAAGCCGTTTCCCTCCCACTCCTTCCCCTTTTGGAGGGGAGGGGGTGACGGTAAGGTAGTGCGGAGTGGAAGGGGAGAACTCTATTACTTGGCAGACTTTCATCAAGGCGGGCTTCACGGCCCATAACCCACGGGCACCGGCACAATAGAGTGGAAACAAGGGCGGAGCCTCCATCGGGGGACGGGATGAGCACCAGAAGGGAAGTTTGGACTATGGAGAGGGGCGGGGAGGGCTGGGGAATATTAAAAAAACTTGATCAATCCCTCGCGCAAGCGTTTTCGAGATGCTTTCGAGTGTCAAATACCAGCGATTTTAATGCTTCCCTCCCCCCAGAGGGGTTGTAGGGCTTTTCCTATAAAGGGCCGACGTAAAGGGAAATTCGGTTTAGTTCTTCACCAGCGAACATGCGCTAGACATGATCACAACGGCATACAATGGTATGTCATCTTACTCCATCTTCAATGTCAGTTGCTCTGGTTTATGTTTACCTTAATTTCCTTATTCTCTTGTTGAGTGATTATCGCTTTTAAATGCTTGAATTTTATTCATATTACAAACTCCCTCCCGGTACTTTCAGGTCTTACCGAATTGTTCATTGTCAAATTAGGAATTTTTCAAATAATTTATTCTCATTCGATTTTGCAACTCGTGGTATGTCATTAGGACAATTTTGTTTTATTATTCGGTGAATAATACACAGTCTATGTATTCGCTCAGCAAAAAAATTGTATAACACCCCCTCAAAATTTTTTCTTTTCCGTTTCAAGGTGCGTAGATTCCAAAAATGCAATGTCCGTCCGCCGTACGCCGTCCGCCGTACGCCGTATCACGTGCACAGGCTTCATTTTCGGTCTAAAAAATTCGTTCTATCGCACACATGCTCCATTTGGGCCCTAGTAGTGTCCCGGAACCTTTCAGCCCGATCGAAATATACCCAGGGGAGTTATGAGTGAAAATGTGTATAAAAATAGGTACTTTTTGTGGTTTAGTAACTTGTTAGTAAAATGAGCTTTTGAGGTATCGTTTTTCATGTTTTTGGGGACGAGAAGACCGAATATGAAGTCGATTTTGACCGAAGAGTGGAAAATTGAGGTTGTATCAGATGTTCAGCTCCCAAAATTGATTTTTTATAAGTCAAAAACCTGGGAAACCGTCTGAAATCACCATCAATTTGTAGAATAACACTAGATAAAGTATCAACAGGTGGACCGAGACGATTAAATGGTACTATCAATGATCAAAGATAATTTGAAAAAAAGAAGAAAAAAAAAGGAGTGTACCTAATTCGTGTTTTCGGGGCCAAAATTGGTGGAAACCACCAGAAATAGCTATTTCAATTATTTTATATGAAAGAAACAATAAATAAACAGGCAAAGTTTCTGTAGAATCCAATAGAATAATAAACCCATGTGACAAGGACTTTGCAGCGTTTATGTTTATATTTTCCATATTTATGATGAACCTAGTAGCCGAGCAGTCAAATGCATCAGAGATTCGCTCCCAATCTGGGAGTGCTCCGGGTGCGACGTGAGGCTGAGAAAAAAAATGTCTCAGGGAGAGGGGAGAAAGTTGTGAACCAGCATTGATAAGTCGTCCGCTCACTTTGGATACTTCATGTTTGTGCAATGCGCAGTGTCCAGTTTTCGAAAAAGAGTTTCTGTCATGAAAACCACTGCAGCTCACATCACTGTGTGGATGTCTCAATCGTTACCATGCTGAAGACATGTTTTTTTTTTTTTTTAGATGAACAGTAATTTTCCCCATATTGTAAGTAAGTGTTTGGGAATTGTCAAAGAGTCAAGTGAGTATTCAGTGGCAATGTCGAAGATACCTTGGTAATGACGCCCATATTATCTGTACACCAGGTTCTTCCACTGATAGTTAGCGCTCATGCTTAGGTATATGAAGCGGTTATGAGTCCCTGAAATACCTATGATCGAGTATATCGTTGTAGAAACATCTCGTGACGTTGTTGAACAGCTCATTCACTCGCCTATTCGTCGGATCATCTGTTTTACTGACCACAAATCGAAGGAATGTGACAGCCTTTAACTCCAGACGAAACCCTACTGGTCGAAAATTGCTGCTCTATTGGCCACATGATGGCGCCGACGAATTGAAATTGGCGCAAGGTGGAAAATAGAAAAACTCGTTCAAATATCGAACGAACGAATTATTGATGAGCTTCCGTCAACAGTTCCTTCATATTCATCATGGATTTTATTAATGGTCGTGGTCATTCAAGTTTGTCTTGTGGTCTAAGCCTATCAGTCGTTTCCCTATCCCGTTCACGTGACATTGCATTCCTAATGAACTGTCTGACCAATTATATTCGACCTCTCTTCCTGTTTAAATGTGCTTGAAATTCCAACTGTATCACGTATTGGAATTATATCTCCAGCTTATCGCTATCTTATACAAATTGATCAAATAAGCTCTACTTCAGTGTATTCCACGAAACCACGCAGCTGCCATTTTTATTTATTACCGAAACGCTATTTCGAATTCATATCGATTGAAAATCTCCATCTGCATCCTTGCTTATCGTATGAGGGCTGGAAGCTCTCGCACATGAAGGGTCTGATGAAGTTTGTGGAGTGATTTCCTATAGATTGTTGCAAGAGGGCGATTTCTTTGTATTACCCATATGGTCCCCAGTGGCTGTGAACTGTACAATTACTGTTGCTTACAAGGCCTCTCCTTGTTAAGACATGTGAAAAAACTCGACTGGTTCGGTAGGTACCTACCCACGACTATATTATTTCTAATGCCGAAGATCTCTAGACACTGTATAGCCCACATGTTTAGATTCAATTATATCTATGTATTATCATTCCATTCACCTCTTTCTCATTGATCTTTAGCTCTCTCTGCCTCTAAATCTCGCTATTACTGGATCGACTTGGTAAACGCGACTAGTTTCGTGTTGGTTTCATTCAGTCAGTTGGAAAATGATTGAGAACCGCTGGTACTTATACACTTTGAAGGATAGCGTGTACGACCGGCCGCCTTATAAAGAAAATGTTGCAAACCGATGTGGAATCGTCCAGACCTGTGGGAATGCAAAACGTAATGAATATTATTCAACTAGCTATCGATAGAAGTAAAAAAGTTATAGCACTCCCATCACGAAGAATATTTTTCTTGGTTCGTAACACAGTGTAGTGGGCCTGACAAGTTTTATTCCTAAGAAAACGAGGAATTTGTCACTGCGGCAATCATCATAAATTATTTTAATTCCAAATCACTCCGGTCGTGCTTGGTGTCTCCACGTGTAGAATACCGCCTGCCACATTCTATGCCAAAACGGCATTATTTGTGGTAATTTGAATATGAATTATTTTTCGTTGTACTCGTAATTATTTGAAGGGGAAAAATCTTGTTCTTTCCTCCAACTAGTTCTGTCTGTCAAGCAGCCACAATTTAATTATTGGTCTTGAAGAATAGTCATCGAAGTATTATTTATTCACATATTACGAATCTCAATGCCAAAATTACAATCATAATAACAATGTTGCTATGGACAGTAGATAAGGGCAGATATATGTAGTGCTAAACAAGTGTGACAATGAGATGAGAAAAACGCTGCAAACTCCTTGTCACATGGGTTTATTATTCTACTGGACATACCTACAGAAATGTTGGCTGTTAATTTATTGTATATTTCATGTAAAATAATTGCAATAGCTATTTCTGGTGGTTTCCACCAATTTTGGCCCCCAAAACTTGAATTAGGTAGGTACGCTCCTTTTTTTTCAAATTATCTTTGATCATTGGTAGTGCCATTTAATCGTCTTGATCCACGTGTTGACACTTTTTCCAGTGTTATTCTACAAATTGATGGTGATTTCAGAAAATTTCCCAGGTTTTTGACTCATAAAAAATTCTATAACACCCCCTCAAAATTTTTTCTTTTCCGTTTCAAGGTGCGTAGATTCCAAATCCTTATCACATGGGTTTATTATTCTATTGGAGTTCTAGAGATTCTTGTTGGCTGTAAAATTTATTGTTTCATTCATGTGGAATGATTGAAATAGCTATTTATGATGATTTCCACCAATTTGGCCCCCAAAACATGAAATAGGTACGCTTTTTTTTCCCAGATCATCTTTGATCATTGGTAGTGCCATTTAATGGTCTTGATTCACATGTTTACACATTTTCTAATGTTATTATACACATTGATGGTGATTTCAGACAGTTTTCCAGGTTTTTGACTCATAAAAAAACCATTTTGGGAGCTGAACCTTTGGTAAAACCTCAATTTCCGCGTCTTTGGTCAAAATCGACTTCATATTCGGTCTTCTCGTCCCCAAAAACATGGAAAAGGATACCTCAAAACCTCATGTTACCAACATGTTGCTAAAACGCAAAAAGTACCTATTTTTATACACATTTACACTCATAACACCCCTGGGTATATTCCGATCGGGCTGAAAAGTTTCGGGACACAACTAGGGCCCAAATGGAGCATGTGTGCGAAAGAACGATTTTTTTAGACCGAAAATGAAGCCTGTACACGTGATACGGCGGACGGCGTACGGCGTACGGCGGACGGCGGACGGACATTGCATTTTTGGAATCTACGTACCTTGAAACGGAAAAGAAAAAATTTTGAGGGGGTGTTATAAAAATTTTTTGCTGAGCGATTACATAGGTGTATTATTCACAGAATAATAAACCAAAACTGAGGATAAGGGTAACCGAAAAAAAGTGGAAAAACGTTGATTCTGGTGATGGAAAGTAATGGAACTACTATAATAAGAACTGATTGATTTGGTGTTGGGGAAATCTTTGCCGTTCCTCGTGAATATATATTTCGGAAGATCCACACTATGCTATGACTGTATTATTAGCATGTCAATCTACAGGATTTGTTTAAACATTTGCAACTAGTGTTGGGGGTGTTAGTATGTTAAAAATATAGGTTGACCACTGGATTTATTGACAGGTTTTTTTAATATCGATGCCGTAGTCGGTGAGTGAAATATCTTGTAGAATTTGGATAGCTATTGATGACCGTCTCGTTTGAGCGTACAAAATGAATATTAATCGTTAGTAATTTGTTTGAAAACATTAGTTACACAGTAGTTTTTCGATGGTTGATCATTTGAATAAAGCTGTCTTGTTTTCTCCTATGCGGCGTCTTTTACACTCCAATTAAATACAGGGAAATATCGCTCGACATTTGAGAGAGTCGGGGGAGGGTTACTAATAGTCGAGTTCGTTCCGAGTCAATCAATCTACGTGGAATTGAAACATGTTCCAAAAATTTTGTCGAGCTTTAGTTTTTCCCGAATGCCTTGAGATAACATCAGTTGTCGCAGTTGGATGGGAAAAACGAAAAATATCCGAAGAACGCGAGAAACTGCTGACATGATCCCTCGACCTTGCCTTGGGATTCCAGCGGATTGTGTCGGCTGTAAAAACCTTCGGTTCTCTTCAGCGTCTCATATTTCATTTTTGAAGGCGCGGAGAAGATTTCCGGTCTGCGGGATAGCCGGGCGATGCTCTCGTATTTCCCTTGACCCCGTAAAGGAGGCGATTCACAGTGGACATGCAATACTGGCTTGCCGCTGATGGCTGATACATTTCCGGTGATGTCAGTTTCGGATTCGTCGAACAGATGTCGCTATTCGGGGCGCTCGCTCGGTGACTCAGGTCCTCCGCGAGCTGGTCTGAGCGGATTTGATCATCGGTAGGAAGACGGATCTTATTTTGCACCAATGATTTCGATGTTTAGATACACCGCAGCTCGTCGACTGATGATTGGGTAAATGATTTCAAATATGAGGTCAGTGGTTGATTGCTGGGTACCTGCTCTAATCGTGTCAAGGGTATAGTGGAATCCCATCGGTGGATTGGGTGCATTACCCCATCGGTCGGACATTATCATTAGTGCAGGATTTGCATCGGTCTCCGTTCAAGCTGTCTTTTCCACCTGCCTCGTATCAACAATACATTATATTTAATAGTTTCCTGAAGCAGTTTCATAGTTTCAATAGCTCAGTTTAGAATACCCTTGGAGGGAAGGCTGTTTTCCACTGAAAATATACAATTTTAAAATGTTTTTAAATTGTAAAGGGTACGTTTTGGAAGTATTTATCATAAAATGTATTTTTAAAAACTCAGTGTTTCCTAATGACGCTACTGATTTTGAATGAATTTTTTTAATGAGTGTATTTCTCTCTCTTTCACTATTGAATGGTGTAAGAGGAGTAAGATTTCTTTCCCAACTTCATCATCTGTAAGAGCGAGGCAAAATCCTTCAGAAACAGTGCCATCTGTTCTGGCGAATGTTTAGTGAATTAGGTACAAGGAGTTATTGGGAATCAGTGCCTGAGTTACATTTCATGCGCGATAACTCTTATCAATATTTTTCATACGCTTGGCATGGCAACCGCTGCTCCAACTGACATTTTATGGGAAGCGCAAATGCTTGTTAAGTAGCTACCCATCTACAGTCCTCTGAAAAGATAAATGGTTGCCACTGGTAAAAACGTGAATCTATAGAGTTTTGCGGAGGTCTTGTGTGAACGAAGATATATATTATATATATATATATATATAGCACCTGTTACCTACTTGTCTGATAAATAAACTACACCGAGTGTTACGAGTATGTTGAGTATGTTGTGTGGCAGAGTTAGTTCGTTTTTATATAAAATCTAGCATGAAAAAAGAAAACCAATTTCCCATGGGTAGCTTTGGTGTTTGGTAGTCTACGTTTTGGTGTCTTGCCGTAGTTCTCACTGTAACTTTTCATTCTTGCAGGGCCGGCGGAGGGAGAAAGCGACGCTCTGACAGGTCGTAACTCCGGATCTTCGCCACATCAGCCGTCCCCAAGTATGCTGCTTTTGCAAACCCAGGTGAGTGAAAAAGTCCGTAAGAAACCCCTAGGTAAACTGCTCCCATTTTGTATCCCCTTGAATGAGTACATATTCGCTTTGTTGGATGTTCTGGGTGTCTGTGCTAAGTTACACTGGATTTCTCGTTCCAAGATATGTTCAAATGTTCTTCTAAACGTTACTATGAACATCTTCTTCATAAACTTAAGAATTAAACTTGGGGTTTCTTAACCATTTAAGACTGGTTGACCTCTACTGTCCCCCACGGGCTTCGGGTGATGAATAACATGACCATAGCTAATATTTAAAGCACTGCCAAGGACGTAAAGGTGTGCTGTAATGTTTAACCGTCACCATCTTCAAGTGCGAAAGTCGCCCGCTATCGGGGTATTGCCAGTTAATTATCCTCCGGTGAGTAGTAGTTTTGACGCTTTTTCACTCGAACGATTCCCTCGTCAATTTTTTTTTTTACGAGTGAAAAGTATTATTGTCGTTGATCATTAATGTCGATTGGTGATGTAGGTGATTTGAAGTATTACAGTGGCTGCATTAGTATGCTCCTTTTCAGTTATCATATCCTTCTTTGTAGCTACTAAATTTGGGAAAGTTCGATTCTTCTATTTCCTTGTTTCTAGTTTTTTATTACATGTGACTTACACAATAAACCAACAAATGTTTATATAGAAGCAGGTTGATTTTTCGGTTTATGATTTTCAATAACCAACCCAGAATGAAAAAACTAGGTGCGTAGAATCCGAAAATTCAATAAAAAAATTCTGTCTGTCCGTCGTACACTGTACTTCGCACTTTTCTTAGTTAACATGAACCAAAATTAATGAATTTTGGTTCGTAGGTCCCGTTTGGGGTCAAGTTGGACCGCGAAGCTCGGCGTTACTGTCAGTAATCTCTAAGGGGTGAAAATAGGGGTTGAAATTTTCAGAACGCCGTAGCTTGAAAACTTTCAATATAAGGGTATGGGTTTTTTAACGTTTTGAAATTGATGTTGAACTACAGAATTTTCTGAGACCACCCGGAGCATTGTACGACCAGTCATTCGTCAACACGATCGTGAATCAAACGGTATAAATCCGGCCCAGATATCATCGCTAGGGAGCACCTGATTATAATCACGGATGGCTGTAGGAAATCGAGTTGGTTGTTCTGTGATATTATTCCATTTTTAAATAATGATGGCTCTTTCGGATTTTTTTGATAGTTACTTTTGCAACTTGAACAAACGTTGAAGTATTATTCGGTAAATTATTACACAACCGTAAATTATTACGCAACGGTTTATTATACAATCTACTCAGAAGGGGCATCTGTACAGGCAAATTATTACACAACGGTTTATTATTTACCTTATGCTTCATGAATAACTACAAATAATTAATGATTGAATTATCGAATCCCGCGCATTATGAAACTTCAATTCACGGGCCGGCTCCAGTACTCCATTAGGGGTATCCTGGAGGGAGCTCGAGGATATTGACCACAGAAAACAGTGATCTACGCAGAAGGGGCACCTGTACAGGTAAATAATAAACCGTTGAGTAATAATTTGCAACGTTTTCTTTTCTTTATGCAACAATAAACATTTAGTTTCTCAAACAAAACAGTAAATAGGTTTTATAAATGAACGCTTCATGCAGTATGAACGAATGCATTTTCTACCCACCGATGATTAGTAGCGCCGACAAAATACTTGTCAATATCCACACGATCACACTCATTAAAGTATAAATGATCGACTGATAGTTCCATTGTTACTTGCATAGGAACTAGTTTGGTACGTCCCTATTCATATCTCTGCGTGGTGCGAACCTTTTCTTTCCCCGTTGGGATTCTTTTACGATATAGATTAATGAAGTTTGTAATCGAGAGTGGTTCTAACTTATGTGCAACCTCGAACTCCCTACCTTTCGATTCGAGTATTTCGTCAGATGTCACTTTATACCAAGATGCCTTGCAGTATCTCTAATTGCGCGTTCTTTTTGATAACAAAACAGAGAAAATCTTGCAACGAATTTTTTTTTTAACCGTCGCTTTTTATTTCCAAAAAAATAGGAAAAAAGAAAAAGCTTTGTTAATCATCGCCTTTTGTGAAAGGACGACGGAGCTGTGTGGCGCCTTTCTTATACACCATATAGAAATTGAATAATGTTATAGAACTGACGAAAAAAAATATCCATCAAGATTATTAAAGGCGCGTCACCGTGTGCCGCAGTCTGTAATTTAGAATCGTTTGAGGAGCATGAAAACTGCTAAGCGACAAAGTTTGTCCTTGGGGTTACTTGCTATATAATTGTGTTTTTCACGGCAGTTAAAAACGTCAGCGAGAGGTCTCATTAATGTACCATGAATATTCAGCTGCAGCATTAATATCGCCGGCACCACAAAGTGTTTTACGCAGGTTTCATAATTTTTTTTTTCAAGTCTTGTTATTTTGATCGTATGGAGGAGTAAGACGCATTGTTTCCGCAGTAAATCTTATGACGTTGTTCTGTTTTAATTATTCGTTCAAATTTCTTGTTAACATCCTACAATCTTTGAATTATGGTTAATAATGGTTGTTTTGTCTGTACATCTAGGTAAAGCCTTGCCTTATATATATCGGACCTTTCGAAGGGTATCTTGAATAAGGTGGTTATAGGCGTGAATATTCCTGGTATGGTTGTATTAATTTGTTACCTATCCATCCATGTAGTATAGCCCGCGTTATCCATCAGTGTTACCTCAGTTAGGTACTGGTTCAAAGAAAAACGGAGTTATCGAAAGGCATACCGGTTATAACGGTTTCGGTGATCAGTCCATCGTCAGTCACAAACAATAAATAAGACTGACGATGGTATTAGTGGAAATAGGCAACCTTTCAGTAACTCCGTTTTTCTTTGCAATGGGTTTCCACGATTTCTTCGCGAGTGATTTAGTTCGTAGGTACTGGTTCTAAACCTCGTTACCTCGTCAGAATTTTCGTTTCCATCCAAAATATCCAACCACCACGGCGAAGCAGGATAAAAAACGCATTAGCTCTAAAGGTAGATATCGATAAAATATTGTTGTCTCAAATGAAGATAAAAGCGAAACAGTTGGAGAAAACAAATATAAAACAGAATACACCGGGACAAGTCTCGAGTGACTCGGATGGTGGGGTATAAAAGTACCGTTGCCAGTTTGCCTGCAAGGACGTCTTCTTGACATCGTACGATGATGGAGAATTAAGTAGATGCCTTCTTCGACAGCTGTCGCGAGCTTCGGCTCCTTCCACTTCCAATTGATTTACAACCCTGAAATCACGAGACGGGATAATACTACTTTTTCCCCTTCAAGAGGCATATTATCTTGAGATGAATTAATGTAGGAATGATTTTTCGATTTGAAAAATCTGAGATAGCGTAAGGTACAGGTACGCGAATGGTGTGTTCAATTTAAGACCTCGTGACACTTATGTCATGATCCTCAATAATCTGAAACGGTGCATCTGCAGCGATTTAGTGCAGCGGTGGACCTCCAACTCCCTAAAGATCTTGTGAGGTTATTATAGTTTTGACTGCCAGGTTTCTGCAGTGGATTTGAATATTTGGAACTAGCTATCAAGGAGATAACATTCTCAACGTCCAGGAGCAGCGGACTTGAATTTTCTTGCCTACCTTCCAGTAGCGGTGCGTGGGCTCTGAAAACGGTGGGGCACCAAACCAGAACACAAACCAATAGATCTGTCTACAAAATATCCCAACGCAACAACACCCTTCCCTTATTTACTGATAGAGTGATATTCAGCAAAGACCACTCCAAGCCAAGAGCACTCTATCGTCGTACTAAAACGTCCACAATTTCTACTGTAAATTAGCCACCGAATTTATGTGTTATAAAAATATAGTAGGTAAACTAAAATGTAACAAAACATTGACTCGTCGGCTGGTACCTACTTGAATGGAGAAGCTATTGACTTGAAGCTAGGCAGTTATCTGTGTGTTAGGACGCCGATCAATCCACAAGACCACAAACAGCAAACAGGACAAAATGCACGTATGTATTACGAATACAGAACCGGATCGAACGCAAAACGCACACAATTTGGCGCAACTGACAACTGACTCAACAGAGAAAGCGAATATAGTTCAGGAGACAACAAAAACAAATCAGAAGACGAAGAAGCATCTCTTATGGAGATGACAAATTGAATCGAAGGAATTGAATCGATTGTGAAAACGATCGATTTTGGAGTAGGAATCAGATTTAGGGTACAGGGCCCAAAGTGGGGCGTGGCGAACAACATTTTTACTCGACTGAGCATGCGGATGGGCCACTTCTCTCAGTTGCCATGGCGACAGTAGGTCCCAGGACCGAGAACCTACCTGCCAGTTTCAGGAGCCTAGGTTTCGACTTCGATTGCAGGACATCGATTACTGTCGCTTTATTCCGATAACAAGCTTGGAGCCCACCATGGATGCTCTACTGGAATACTGAATATCCATAGAATTTCCATTCCGCAGCCAGAGAAATCTGGCGAGTCGCTGTTGAACTTTGTGAAAAATGCTAGGTAGGTAGGTACAGTGTACCGCGGGAAATTCAAATGCCAGCTGAACAATAGAGTTTTTTTTTCTCCTAGTGTTTTTGGGTGCCGCGGCATTGGCCCAAGTGGCCTTATGGACGCAACGCCCCTGCGTTCCTTGACTGCATGACTGACTCAAAACAGCAGCAGGTTTGACCAATAGCACGAGACCGGATCGGTAGACCATCAGGAGCGCGGGAGCGAGTTTCATAAAATGGTTTTAGTTACGCGAGCCCGCAACGCAAGGATACCCGTGCGAGACAAAAGTTGTTTACGATCCAAGATCCCCGTCTGAGAGCTAAGTCTTGTACGCCACCAACTCTCAGCCTCCCAATGTGGGTGTCTCCTTGTTATTACCTCTGTATTGTGTCACTTTCAGTCACAAATCCGATCCGACGCCCCGATACGGCCTTAACTTTCGGTTTTATTTATTTCGCTTTTTGTATCGTACTTTCTTTTTTTGTCTTCTCTTTATTGAAGATAACGGGAAGGAGTGGCGAAGACGAAGGGGTATCAATCGATGACAGGTTACACCCTTTTTCGTTTTACGATTCCCGCGCGATTTTTCCATACATATATAAATATATATATGTCGTTGCCTGGAGATTGAAGTGTGTACTTTAAAGTGAATAAAGTGAAATACTTATATCGAATTGAGCATCCTAATCAGAACCAAGGAAGCAAAAACTGGATATAAGTAAACTTCCTCCTGGACACTTGAGCTACACTTCGACTGGAATAGGCGTCTCCGTCCATAATGGCGATCAGACACACTACCAACTTGTTCCACTGGGAGCGCTGTGTGTCATTTTATCGGAGTGCATTATGGGAAATACCTTATCCAACCAGAGCGGCTCGATCCAGATGCTGCCATCGTTTTCACTTTAAAGTACACGCTTCAATCTCCAGGCAACGACATATATATATATATGTCTTGAGTTCAGTTGGTACTTGACGTTTTATGCTGATCGCCTCACGTAGCCAAGTAAAGGATTTTCGAATAAAGTCGCAAGTATTTATCGTATCACTAACGTGATTAGATTGTGTAATCATGATGACACAGCCTGCGATTCATTGCCAAGTGCTTTTATTCTTGCGGCTACCTCTGTAATAGCCAGAGCCCTTCAAATGCCATATTGCCATGGCGCCATACAAAAATGCCATATTCTGCAGATTTTTTTGTAAAACGCCATATTCGGCCGATTTTTGGGAAAATGCCATGTTTGTGCCATGTTTTGCCTTTTTTCGCCAAACTCCTTAAAAAAATTTTAAAAAAATTTTGAAGTGAAAATGTCTGAATTACATGAGGTTTCTCGAACCCTGAGGCCATTAGTGTAGAGGGATTACTAATGCCTCTAACCCTTTTGGAATGGGGTGCTTCCACGGGTTGCTACTCTGTCTGGTGAGGAAGCCACTCTGAAGGAAGGCTGGGAACCTGCTGATGTCTCCTCTCTATGAAATACGCCCCGGCAACATCAGCTGATGTGGAGAGGACTTTCCCAAAAATGAAATACCTTCTGAGTGATCGACGGCTGGGATTTTCAACGGAAAGTGTTGCAGCACACCTGATGTTGTTATTTAATAATAATAATAATAATAATAATAATAAATTATTTGTATAAAGCTTTGTAAATAAAATAAATTATTTAGCATAAATAACTTGTAAGTTGTGATATTATCGTCTCAGAATAGCTGGGGTGGTCGGAGAGGGTTGAAAAATAAGTGCCATATTGAGAGAAATAAGTGCCATATTTGGTCCAAAATAAGTGCCATATTGCCATATTTTTAGGGCCCTATTTCACAAAAATAAGTGCCATATTGTGAAGGGCTCTGGTAATAGCAGCTACACCAATATTCACCTCGGTAATTGTGCCGAACCGTGCGGCATTTTCGGAAGTACCAGGTTCAATTGACGATCCGAATACAACATTTCTGATGCGATAATTATTCAAATTCAACTTCCTTAATAATTATCAAATCAACAGCAAACGGCACACTGTCAACCGTTTGGACCAGGAACCAACGCTAACGTGCACAGATAAATCTTCTATTCCAGCAGGCAGTTCTGATAGTTCCAGGATCCTCGGATCACAACATGAAGATAAACGATTCAAATTAACCCGAAGCGACCTAAGGCCTGTGGGTGAAATCCTTTTTAGTGGCAAGAAATTTCTGTGCGGCGCGAACCCTGGAACAAGTTGGAAGCCGGTTAGATAACCTTAGTAGAAGGCAAATATTTCCTTATGACTCATAAAAGTAGGTACCTTACCAGAATAGAATTTCGCTGTGTATTCTGCATTACAATTCCGGTTAGAAAGAAAGTTTGTATATTTTATAATCAAACTGGAGCTAATTCTGAGTTTCTAAATGCGATCTAACATCCATAATCAGAGTTGAGTTTGGTAGTTTTATTATGTAAGGGCCACCTTTCCGCCCAGAAATTTTCATTATTGCAGCCACTGTTTGGGGTACTGAATTATGATTCGGTCATTAATTCTTTGCGTTTTTGATCATTTGGAGCTCGAAGGAATAATTTAGATTACTGGGAGCATTCCTTCATACATTCAGAAACTCTGGTAAGTACATAATTAGGTAGGTGGGTATATAATTATTTTTACATACCTAATAATTAATTTTTCACAATTATTTCGTAATTGACCAGAAAAAGAATGTGCAGTATAGCCATTAAGACGGATCCCATACTCTGATCGTTATAAACCTCTGCCATGTTAATTCACGTTACTCTCGCAATAAAACACGATGGAGATAAAATGTTGAATACTCGGGAATAACAGTTGCCCAACTACGTTTTTATGCATGAACTTCCCTATCAAGTTTTATGTTTATTTGTAAGAATAAAAAGTATATGAACTAACGAGTATTCGTGGAAATGACACGGCGAACCCACGAACAACATTGAAAGGCGTCCACCTACTTTGTAAAACTTGTGTTGGCCAACGTTAGGAGCACACGTGCGTTGAATCTTAAATGCGGTGAACAAGACGGAATGTTAGGTCTCCATAGTAACTCACAAATGGTAATGTAACGCCAAATGTGACTCAGCGATTGTGGTTTCTTCGGAAATGTTTTTACCGATTTCGATGCCTCGCTTGATGTGGGAACGTTAAACGTCTCGTGTGACGACCAATATTGAAGGCAAGAAGATGAAGGAACGTTCTAAGATGTATCAATATCAGACCGTATTTCGCCTGATGGGCGTCGGTAACTGTGAATTCGAATGATGAAAAACTTTTTGAATTTCAAACTGTGAAAACATCCTATTAGCAGTTTTAATTGTCATCATTCAGGGGTTTGCTCATGATCGCCTATACAAACTTCTGCAGTAATCCGGCTGGTAGGTCAGTATCGGCGGTTGTTTTGTCAGATCTATCTATAAATCACATCCAATATAGATGCGATTTGGCACGGGCCCTCATCTATTCAACTCGACTGTGAATCTCTGGAATGGATATTGGCACGCGGCAGTCTCCCGGGTGTATCCAAAATACATGTTTATACTCCGTCTGTGCCTACCGTGCGCTATACGCGTTGCAAGCGCAGTTCTTGGCGGAGGTTGTCGAAGTATTTGAAAAGAAAAATCTTGAGGCCACATCAAGAGGTCTTTGAGGATAATAATACTACGAAGTTTCAAAATTCAGAATCTGGTTGATTTAGCTTGACCCTGGGAAAAATTTATTTCACCAGGAAAAAACTGTAAATACCTATTTATTTTTACAATGTTAAAAGATCTGGAAGAAACCTGAACTTCCGGGCACATTTATTACTCCGTTTCTTCAGAGTTCCTGCCATACTAGAGCACACGGTAGTCGCAGGTAGATACGTTATTATTATGAACTAGCTGGGGTACCCGGTCGCTCGGGGAGTTGATATGAGATTGTGTAGTAGTAATCTCATCACAGGTACATTCTTCGATACATAGGTCTTCGATACATTCTGCGATACATAGGTCTCGATACATCGCGACAGGAAATCGCGGGTGCGATTACCCGCGATGAGGTTAATTTTTTTTTTTTTTTACTTTGATAATGAATCCACCCTAGGGAAATAATATCATTTATATTACGAAGAAGCCCTGCGGCAGAAAACGTTGCAGTAATAAAAGGTTATAAGAAAATGATGGTAATAAAACGTTGTAAACCCAGACATTGAGTTGAACTAGCAATGAATCATTTTGTAGCCCATTATCGATTTATTTCGGCCAAAGCGATTTATTTCGGGCATCTCACAAGGATTTATCATCATTATTTCGTAATTCCTGTGTATTATCAATCAATGTGTCTTTCATAATGAATATTACCAGTCGTTATGGATCATCACGGTTCTCCTGTGAATTGAAGTTGCTTCAACTCTCCATAATAACACATTTTGGGTTCCCGATATTTTTTTTTTCTGTACGAATGCTTTGAGGAAACTTCTACTTTGAATTTTGAACGCCACAACCTCTCGCCAAGTTGAATGGGCCCTGATGGTCATTCGTTTTGGAGGACGCCCTGTGCGTTACGCCCTCGCTCATTTGCTGAAAATTGATACCCGCCACTTTCTAATCAATGTAAGGCTTTTTGCTCACCTTCCACTCGAAACAGAATCTGGAGCATATTGTTGGGCAACCTCAAAGGACGCGAGTCAGACTCGCACAACAAAAACTCACTTCACATTGTATGAAGTCTTGGTGCATTTCTAGTCAGGCTAATTGAGCCGCAAATCCTTTTTTTCCCCCCACAAATGTCACTTGGCGAGAAAACTACTCGAGATGTAACAGTTTTTTCGTAATTCCAAAGTAGAATCCGGCAAGTTGCAAGCAGTTTTCAGGTTGACTTGAGCAACAATCTCACCAGATATTATCTCGCGCGTACAAGAAGATGGCGGTAATTATCTTTAAAACGTGTTCAGTTATAGGGACACTCGCCTCTGACGACCTCCCAACTACCTAAATCTGGCTTTTTTCACCTTTCCCGAGTCCTTGACGCGAAAATTAGCTCTTTACTGCGTTTTGGGTTGTCGTTTCAACTTGTTAGACGAATGAACTTTTGATGAGTGATGGCTGTATGATGGTGTGATGGTTCTTTATGGTGGTACAGACAATATTGATTGATTAACTGGATTTTATTTGTTCTTCTATTCCTACTGACTCGCCACCCCGTGACGATGGGAAGTGCAACCGGTATCGTCACCCCATCCTGGTGGTCCCCGAGGCTGATATATATGTATATATATATATATATATATATATATATATATATATATATATATATATATATATATATATAATGTTGATTCTGATGACTAGGTTGATGAACACAATTCAGGATTGAGGAATGACCAGTCTAGTCTTGTTTTTGATGGGTTTTTTAATTCCCACAACGTTTCTAGCCAGGATCTGGGTCCTATTCATGTGGATTTGTGGTCCAAAGGTAAGTATGATAGGTGGATAGGTGTTAATTTCCAATTTGATTCACTGACCAGCGGTAATTTGCTTTTTACCTCTGGTCAGTGAATCATATTGGAAATCACCTATCCACCTGATTCACTGACCAGGGGTAAAAAGCAAATTACCGCTGGTCAGTGAACCAGATTGGAAATTAACACCTATCCACCTATCATACTTACCTTTGGACCACAAATCCACATGAATAGGACCCAGATCCTGGGTAGAAACGTTGTGGGAATTTAAAAAACCATCAAAAACAAGACTAGACTGGTCATTCCTCTATATGTATGTATGTATGTATGTATTTATGTATGTATGTAATATGCGTAGTTGTAATCATCATTTAAAATACTCGGGTTGGTTGTTTCGCCGTAAATTTAACGTTACGTTGAATATGGAAAATAATGGTAATGGCAAGGAAAATTAAAAATTGTGGTACCAAATGCGGTTGTTTATAACTTCTCAGCATTCGAATTTGGAGCAGTAATTACATCTTTAATGAAAGCTTATTAATAGAATTTGAATTTCAATCGAAACTCCGGATCTCCTACTCGATCCAAAGTCTTGATAACGTCTTATCTACTCGCATAGCTTCTAACTCCTAACTCGATGGGTCGAACCCTCTTTAACAGAGCCGATCTCTTAAATTAGGATGACAGCCGCGGAAAATTCGCTTCATTCGCGGGCATCTTTGCTTATCAGCTGAACGAGGTCGGAGATCTCATGAGATTCATCTGTGGGCACACTTTAATGGTCGTTGGATTATTTACGCCCTATGAATCACCTTTGAAATGACCCAGTGAGATTTCTACATTACATTACCAGGTGCTATTTGTGGCATAAATAATGGAACTGCGAAAAAACGCGAAACGGCACAAGACCCACCACTGGTAAATAGGTTTTGTGCAACGAAAAAAAACAAGGAGTTCAACACAATAAATTGGATTATGCAAATAACGGGATGGAACCTGCTTCGACCTGTTTCTCTCTAGCAACGTCAAAATGTTGGTTTCCTTTTATATGAAGTCGAGAAGAGTTTAACATGCGCATAAATTACTTAACACGTACGTTTTTAATATAATATGAATATCTTTATGAATATTCATGATTTGGATTGGAGTGAGTGGTGCGCCACCTCTTCTATACCAGTTTGTTGTAATGGTATCATCTTGCACTTAGGTTGTCGCTTTAGTACTTGAGTGAAAATAGCAAAAGGGCCGAAATCGTTCGATCATATACGTGTTCTTCTGTTTTGTCTCATAACCGCCTATTATTTGGTTGGTTTCAGAGCAGAGTCCATAACCCCCACGGAGTAGGGGTGATATTCGTGGCTCATAATCTCGGTGAATTTAACTTAAATCACTTTCGGCGGAGTAGTGGGCATCCATAGCAAAAAACTACAGGATGAAAATAGAATAGTCTATTTCCACGTAAACTAACCAACTGTAGACCGGATGGTTGTTAAACCATCATCAGCACACACTGATGATAGAATTGTATTGTGTACTGATGATGGTTTAACAACCGAAACCGGTCTACAGTTGGTTGGTTTACGTGGAAATAGACTATTCTATTTTTCTCCTGTAGTTTTTCGGTGAATTTGATCGGAAAGGGATCAAACAGAACCGGATTGTTGGGCGTGAATTTGTATGAAGTGTGATGACATTGGGGTAAGTATATGAATACTCAGAGGTGAACAGGTCTAATTTGTGTTGAAATATCCTGAACGCCTAACGCGTGTAAAACTTGAATACTAAATCGTTATTGCATTGAAACACTTGGGGAGGTGGACTCATTTTAAATACTTCTGGACCTAATGGAAAAGACGCTGTATAAATGTTAGCTCCTTGCCGGCAAAACGGTAGGAAGCTTCTCTGATATCCATGAAAAGCAAAGTCGGTATCTCAATACTTAATGAAGGCAAAAATTGAGTGTACCTACCCGCAAGGTTATTATTTCTTAGTACGAAGTAGGTAGTTTTTTTAATTTTTTATTTTCATTTAAACTAGATGATATAAAACGGGTTATAATAAATTCCATTGATTCGAGCCGATCTCGATTAAGCCTGCAGATATGCCCTTGCCAAGGCCCGAACTGGCGGTCACGATTGGAAATTCTAATTTCAACTACGGAATTCGACCGGGTGTTTTATTACGTAGGTGAGTACAAATTATGGGTGTAATTAGAAACCTAGTTACTTCGGCGTATGTGTTTAAACCCTGCACTAATTAAAACAGCGAAATGGTATTTCGAAAAAGAAACAGCTGGTTCTAACGAAATAAGACCTTGTATCCGCAAGTTGGTTGGCGTTACAATTAATCAACTTCCTTCTCCATCTGCATGTTTTGTTATAAATAGAAATTCACAGCTATTTAGATAAGATAATTCTGACTTGAAGACTGGAAAACGAATTACCTACCTAGAACTATTAGTCCTTGGCTTCTATTCTAACAATGTAAAAGGTGCCATTTTGGGTAAACTTTGAAACGTTGCCTCGTGAAATATATACAGGGTGTTGCATAATTGGCCGCAAGCCGTGTTGCGCCGAATTTCGCACCACTGTGCGTTTTAAGCTGGTGGCGCATTATTCAGCGGAACATAGCAGGAAAGCTTTAAAATACTCCCTCCTTACAGATGATCTTTTCCTCTCGTGTTGACTCTGTTTCATAAACCTATCTCCTCATTTCATAAAATCTATCACCTAAATTAACCTTTGATATCTTGGAGTTCGAAATAGGCAGAAACAGGCACGAAATTAACTTCTCCGAACTGTTATTTTTTATTGATGAAAAATACACAGGAAAGTCCTGAAAATCTACAGGAAAAAATTTTGAAAAAACATTTACCCAATAAGAGGTTAATGAAAAATCCGAATACAAAAAAATCGTTACAAATGGAACAAAATTCCATTCGTAACAAACAAAAAATCTCTTCTTTCACAAACGAAAAATCTCTTCTTTTGTTGATCTATTTGTTTATTGTTTTACTAAGTGCGTCGAATAATGCACCAGCACTACCATCACCTTAAAACACGCAGTGGTGCAAAATTCTACTTTTTGATTGTTGCGGCCAATTACGCACCGCCCTGTATAATATTGATATATTACGTGCAAGGTACTAAGGTTACACATTACACATGTTCTGCGGAGAGTTTGCATAGTAACCCACTTTTCTCGGACCCCATGGCATTATCAATTCATTATCTGCATTCCTATCCAACTTACTCGACTAACAAAGTCATGCAAAATTTTTACCATTATCAAACTTCTTGCACCGCCAAATTTCATCATTTCCGGAGCTTCCTAACCATCTGTGGTGGCAAAGTATTTTTTCAAAATGTTCATGTCAAAATACCCAGTTCCTGACATGCCTCCCCCCCCCCCCCCCCATTCTTGTAAATTTCCGATGCCTGTGGCCCAATCATCATAATCGGAGATTTAGAGCAGTATTATCGGACTTCATCTGGGCGTATTAGCATAACGAGTCGAGCTGGAGCACTTTTTAAGTGAATCTGTCGTCTTGATGACCGAGTTTGAAGACGCCTTAATTGGGTAATACCTAATCAATTCAGAGCTCTGGCAGTTCAGAATGGAGCAGACTGGACTTGTAAAACGAAAAGAAAAATCAAAATATAACCAGAGCTTGAAGGTCTTAGTTTCGCGTGCAGGTCCATTCCTTCCTTTTTAAATGGTAGACGTGCACCCATCTATGTGCTTTAACTCGTATGTCCCTCACTTGCCTCGTACATTCGGTCAGTACCCAAGCTGATGAAAGTCCAGTGTCACCTGTTCAACAACTCCACCAAAGTTTATTTATTGTACATCATCATAAATCTCAGATTCCGTTTCAGGGTATCACGCTGGGTATGATAGGTAAGGTAGATTTCTGATAATCCAATGATAGATACGAACATAATTATATTCATATGGGTTGGGTTATATTGCAATTTGTAAATCAGGGTTGTTACTTGAACCTAAACGAGAATTTGTCATGAGTATACGAAGGAATAGTCATCTTGTATATTCATCTTTGGTGTGGATTTAGTATCATAATATTTTAATGCTGAAGTCAGTGGTTCTAACCTTTTCTTGGTCGCGCCTCCCTCGATTCCCATTTTTGAATGCTAGTTTTGAATTATAACATCTCATGCCTAATGTCGACGTCCTTTAATAAAATACTTTGTCCCTTCTTTGAAAAAATCTAAAGGAAGAAGAGGAACTAACTAACTGAATTTCCCTAACATATGGGGGAAAAATGCATATTTGCCTGTTTATTGTTCAATTTTTTTAGTGGGGGTTTTGAGCTTTTTGCTCCAAAATTAAGTTGGAAATGAAATTGGAACTGAACAAATTATTCATGCATTATTAATATTTTGGTTCTTCTATAATTCCAACAATATAGAGACCTATGTAGAATTATAAAACAAATAATAATGTTTGTTTCCATCTGTATTTTGACGGAACAATTTATAAGAACCCATGCTGCGGTTGCCGATCTGTTGAAAACTATGTAAACTTGTGTAGCTTAACATCATTAGGATCTGTAGATTTTTTGCCTGTACTCGCGCGTTTATTTTTTCCGCTTTTTTTCGAAGAGTGATGGGGGAGGGGGGGGGGGGGGGCACCAGGTTGAGAACCTGTGATCTTGGTAGTTTTTTTCGATTTCATCATCGACCACTATTTCATAGTTTGATCGAACATAGTCTTATAAATGTGTGAAACTAAGGATGCGGGTATCACTGCCTCAATTTCTCAATCCCCGGGAGGTATTTTTTAACGAACCTGGCTCTTGGTTACGTACTGACGATTTATCAATTTTACTTAGGAGAGTTGCCATGGCGAGTAAAGTCGGCCACTGACTGAGAAATCAGAAGTGGGATGGTCATGCATTAGTGCCCACTTGAAATAAAACCCGTGAGTGACAAAATTCAGTTATGTACCCCGTTTGGAGGCGCTTGCCTGCACATGACAGTCCGAGCGCCCAAAAATTAATTCCTCGATCGCCTTGCAATGTGGGTGGCCCCCCGAACGCGCTTTTCAAACTGCAAAACTGATCGGAATATATTGGTTTTCGGTTTTGGGAGGCCGATGACTGGAACAGCGAAGCAGGACGGGTGCACCGAGGGAGGTTTTTGGGCATTGGATTGATCGCTACTGGACAGACTTTTTTCGGCAAGTCGATTCATCACGGTTGTCCACTTGCTTTCCTGTCACAGTTCGTAAATCAACCATCCTCTGTGCTCCAGTTACGAAAAATTGCGGTTTGGTCCCTGTCCGATTATTCTGGGCTGAGTGGAAGTTACTTTAAGGAGGTTATTGACATCCAATTTGGTATGTTGGCATTATTGTATTCCATATTCGCTAAAAGGTTATAATATACGTGTACATATATATGTGACCGTCCACAGGAAAACGTACGTTAGCATCCGGAAGCAACTTCTTCAAGAGAACGAAAAAACGAAGTCAGGGTCAAAAAATCGACTTTTCGGGTTATTATCGATTCTTATAGGAAATTTAACGTAGTTCTGGATCCGAAAGCCGTTTTACGAATCGATTACTAGAAATCATCGATAAATCGCAAAAACCAAAGCGCGGAATAACGTACCTTAGCTTCTCAGGATCACCTTACCTCATATCCTTGTTCAGATGCTTTTTTCGGGTATTCCACACCTTCTTTTTTTGTGCGAAGAAGAAGAAGTTTGCTATCGTGCTGTTGTTATCTGTTATCAGACCTGTTGATTGTGTGTTTTGTGTATTGCAAAAAAAAAATTTAAAATAAAATTTAAAGTACCTATAAAAAATATTTTGGTGACCCCCCCCCCCCCCCCTTCCCATTCAGGTTTCATTTATGTTCGCAACGAACTTGAAATGTAATAAATCAAGTCGGAATTAAATAAAAAGAAATCAAAACGACTGTGGGCCTCCCAAAAGCGAAAACCAATATATTCCGATCAGTTTTGCAGTTTGAAAAGCGCGTTCGGGGGGCCACCCACATTGCAAGGCGATCGAGGAATTCAACACAAAACTCACTTTTTTTTGCAATTGACCGAATCTCAAAAAGAAATGAAAAAATTAATTTTTTGGATGGAAATCTACTCTAATAGGTACATTCCCAACAATGGTACTAGTACTGATGAAAAGGAAAAAAATCAAAAACCAGGCTGAAAAGGTGCAAAAACTATGTCAAAACAGTTTCTAAAACTTTGATTGCGTTTTTCTCAAAAACAGCTTTTTCGCAATTCAGAGGTTCAAAAAATGATAAATTTTCAACGGATTGAGATATCAAAAATCTGAAAACGGCATCGTGTTCAGAAACTTCTCGTCTGTCAGGAAATGCAATAAACCCGATTTCGAAATCCTGAAGCTAAGGTACGTTCTTCACAATTTTTTTTTTTTTTCATGGCAAAAGAAAAGGGTCAGATTTACAGACTATTTATAAAAAATGGTCCCCCAATCACTCCAAGAGCGGGATATAAACTAGTAGTAGCCGAGGGTTGGTCCACGTTTGGTCCAGATTCCATACCCGATACATTTCCTCTTCAGTGCTCTGAAATTCTCACGCTCCAACGTGTTTTTCTCAGGAAACCTCACTGTCGTGGTACCTCTGAAATCCCTACATTTACCTCTGCTATGTAGTATGATGAAGATTTAACCAAATGAACGAGGGGAACGACGAGCTGAAAGACGCCTCGGGGAAAGTAGGAGAAGGGTCACCTCCATCGAACTCCATCGCCCCTCAACGGTTGTAACGGCCGTTGGTGGACGGGGGACGAGGTGAAAAGGGCCTTTATAAGCAGCTCGGCCAGCCCAACTCTTCATTTGACCGATCTCGCTCTTGCCCACGCCTTCTCTCTCTCTCTCGACATACACCTCCTCTTACGCTTCCTTACGCCTGCTGTGGTGATAATCGCGGGGTGCTCCCTCTTGAATACTCGCTGTGGTGATAACCGCGTATTCGCCTTCTTCCTCCTGGTGTCTGCTGTGATTATAACCGCGGGACGCTTCCTTCTTCTCTAGCACCTGCTTTGGTGATAACCGCAGGGTGCTAGCCTCCTTCCTCCTGACGCCTGCTGTGGTGATAACCGCCGGACGTCTCTCTCTCTCCTCTAGCACCTGCTGTGGTGATAAACGCGGGGTGCTAGCCTCCTTCCTCCTGACGCCTGCTGTGGTGATAACCGCCGGACGTCTCTCTCTCTCCTCTAGCACCTGCTGTGGTGATAAACGCGGGGTGCTAGCCTCCATCTTCCCGGTGTCTGCTGTGGTGATAACTGCGGGGCACCTTCCTTTCGTCTAGCACCTGCTGTGGTGATAACCGCGGGGTGCTAGTCTCCATCTTCCCGGTATCTGATGTTACATTTAGTAAATATACAATTTCATGAACCCAACTTGCCCACAGCAATTCTAGAGGGAAATATTGTGTACCATTCATGGATTATACGTATCTGGCAACAGAGTTTGTCTCAACTTTGTTCGTTGTGTCATGTGAACATATTCAAGTTCATCATCACATGTCAATGAATGGGCTACAAAGATGATAGTAAATATCAAACTGTAAAATTTATTGAAATCCCCACAATAGGACCTTTTATTACGTCTTGTGTTCGCTGTTCCTATCTATCTCACGGTCTAAGGTAACACTACTTCTTCGTATGGTTGTAATTGCGTATAAGTGAAGTGGTGCGAAGGAAACATTTCATATTGTGGACATCTGAGAGACAGTAACAAGGGACCAAGTAAGAATCCCTGTGGATGTAGTGTGTGCCTGTGTTCATAAAAATGTTGATTTTTGAATGGCTTTCAGTTAAACATGTACATGAAAAATGCGTTTGATATTGAGGAAGCAATATTGCAGCTTACATAAAACTAGAAGTCAAAGTATTTGATGAATACACACACGCGACGCCAAGGTTGCTCGAACTTAGCGGAATCGTGAAGATTTTTAATTTCTTCCTTTCTCTTTGAAAACTGCATTCGCATTTTCTTTAGCCTGCGGCAAGAAGCGTGATAGGAAATAATTAGATCGTGATTGTACAGATGCGATAATCCACCTCAATTAGAACAAATCCCTTTCCCCCCTGTCAGTTCGATCTGCGGAAAAAAGTGTTTGAACTCATGCATTTTGTATCGACATGACAATTAAAACTAATCGATTATTATTCACCACACTTGATGTAGGTCAGAACGTTAAACTGAATGGGTGGGTAACAGAAAAATACGTTCAACTGTCAATCAATCACGGGCTGTAACAGGCGAGATCCTTAACACGTTGCTGGGCGCTATTTGTCATTCAAAATAACCGATTGTTCTCCTAATAAATCAACGTTCTGAGCTGAGTAGCGAACAAATCAAGCAGGGCGAGGTTTCATATTGATGTACTGCCGTTATGTTACCATTAGCCTTTGCGGACTGGCCGCTCAACGTGAATTCTGCCTCCGCCAAGGTGCTCATTAAGTGGTCTGGACAATAGAGGAGCCAATATCCACCTATAGCCATTCTGATGGTATCTTTTCGCCTTTATTCCTTATAAAAGGGATTGCAGACACTCCGGGGAACAGGGTGCTCAGTAGAACTTTTACCTTATAGATACGTTTTTTCCCGAGGGCCAGAGCGTTACGACCAATATTAATGTCTCATCGATAGGGTAAGGCTGGTTTGAAGGCTGTCTCATCTTATGAGAAATCACCGCGTCTGTCTGGACATATCGGATAGATTTTGTGCATTCCATTTCAATAATTCCCAACATCCCTACCTATTCTGTATTCGTGTAGGTTAAATCAAAGAATAGGAGAAGTGCCTTAGCAGGGCATCCACGTTGAAGTTCCACAGGTTTCCCACAAATGACTAAGTAGTTTACATTACTTACAATTTGGTTCGACTTTCGGTTTCCCTTATAAATCTTTTCATGTTTATAACAAATGGCGAGCCACTTCACCCCTCATGACTCATTAGAATATAGCGAATGAATGGAGAATAATGCAATATTTCAAGACTAGTTCCGCGGCGTGAGAGCGAGCAATTACGATCAATTTTACTCATTACTACACAAATCACAGCAACTTTGTCGCTTACCTAACGTCAGCCGGTTGAAACCACCTAATTTCCAAAACATTCTCAGGATAAAAAAAAATTAATTTATGTCTAATACTTGTATTACATACTTATTCTTTTTTTTTTAGCGAATTTTCATACAAAATGGCGCTATAGCAATGGGTCTAAAATTTTCAGAACATGAATTTTTGAGAATTTTTTTATAGGAAAATCCGTTTCCGAGCATCCTGAACTCATTCCTAGATTTTAGAAAAATGTATATGCATATATGTAGGTGTATATGTACATATTTATTTATTTACTCATGTGTCACTCCAGACCATATATCTGTCGTTGGGTTCATGGCAAAAATTCCAAATTTCGCCAAAACGTTCGTATTTGCAAAAAAAAGGATAATGTCGAAGATGAGCCATTTTAAAAAATTCTAAGGGGGTCAGATTTGAGTTTTAGGGGTCAAAAATCGCTAAAAACGGCTAACATTGCGAAAAAAAAATATATATATAAAATCACTAGAAGTGAGTAAAGATGGAAAAATACCATTTCAGTGGGTTTTCATACGGAATAGGGGTAAAATTCGGATTTTTAGGGGTCAAATATTGGTATTAAGGGCTAAAATCAATATTCACCTGATGTTGTGTGGGAGGGATTTGAATTTATAAGTGTCAAAAATCTGGAAAAATTGCTAAAATCACCAAAAAAATTATATAATTTTGCGAAAAGTGGTATGGTTTCTCGCTGTATCGTCTTTTTACACAATAGCACGAATATTTCTTTGAAAATTCGCCTTTAGAGCCATGCTGCATGATAGGAACTTTTAAATCCTGTTTCCATTTTGTTCTTCGCACGTGATAGGGGTCGGTCATTTCTAACGGGACATAAATTATTATCCCATGCTCACATTGGGGGGTGTAATATAGGTATATTAGGCATATTAGGTATATTAGGCTTAATAAATAATTGACCCTAAATACCACACCTGTAAATGATCTGAGTTGAACGGCACCTGTGGAGGGAAGGGAGGAGTCACCTAAGCGGAGTTTCAAAATTCCCCTTCATAATTATTTTGCAGGCGCCTCTCCCATTACATGGATACTTAATCGTGAACCTGAATTATTATAATACCATTGGTGTTTAAATCCTATTAAAATTTGGCTAAATCTATTTTTTCTCATTTTAAGGAAAATTTCGGGTTCGAATATTGCAAACACCGTAAAACACTCAGTTATGGTATCCATTTATGTTATTTTCATGTTATGTTGCATTTTTCAAGTTAAGGTCTATTAAATTCACTCCCTGACATTACTTCAGCAAGCGAGATCGCAAAGCCAGTAATGATAACAAGTCACCTCTGCATCCTCCCTCATACACTCTTTTCATGGGGTAATCATAGGTGCATTGACTACGTAGGCGAAGGTAAATCATACTATGTTACCTATTACAACAATACTACATTACCCGTTGGATTTGTATCATCATTGTCTTGGGAGACTCGCGATAGCTCTGCCCGGCACAGTTTAAAAAAAAGCCGTAGACACGATTTTTCCCAATTTAGAGATTTTGGTATGGCTGGATTTGTATCTTACAAACCTATTTTGATATCTAGTTATAAACGTTGTGAACATTTTCCTAAAAGAGTTATTCTGAAAACGTCTTTAGTTTTTCGAGTTTTTGATGGTTTTCCAACGATGAAACGCGGTGGTAGTTCTCCCAACAAATAAAAACAGTAGATCCCATTAATTGGAACAGTGAATTAAATTTAATGGTCATCAGGACACTACTGTTTTTCTTTGTTGTGTATCCCTCTCATATTTGTCTGAATTCGAGGCCAAACGCTTCGAGCGATCGACTGTAGGTGGTCTTCACATCGCCGTAAGTCGTATTTTACAATGAAAAATAAAGGTGCTGTTTTTCTCCTTGGGAAAGGGGTGAAAAAACTCCAGGAACTACAGTGGGAAACAACCATAGCATGAGCGTCCACCGAAGAAAAGCAGTAGCAGACCCTCTACCGTTTTTTGAAGCAAAGTTTACCTCATCTTGTACAACTGAGAAAAACGCTGCAAAGTCCTTGTCACTTGGGTTTATTATTCTACTTGACATACCTACAGAAATATTGCTGTTCATTTATTGTTTCTTTCGTGCGCAGTGCGCAGTAAATGAAATAGTTATTTTACATGGTTTCCATCAATTTTGGCCCCCAAAAACACGACCTCGGTTTTTTTTGTAAATACAGATTATCCTGGAGCATTGATAGTGGCATTTAACTGTCTTGATTCACCTGCTGATACTACTTAATTGTTATTATACAAATTAATGGTGACTTTCCCAGGTTTTTGCACATAAAAAATTAATTTCGGAAGCTTAACCTTTGTTACAACCTCAGTTCTTCACTCTGGTCAAAATCAACTTCGTATTCGGTCTTATCGCCCTAAAAAACGTGGAAAACGATACATCACAAGCTCTGTTCACTAAAACCTAAAAAAAAAAAAAAAAAAACACCAAAAACTCCTATTTGTTACACCCCTTTTTCTCCCATAACGCCCCTGGGTATATTCCGATCGTGCTGCCGAGCTTTGGAGCACAACTAGGAACGAAACGTGTTACCAAATGGGGACCCAAACTGTGTGCGGAAGAACGACAATTTTAGACCAAAATTTAACGTAAATTTAAGACTGAAACTTCGTTAGAACCTCAATTTTCCACCCATTGGTCAAAACGACTTCGTATTCGGTCTTATGTCTTATCATCCTAAAAAACATTGAAAACGATATCTCAAAAGGGTACTATTCGGTTATACCCCCCCCCCCCCCCCCCCAGTCAAGAGCCCAAAGTTCCTGCTCTACTTGTCTTGTTTTCTGGTATTTTCGAAGGCATTAAACAGTCTTGTTACAAACCTAACATTACATTCCACTAACCGAAAAGTATCTACCTACCGAAAAGTACCTACTGCTCGCTGCCGCTCGCATTGTCAAGCGATCTGGATGCTCGCTAGCGCTCGCATCTCAAAAAAGATGAACAATCCCAGAAACTATCCCGTGAATGAGCAGGTTGTTTGGGACATCTGAATAGATTAGTGGAATGTAATGTTAGGTATAAAATACCAGAAAGCAAGACAAGTAGAGCAGGAACGGTATGGGCTCTTGACTGGGGGGGGGGGGGGGGGGGGGATAACCGAAAAGAACCCTCAAAAGCTCATGTTACTAAAACACAAAAACTACAAAAAATACCTACTTTTATACCCATTTTTCACTCGTAACACCCCTGGGTATATTCTGATCGGGCTGCAAAGTTTCGATACACAACTAGGGCCCAAATGGAGCCTGTGTGCGAAAGAATGCATTTTTTAGGCCGAAAATGAAGCCGGTATGCATGATACGGCGGACGGCGTACGGCGGACGGCGGGCGGACATTGCATTTTCTGAATCTGCGCACCTTGAAACGTAAAAGAAAAAAAATTTTGATTGGGAGGGGGGGGGGGGGTATAAAAAAGTTTGCTGAGCGGATTATTCACACAATAATAAACCAAAACCGTTGCTTACATAACTTTATGTGTATTCTTCCAAAATTGATGCGCCTTGCTTCTACACTGCCGTGTGAAGGAAGAACGACTCAACTCAAAATTAGTGAGTTTTCAGAAATCAGCTTCGAAGTTTTCTAAAGAAAACTCGCTATAGGTTCACTAGAGGGCATTCCCGCAACCCCCTTTTTTTCCAAATGTCCAGTCATGTACAACTTGATCGATAGCTGTCAAAAAATACTCCAAACACACGTTTTTTCAATCGATTTATTGCAGTTGAGTCGAATATCGATTATTCATGGTTGATTTTTGAAATGTTTGTGGAGTAAAAACAACTCAAATCCCCTTTGAGTCCAACGGTTTGGACCCCGATTCTGAAGCCAACGGTTTGGAGGAAAAACGACGCAACGGCGTTTTCAGCTAGTTGAGTCGTTTTTCCTCAACAAATAAATAACAAAACTCGCAAGTTAGGGTGTTTCAATCGAGGCATTGAGATGTTTTTACTAAAAAAACACGGAGTTGAGACGTTTTCCCTCAAAATTAAGCAATTTCCAGATTTCATCCCTAACAATTTCAACCCCTTCTGGGTCGAATTTTGGAATTTCGATTTGACCATCAAAAAGGTGGGGTTGAAATTAGGGGGGTTACGTGAAAATCCCATTTTCGACAATTTTTGAGTTGAGTCGTTCTTCCTTCACACGGCAGTACAGACGTAGAAACTAAATTTAGATCAGTCACCAAACAAAAATCATTGGAAAATATTGAAGAGTGCCCGTTTTATAGCCTAAAAACTTCACCTGCCTTTTTTCTCAAAACTAGATTTCCTTGTTCTACGGCTTTCTTGCTCGGACGGCAGAGCTAACCTCATAAATCATAACAGTAAGATCTGACGTCGGTTGCTGTCACAGCACTTCATGTTTCAGCAGGGATGTAATTACATGATTAAAACGACAGAAGCGTTACTGACGACGTATGTTCGAATAGGACGCTCCGACGTGAAGCCAAACTAAGCGTAAACAAATCAATCAACGCTCCCTTTTAAAGGCATCGCTAATCAGACCTATGGGGGATTACACGCCTTTGACAGCCGCACATAAACAGAACGGGCGACTAACGAAGTGCTCTAGGGAGCGATAGATTGAATTGGGAAAGCATATTGCGGTGTCGGATGGCCCACTAAAATCCTCCTGGGGGAAGAAGCTACGATGATGAGCTTTGATTGTCGACAGTAAATTTCTTACAGGGAAAACGCCCTTCGACAACTAACCCTCCCTGGTTTATTTTTATTTTTTATAACGTTCAACAAAAGGGTACGACGTACAGCTTGGGTTCGTTAAATGAAAGAATATTGTTACGGTCTATTCAAACCTGGTGTGAATGGGGTGGTTCCTTTCGGAGGGGAAAAATATGTTGACACTTGAGGTAACACGATATGCAAACAAGCGCTTCCCCTCTCATCAAAGTATTAATCAGCAGCGTGTGGCCACGCGTATGGCTGGGTAACTCCGATCATCGCTACAACTTCGCGGTCTTTCTTTATTTTAATCGCTGAACCTAATGGCAACGGTGTCGAAATGACCTCTCCGGAACGGTCAAACTCAAAAACGCTGCAAAGTCCTTGTCACATGGGTTTATTATTCTACTGGACGTAACTACAGAAATGTACTGTTCATTTATTGTTTCTTTCGTGTACAAAAACTAAAATAGCTATTTCTGTTGGTTTCCACCAATTTTGGCTCCAAAAAACACGAATTAGGCTTCTTTTTATGAAATTCCCGGGCCGGCTCCAGTAGGTACTCGATTTAGGGCTTTCCGCGGTGGGAGGGGGGATAGGTATTGACCACAGAAAACAGTGATATACGCAGAAGGGCAAGTAATAAACCATTGTATAATAATTTGCAGCGTTTTGAAATTCTGAGAAGCGTATAGTATCAGTTGAATGAAAGGCCGAAAAACCTTTAACAAGTCTATTAACTTAAAGAAGGGCGACCGCATTCAGTTTTGGTTTATTATTCTGAGAATAATACACCTATGTAATCGCTCAGCCAAAAATTTTTATAACACCCCCTCATATTTTGGTTTATTATTTTCAATAATGAACCATTGGAATCGAGCATGAAAAAAAAAATTCTTACCCCCCCTCAAAATTTGATGGTTTACGTTTCAAGGTATGTAGAATCCAAAACTGCAATTTTGGTTTATTATTCTGTGAATAATACACCTATGTATTCGCTCAGCAAAAAATTTGTATAACACCCCCTCAAAATTTTTTCTTTTCCGTTTCAAGGTGCGTAGATTCCAAAAATGCAATGTCCGTCCGCCGTCCGCCGTACGCCGTATCACGTGTACAGGCTTCATTTTCGATCTAAAAAAATCGTTCTTTCGCACACATGCTCCATTTGGGCCCTAGTTGTGTCCCGAAACTTTTCAGCCCGATCGGAATATACCCAGGGATGTTATGAGTGAAAATGTCTGTAAAAATAGGTACTTTTTGCGTTTTAGCAACATGTTAGTAAAATGAGCTTTTGAGGTATCTTTTTCCATGTTTTTGGGGACGAGAAGACCGAATATGATGTCGATTTTGACCAAAGACGCGGAAATTGAGGTTTTACCAAAGGTTCAGCTCCCGAAATTGGTTTTTTATGAGTCAAAAACCTTGAAAACTGTCTGAAATCACCATCAGTGTGTATAATAACATTGGGAAAAGTGTAAACAGGTGAATCAAGACCATTAAATGCCACCACCACTGATCAAAGATGATCTAAAAAAAAAAAGAAAAAAAAGCGTACCTATTTCATGTTTTGGGGGCCAAAATTGGTGGAAATCATCAGAAATAGCTATTTCAATCATTCCACATGAAAGAAACAATAAATTTAACAGCCAACAAGAATCTCTAGAACTCCAATAGAATAATAAACCCATGTGACAAGGACTTTGCAGCGTTTTTCTTTTACATTTCAAGGTGCGTAGATTCAGAAAATTCATGTGCGTCCGCTTTACGCCGTCCGCCGTATCACGTGTATCGGCTTCATTTTTGGTATACAAAATTCGTTCTTTCGCACACAGGCTCCATTCGGGCCCTAGTTGTGTCCCGAAACTTTGCAGCCCGATCGGAATATAGCCAGGGGTGGTATGGGTGAAAAAATGGGTGTAAAAATAGGGGTTTTTGGTGTTTTAGTAAAATGAGCTTTTGAGGTATCTTTTTCCTTGATTTCTGGGACGAGAAGACCGAATATGAAGTCGATTTTGACCAAAGAGTGGACAATTGAGGTTCTACCAAAGGTTCAGCTCCCAAAATTGATATGATTCAAAAACCCGGGAAATCGTCTGAAATCACCATCAATTTATATAGTAACACTAGAAAAAATGTCAGCGCGTGAATCGAGACGATTAAATGGCACTACCGATGATCAGAGATAATTTGAAAGAAAAAAAAGAGCGTACCAAATTCGTGTTTTGGGGGCCAAAATCGGTGGATACCATCAGAAATAGCTATTTCAATTATTTCGCTTGAATAAAACATGAATGAAACAATAAATGATCAGCTAACATTTCCGTAGGTATGTCCAATAGAATAATAAACCCATGTGACAAGGACTTTCTAGCGTTTTTTATGTGTCAGAAACCTTGGAAATTGTCTGAAATCACCGTCAATTTGTATAATACCCCTAGAAAAAGTGTAAACAGGTGAATCAAGACAGTTAAATGACATTATCAATAATCAAAGATAATTTGAAAAAAAGGAGCGTAATTCGTGTTTTTGGGGGCCAAAATTGATGGAAACCATAAAAAATAGATATTTCAATTATTGCACATGAAAGAAACAATAAGATGACAGCCAACATTTCTGTAGGTATGTCCAACAGCATAATAAACCCATGTGGCAAGGACTTAGCGTCGTTTTTTAATTTATTTTGTTTGAGTTAAACTAAATAAGAGTTCGATTCTGAATAACATTGGAGAGTGGTGGTTATAATTATCTACATCTTGAACTGTAAATCTTTTTTACATTTATACAAATGGATATTTATTGTAGAGGGTTTTTTACACGTTAGGATCACGCGTAGAGTTTCGGAAACACTCTAAAATTAATTTATGTCAGGATGTCACTTAATTTGGGCCCCTGCACGGATCGGATGAATAGTAATGAGCTTTCGAGGATAACCAATTCGGTTGGCAGGCTCGAGGAAAATTTATATCTGCTGTGGTCAATACGGCAGGCACAAAAGTTACGACAGAGCACCAAACCATCATAATTTTTGGAGGTTTCGAAGTGCAACCTGAGACCTGAAAGCAAACGATTTAGTGGTCGATCGTGCTCAGCCTCGAACAGTAGCCAGTCATTAACACCTAATTTCCGAAGCTGAATTAAACCTGGTTTGTTTTCATCTTTCGCTCACGCGTCTGTAAATCAAAAATTTCCTACCAGTGTTACGTGAGTGGATTTTTTTACTACGTTTTATGGCACTTTATTGAGGTCATAAAATGATTTATTCCGTTCGACTTTTCGATTTGTCCGGTTGAGAAAGCGGACTTTATATACCAAAGTGGGGTATTTCGTTTAAAATTCCCAGCTCCCTTGTTTGAGGTCGTAAACTCTGTGAAGTCTTGAAGTGGTTTTTCAGCTGCTAAGATAAGGTGCCGCCTTTTAAAGAGGGCTCTTCCCAAAAAAGGCGTCGGGAGCCCGCAACTTCTGTTTGAAGGCGGTGGCGGCGTGTTATGTCCATTTCGTAGCCAGTGAAATCCGAGCCCATTCATCCTGGTGTAATTCCACAGGAATGACCCATTCCCGGCGAGATGCTCTGAGTTGGAAACCCCCTTGAACCTTGTATGCCTATAATATACCTACTTACTAAGAATACCTTGCCATTCGCATCGTAACTTATTTCATTTTCTAATTTAACGTACCTTCCTGTATCCTAACGGTTCAAACCGGTCCAAACGGCTCCTTTCCGGTCAAAATTAATGGATATACCTAGTAGTAAGTAGACGTCGCTTATAGTGATCGAATTGGGACTGATCGGAATCTCTTTAAGCGACTGTATATAACTTTGAGGCGATTTTAGCCATTTTTACCGATATTGGCGAATTGTCCCCCCCCCCCCTCCTCACCACAATTGACCTACATTTGGTCAACTATTTTTTTGATGAAATTGTTATCAAGACCGATAAAGATCTCTTCTGTTTCGGGTCATCATTCAATACCACTTTTGGCGAATATATATACAATTTCTGAAGGTTTCAGCCATGTTCACTCGTTTTGTCGACTTCTGACCCCCCAAAACTCAAAAACTGATCACTATAACCGACTTTTGATCAGTTCCTTGTGTTTACATGCAGCCGATCGGGACCTGACTGTTCCTGTCCTTGTATCCGACTTATTCCTTTAACCGCCTTTCTACTAAGCATGTTTATTGGTAATATTGAATCAGGTTGAAAACAGTTTGAATAAAAATGCACATGCCAATATTTTTGAGCTTAGGAATTCGGAGCTTGTGGGATTTTGTAGTTTGATTGTTTCATTTTATAAATTACGCCTACTGGTGGCTTTCACCTTTTGCCTCTCCCTTTCACCTCCACATCCAATCAAAATCGACCCCCTTTCACTTTGGTCCTTCCCCCTTTTACCTTCACAACCGATCCCGATCGACCACCTTTCACTTTTGGGACTATAAACCTCTCTCCAAAGTGCCTTCAGTTATCACATTTGTTACTGACGATGGTTTGATCACCCAAAATGGTATGCCTAACAGTGTATTTTTCGTGTATTAATGGAAAATAGAACCTTTCAAATAACTCCGTTTTAGCGAATTTTCGAAGAAAAGGAAGCTATTGTTCTCGGTCCAAAATTTTTAAAACTCGAATTTCCGAAAGATTATACACCTATGTATTCGCTCAGCAAAAATATGTTAACACTCCCTCAAATTTTTTGCTTTTACGTTTCAAGGTTCAAAAATGCAATGTCCGTCCATATCTACTACACAGGCTCCATTTGGGCCCTTGTTGTTTCCCCAAACTGCAGCCCGATCGGAATATACCCAAGGGTGTTATGGGTGAAAAATGGGTGTAAAAATAGGGGTTTTTGGTCTGTTAGTAACACGAGCTTGTGAGGTATCGTTTTCCGTGTTTTTTAGGACGATAAGACCGAATATGAAGTCGATTTTGACCAAAGAGTCGAAAATTGAGGTTCCAACGAAGTTTCAGCATTAAATTTACGTTAAATTTTTGTCTAAAATTGTCTTTCTTCCGCTCACAGTTTGGATCCCATTTGGGAACAGATTTGGGTCCTAGTTGTGCTACGAAGCTCGGCAGCCCGATCGGATCACACCCGGGGGTGTTATGAGTGAAAAATGGGTGTAAGAATAGGCTTTTTCGAGTTTTTTTTTTCAGGTTATAGTGGACTTGAGCTTGAGGTATCGTTTTCCACGTTTTTTAGGGCGAGAAGACCGAATATGAAGTTGATTATGACTCAACAGTGAAGAATTGAGTTTGTAACGACGGTTCATTCATTTTTTATGAGTCAAAGTTGAGTTTTATGAGTTGTTTGAAGTCACCATAACTTGTATAACAACACTAGAAGTAGTACCAGCAGGTGAATCAAGGCAATTAAATGGCACTGTCAATGATCGCAGATTTTTTTTTCGTTTTTTTTAAACCTCCCTCGTGTTTTTGGGGTCCAAAATTAGTGGAAACCATCAAAAATAGCTGTTTCAGTTATTGCACATGAAATAAACAAAAAATTAACAGCCAGGATTTCTGTAGAATTTTGCAGCAGAATAATGAACCCATGTGGCAAGGACTTTACAGCGTTTTGATCTTTGTATTCTTTGGAGAAGAATGATAATTTCCTCTTAAAAAAGAAAAAAAGGAAAAATTGGGGAGAGAAAATCAGTGTGGTGGGGATTGTATTAGTCAGTTTTCAGTGAGACTGAGGGAAGTTATGACAAAATGAAGCTCGCAGGGATTGTGCATCGTTAAGCCGAGGGAAGCGCAGGGTCGCCAACTGGAACCGAAATAATTTGACTGCAGGGGCCATAAAGAGCGGCAACGCCTCAGTGCCGCCACCGCCGCCGCCCCCCAATCATCGGGAGGGCGGGTAAATGTCAGGAGGCGGGTGCGTTGGCGCGTTACAACTCCCCTCCCCGGCTCCCTGCGGTTCGATTCTTCCATGTGGGGCATTAATACCTGGGGGAGGGTTAATTGAAAGTGTCGTTCCTTATGTCGTGTGACCCAATAGCGGAATTATTATGGAATATTACGGAATCAAAGGGATCTCCTTGGCGTTGCTCACTGGTTTCTGGGCCTCCATCGATTTAAAACCCACACAAAAACAAAAATTTCATCAATCATTTTTGTTTGACTCAATCTTGTGCCTGTCTGTCCACTCTTGTGGCACTGCCTACTACTGCCATTTACTAATAATTTTGAGCCGATAATCAACTTTTATACACCACTTCATACTCATCTTTTCTTGATTAGCCAATATCTACCAATATCTAACTCAGTTTCACAGTATTCTTAATTGAAGTCACTAATTCCATGATACACGTTATACCAGATACTAACGTCCAACGGATAGTAAGATTATCGGGTAAGATTAAATACACAAGCTGTGGTACCTGTTCCTCGTTTTAATTTGGAGTGCTCCAAAAATTCGATCTCTTATAACGTCCCTATTGCATTGCGATATGCTCCTGCCGTCCTCAAGTGTCGTAATGACCTTTCCAGAACCAAATATTGAAACCGCTGCAAATTATTACACAAAGGTTTATTATTTACCTGTATAGATGCCCCTTCTGCGTAGATCTCTGTTTTCTGTGGTCAATACCCTCGAGCCCCCCCGGAAAGCCCTAAATCCACTACTGGAGCCGGCTTCGGAATTAAAGTTTCCTATAAATGCGCAGGATTCAGTAATTCAATCATTGATTATTTTGTAGTTATTCATGAAGCATAATGCAAATAATAGACCGTTGTGTAATAATTTGCCTGTATAGGTGCCCCTTCTACGTAGATAGTATAATGAACCATTGTGCAATAATTTGCCGTTGTGTAATAATTTGCCCATCAATAATACTCCAACGGTTGTTCAAGTTGCAAAAGTACCTGCCAACAGACTCCAGCCCCTTCTACGTAGATAGTATAATGAACCATTGTGTAACAATTTACCGTTGCGCAATAATTTACCATTGTGTAATAATTTACCCGTCAATAATACTTCAACGTTTGTTCAAGTTTCACTTGGCAAGTTTCACGGAAACCACCAAATTTTTTTGGGGGGGGGGGGGGGGGGGTTAAAAAAAATTTCAAGCTCGATTCCAAAGGTTCGTTATTGAAAATAATAAACTAAAAAACCTTATTTTCTTGGTTAATAACAGCTAGTCATGAACAGAGGTACACAGTGTACCTCTTTTCTGACTAGTATTTATTCCTGATTTAATTTGCCATTGCTAGATTTGTAGGTACCTGTAATCTTTGATTTCAATTTTCTTAAATTATCTTATCGTGAAATCATGTTTTATTTACTAATTATTATATGCTTATTTATTTATCAACGACAAGCGGAGGAAATATGCTAGTACTCTCGCTTGTCCGTAGCATTAAGAAACAACTGCTGTGACATAATATGATATATATGGGTGTGATTAAGTGTTCATTACAATTCCTTGACTTATCAATTCAAGTACATTTTTGGCCATAATTTTGATGTTAAAGTTTTTTCAGATGTATAATTTATTAGTTTTATTGTAAAATTCACTTCATTGCAATTCTGTATGTTTTCCCATTCAAAGGGGACAAATCCTCCTCTAAAGGGTTGTACTTCTCTTCATGTTGGGGGCTCTATTCAGGTTGGTAAAGAAGGGCTGTTTCAAATGATTTTACCTCTTTTAATCGAAAACGGGGCTGCCTCGAGGGTGGGAAAGAGGATTTTGCGGAGGTAGCAATCAGTGCTGCTACGCGCCCACTCGTGAGGTTTTTTGGAAACCCCATCGGAAGGTTAGTTTGGTCTACCGGTTACCGGTACGTGGCAATGGAAATTACTAATAAAGTGCCATTCAGTATTTTCACTGCTCCTAATTCTTGTTACGTCCATCCATCATCCTATGGATACCGTGAAGACCTTCTGTGGTTATTTGTACGGTTGTACGGTTGATTTTTCAAAAAGCTGTTTCACCAAAGATTTGCATCGGTGTTGGAGGGTAATTTCGAAATCCCAGTTGCTGATGCGAATCCTCACCGTTATCGCCATCGCCAGTCCGACTGAGCCATCGGTGGGTGGTGCCTCGCGCTTTAGGGCCCTTTAGGACTAGGGCGCATGACATCCCTCGTGCCCTGTTGGCGAGCGACCCCCCATTGGCCCTTTCCGGTGCCCTCCTCGCCCATCTCGCGGCAGCCATTTATACTTCTCACCCCCTTGTCCGTCTTTTGCCATCAACCCCCTTGCGTGAGCCGAAAATGAAGATGAAGGAGAAGAAAGAGAGGCGAGCCATGCTCGTGTCACGCCTCCTCCGCACAGTCGCGCTCCCACGTTCGTCGTCAGACCTCCGAAATGGCCATACGGGACTGGTGAGTGTTCTCAGGTTTGGAGCCAACTGTAGTCTCCATGAGGCCATAATAAGCGTTGACAGGGTGTCCCTGACAGATGCTCCCCTACCCATTTATTTTCCTTAATGAGGTTTTTTCAAAAAGTCGACCAAAAGAACCAAAAATAAATAAATAAATAAATCTGCGTTAAATCTAAGAATTGATCCAGTTATCGAAAACACGTTTTCTGAGAGCTAACTTTCTTAGAAGTTGACTACCAACCTCACTTTTTGGTTTATTATTCTGTGAATAATACACCTATGTATTCGCTCAGCAAAAAATTTTTATAGCACCCCCTCAAAATTTGTTCTTTTCCGTTTCAAGGTGCGTAGATTCCAAAAATGCAATGCCCATCCGCCGTACGCCGTATCACGTGTACCGGCTTCATTTTCGGTCAAAGAAATTCTTTCTTTCGCACACATGCTCCATTTGGGCCGTAGTTGAGTCCCGAAACTTTGCAGCCCGATCGGAACATACCCAGGGGTGTTGTGAGTGAAAATGTGTGTAAAAATAGGTAATTTTTGCGTTTTAGCAACATGTCAGTAACATGAGCTTTTGAGGTATCGTTTTCCATGTTTTTGGGACGGGAAGACCGAACATGAAGTCGATTTTGACCAAAGAGTGGAAAATTGAGGTTCTACCAAATGTTCAGCTCCCAAAACTGATTTTTCGTGAGTCAAAAACCTGGGAAATCGTCTGAAATCACAAACAGTTTGTATAGAAAAAGTTTCAGTACGTGGATCAAGACGATTAAATGGCACTACCAATGATGAAAGATAATTTGAAAAAAAAAAATAAGAAAAAAAGAGCGTACATAATTCGTGTTTTGGGGGCCAAAATTGGTGGAAACCATCAGAAATAGGTAGCTATTCGAACGAATTATTTTGCGTGAAAGAAAAAATAAATGAACAGCCAATATTTCTGCAGGTATGTCCAATAGAATAACAAACCCATTTGACAAGGACTTCGCAGCGTTTTCCCCCTCAAAACCCAGAGATAGAACCATCGAACTTTTTTTTAAATTTAAAAACGGCCGTAGTTCTTCTCCAACCTCCGAGCGAGTAACATCGGTCGGCGTTCTCGAGAAAAGTAAACAGTTTATAATTCTCATCGTGCCGGGTGAAAATGATTTTACGGTAGTGATGGACGAGGAAAGAAGCGATGGCGAGACGACGATCGCCGAAATTGTTGACAAAACAAAACTGGCGGTTGTGCAACACAGAGCCGGTACCGCCGCGTTCCGGATTCAGGACGAGCATGTCAACACTGCATTTGGTGAGCTCTACAATATTATTATTTCATTGTGCGAATATCTTAAGCAAGCTGATCAAAAAATTGAAGATATGAACCGCGAAATTAGTGAGTTGAAGTCAAATCAACCTCCAAAACAAAATGTTGCTAATCATCCTAGCAACCAGCAAGATGAATATCTCACAGACGAGGAAGAACTAGAAAGAGAGACAAATTGGGTTCTGAAAAAGAAGTCAAAAGCAAATAAGAAACGAAAAGCGAACGAATCTCCCGAGGTTCCAAAAATAGCCCCTGTTTTACAAAAATCTGACAAAAAGAAGGATCATCCCCCACCACCAATCAATGTTACTGGAGTTAAAGACTTCACAGTAATAAGTGCATTAATTAACTCAGTAGTAACAAACACGAATTGGAAAGCTGCTACACTTAACAACAATGTCTGTAAAATAAATGTGCCCGATGGGGACTCATATAGGGCAGTATCCAAAAAGCTAAATGAAGAAAATATACGCTGGTATTCATTTGAAAACAAGCATGAGAGGCCTATTAAAGTGGTGGCGAGAGGACTCCATCCATCATGTCCACCTGAGGATATCATAGAGGACCTAAAAAATAAAGGGTTCAAAATATTGGGAGCAACCAATTTACTAAAAAAAGAAAAACTAACAAACGACCAAGGAGAACAAACTTCCTCTATGAGAGGCCTCCCATTGTTTGTTCTAACGTTTGACAAAGAGGAAAAAATTGAAGAGATATTCAAAATTAATGCCATAGCTCATTTAAAGGTCAAGATCGAACATTTAAGAAAGACCTCCAACAAAATCCCGCAGTGCAAAAAATGCCAGGGCTTCAATCACACTCAGCGATACTGTCAAATGGATCCCAGGTGTGTGAAATGTGCTGGAAAGCATACCACTAGTACCTGCACAAAAAATAAGGACACACCTCCAAAGTGCGTGAACTGTAAGGAAAACCATCCAGCAAACTATCGGGGATGTGAGGTAGCACTAGAACTTCAGAAACTCCGAGATAAGTCGAAAAAGCCTCAAAACCTAAATACTGAGGAGAGAAGGGGAAGCATATCTCAGAAAAAAATTAGCCTAGTCCATAATAAAGAGGATAAAAATTATCTTACTTACGCCCAGGCTCTTGGCAAAGGTAAACCCCTGCCAAAAGCGAAACAATCGGTAGAAGAAATCCTGACACTCATTCTAAGCAGGATGGATGAGCAGAATAAAGAAAACAAATCCTTGCTCAAACGAGTGAATAGGCTAGAAAAAGATATCGCTAAAAGATGAATGGACCAAATACTCTACGAATAGCGACATGGAATGCAAATGGCCTTGATCAACGAATTCCAGAACTGGAATTCTTTATGAATAACGAACATATAGATATTTGTTTAATATCTGAAACTCACTATGTTCGATCATCGTTTGCAAGAATTAAAGGGTTCTGTCTCTATCACTCTATCCATCCTGCTGATCGGGCGCGTGGAGGAGCAGCTATTATTATAAAAGAAAATATAAAACACTATGAACAACTCAAAATCGAGGAAGACAAAATGCAAGTAGCATCAATAAAAGTGTATATGAAGAATCGTGAAGTAAGTGTTGCTGCAGTTTACTGTCCCCCACGATACTCACTGAAAGAAGAAGATTACAAAAATCTGTTCAATGATATTGGACACGTATTCATTCTGGGAGGTGATTTCAACGCCAAACATGAATACTGGGGGTCAAGGGTACAAAATCCCAAGGGAAAGGAATTGTTTGTAGCGGGACAAGAATTTCATTGCGATTTCCACTCAGGAGGAGGGCCTACATACTGGCCTACTGATATAAAAAAAGTTCCAGACTTAATAGACTTCTTTGTTGTGAGAGGGCTTTCAAGTAACTACATTCATACCGAAGACAGTGATGGTCTGATGTCAGATCACTCACCAGTAATCATCTCAATCAGTGAATCAGTGATATTGAAAGATGCAACACCAAAACTAAGCAGCAAATACACGAACTGGGAACTGTTTAGAGAAAATCTAGACGAGAAAATCAATCTGAATGTGCCACTTAGCACCCCTAACCAAATAGAGGGAGAGGTGGATATTTTCCTAAGCAACGTCCAACAGGCTGCATGGGCTAGTACGCCAATGAATCAGAAAAAAACCACTCAACAAACAAACTACCCTATTGAAGCGAGGGAACTAGTGAAGGCAAAAAGAAGAGCTAGGAGAATCTGGAAGAGAAATCGTACACCCGAAAATAAGAAAAACTTGAATAAACTTTGTAACGAACTGAAAGTATTGATGAAAAAAATTAAAAATGAGACATTAGCCTTATATCTGCATAGCCTGACGCCTGAAAGTGATACTGAGTATTCCATATGGCGAGCTGCAAAAGGGTTTAAGCGACCTAAAGTACTAATATCTCCAATCAGACAGGAAGATGGAACGTGGGCCAGAAGTGCAAAGGAAAAAGCAGATCTCTTCTCAAAGTACCTTGAGGACACATTCAAACCGTTTCCAAGGCAGACTGCAGGAGAAAGTACAGCGGAAGTTGAAAAAGTCGATGAGTGTGAAATACGACCGGTCACACTACCCGAAATAAAGAATGAAATCAGGACCAAGATCAATCCGAAAAAAGCCCCTGGATATGATATTATAACTGGGAAAATATTGAAGGAATTACCTGAGAAAGGTTTCCTGAAATTATTGCATATTATCAATGCTTCATTCAGGCTAAAGTATGTACCAAGGCAATGGAAGGTAGCTGAGATCATTATGATACCAAAACCAGGCAAGCCTACTGATGACAAGAAGTCCTATCGACCGATTTCGCTATTGCCAGTAATATCTAAGCTTTTTGAAAAATTACTTCTCAAACGGCTGAAACCTATTATCGATGAAAGAAACCTGATTCCCTCACACCAATTTGGATTTAGAGAACAACATTCTACGATAGATCAGGTTCATAGGATCACTAATCTGATTGAATGTTCATTAGAGGAAAAGAAAATATGCTCCGCAGTTTTCCTAGATGTCTCGCAAGCGTTTGACAAGGTATGGCATCAAGGACTGCTTGCCAAACTACAAAGGGATCTCCCGACTCAATTCTTCCAAATCCTGGAGTCCTACCTCTCAGACAGGCTATTCAGAGTTAAACATGAGGACGAGTATTCTCAGTTGAGGAAAATAAACGCAGGTGTACCGCAAGGCAGCGTCCTTGGCCCCGTACTATATTTACTATACACACGAGATCTACCTCAAACCGTGGATACGCTCACAGCAACCTTCGCTGACGATACTGCTATTCTTGCAGTTGGAAACTCTGCTGAAGAAGCCACAAGGAAAGTGCAAACCGCTGTCAACAATGTATTCAGTTGGTCAAAGCGATGGAGAATAAAGTTAAATGAAACAAAATCTACACACATAAACTTCACAAATAGGGAGATAGAAGTAATCCCGATATATATCAATTCACAAACTGTTCCCTACGCTGATGAAGCAAAATATCTTGGCATGACACTCGATTGCAAGCTGAGATGGAAAGCTCATGTGAAGAAAAAGAAGGAGGAACTCAACTTAAGATTCAGAAAAATGTACTGGTTGTTAGGTAGGTACTCGAAGGTATCAACCCACAACAAACTTCTACTATACCAGCAAGTTATAAAACCCGTCTGGACTTATGGATGCCAATTATGGGGCTGCACAAAACAGAGTAATATGAAACCCATACAAACGTTTCAAAACAAAGTCCTCAGGAGCATAGTTGATGCACCCTGGTACATACGAACGGCAGATCTCCATCGCGACCTTAAGATGGAGACTGTCAGTGAAACTATTAAAAAACATGCCATGGAGCACGAACGCCGGCTTCACAACCATCAAAACGTTGAAGTACTGAACCTTCTGGACAACAGCGGGGACGTACGAAGACTGAAGAGGACCAAACCAATGGACCTCGTCACGATTCACTAAGTGTAGTGTGAGGTGTAGTGGATGTAGGTAGTGATCTATAAACCACAAAACGCTCAAAGATATTAAAGAAAAGTTGCTAGATGTTATATACTCGTATATATACAGTTGTAACATAAATAAATAAATTATAAAAAAAAAAAAAACGGCCGTATAAAATTCTGGCAGTTAAATTTTCCATGTATAGAAAAATTCCAAAAAATTCCTCATTTCTTAGTCTAACTCATCAGTTTCATTTGAATGTAAACCGCTGCAGATTATTACACAACGGTTTGTTATTTACCTGTATAGATAATTATTCCGCGTAGATCACTGTTTTACGTGTTCAATACCAATCCTCCTGCTCCTCCCACGAAAGCCCTAAATCGAGTACTGGAGCCGTCCCGGGAATTACAGTTTCATAAAAATTCACGTGATTCAATAATTCAATAATTAATTATTTGATCTTATTCACGAAGCATAACGTTTGTTCGAGTTGCAAACGTACCTATCAACAAAATCCTAAAGAGCCATCATTCTTCAAATGAAATAATATCACGGAACAACCAACTGGATTTCATACAGCCATCCGTGATTATAATCAGGTGCTCCCTAGCGGTGATATCTGGGCCGGATTTATACCGTTTCATTCGCGGTCATGTTGACGACGCTTTTCGGTGCATGCGACGGCTGGACGTACCGGGGCCGGGGACGGCTGGACGTACCGGGGCCGGGGCCGGCTGGACTCCGGGTGGTCTCAAAAAATTCTATAGTTTGATATCAATCAATAAACGTTTAAAAAAAAACATACCTTTCTTTGAAAGTTTTCAAGCTACGGAAAATTTCAACCCCCCCCCCCCCCCCCCCATTTTTCAACCCTTAAAGGTGACTGACAGTAACGCCGAGCTTCGCGGACCAACATGACCCCAAATGTGACCTACAAACCAAATTTCATGAATTTTGGTTCATGGTATTAAGAAAAGTGCGGAATACGGCGTACAGAGGGCGGACAGAAATTTTTTTTATTCCATTTTCGGATTCTACATACCTTCAAACGGAAACCATGAGATTTTGAGGGGAGAGGGATCACAACTTTTTTTTCCATGCTCGATTCCAAAGGTCTTTAATTTGGTGATCACGTCCTCCTCCCAAATCACCAAGACAACCCAGTTAAACTAAAGTCGTAGCTGATATTTTGCTATTCCAAAGTTGATCCGCTCCCACAAATACGAGTGATATTGAAAGAGGACGATGAGATCTTCAATAAATTTGAGTTGTCATGCATTGCCCGTTTTGCACTCTTTAAATGAGGTTTTTTAGTAACAAAAACAATAACAACTTTTTTATCAGTTTTCTCGAACTTCGAAAATGTATACAACTCCCTCAATTTACGATGTTTTCAGCGTTTAAAATAACAGTTTTCATTGGTTTGATCCCTAGATTTTGGGGAAAATTATAGACAAATTTTCTATCTCAACAGAACATTCGCGCTCAAAAATAAGGTGGAGAGTTTCAATTTGCGGAAACCCCTCTTTCTGTGAAAATAAGAGGGACGTTTCTGGGACTACCTGAATGAAATTTCGAGTTCATATAGTAGGTAATTTATTTACCCAAATTCAATGGCGAATCGCAGTCGTGTTTTGAGTTATGGGATTCTGCGTTGTCAAAAACGCTGGTTTTGAAAAAAAAAGTTATCAAAAATGATAAATGTACCTACATATAAGTGCGTCAAAAAGTCTTGAGTTAATATTGAGTTGTCAGATTTGTTATCCGTTACATTCATATCTTAATTAAACTGCTCCTCTGGACCACAGCAGTTTTGGCCCTTAAATGCAATACCCAGTATAATATAGGAAATGGAATGCTAAAAATTCGTAGACAATGGTTCATAATTTTATTGGCTCTCAACGGATTTTATTAGCTCCCTGGGAAGCCTCGGAAGTACCTTCAGACTAAAACTAATTTCAAACTAAAGAACGATTATAACACTATAAACGTCTGACAAACAGGGGAATGATCACGGCAGGCAGATATATACATTATGTATATGTCTATCTGCCGTGGGAATGGGTACTTACGTTATAGTATGGAACTCGCATGTCATATTACCTACTTTTGCATTGCCAAGAACTTTATTAAAAATCAATTACAGCCAGTTATGTTTTTACTACTCAGTAATAGTCATAAAGCGAAGTAACTACCGGTTAATAAAAGATCAGTGCTTTTACATCACATTCACATCATTTTACATTCACATCAATCCATTTTACTCTAATTATTTTAATTGTATTATATGTATCTACTCTCAGTGCCCGTCAGTACTAATTTTCTTTCTAGTTATCAAGGCGTTTGTATATAATATTATTTAATGTAGAACAAGTGGGACCATGTGGAACTGTTAGCGTGGGCGGTGGAACTGGTCACCGTGGGAAATGGGAAAATTATTCTTTTAATTAAAATGTATTAAATTAACCATTTTTTTTAATTAGGTATTTATTATTATACATTATATAGTTACTCGAGTTCAGATGCTAAAACTCAATGGACTCCCTTTGTCGTTTTTATATTTGTCGTAAAATAAGGTTGATCCTCCGTAATTTATCCTTCTTCAGCATCAGGATAATCACCAATAGTCATCTTCAAACAAACTGCAGGCTGTATTGCTGCACCACGTCAGGATAAAAATTTATTATGAGCCTTTCATTATGCAGAGGTTATGATTCGATCAAAATCAGCTCATGAGACCGGAACTTACTAATCTGGGGTTAGGATGAACTTACTAGTCGGTAGTGCTTCAATCGAAGTTGACTGAATGAACATTATCTATTCCCACAACGTTTCATCGATACTGCACTAATCATGTGACTGGAAACAATGGATAATCAGAATAGGGGGGATTAGGGCCAGTGTCACTTATTTATTTATAATATGATCGCTATCACTTGCCGAAACGTTGTGGGAATAGATGAAGTTTATTCAGTAAGCTTTGATTGAAGCTCAAATGACCAGTAAATTCACCCTAACGCCATAGATTATCATCGTTGACTAGTCATCACCCCAACTCTAATATCAAGTACTAAGGACAGAACTAGACTGATTCGCCTCGATAGCGCCCAAGATTTAAAATATTGTTTGATAACACACCTTCCTGGGGTTTTCACGAGCGTCATAGACTACAAGAGGTTTTTGCCTTCAGAGCTGAGCTTAATATAATCTTACAATGATTTAATTAATTAAATTCATGAGAAGGCAATTAATTAGGAATCTTCACTGACGACATTATATTTATACAGTTGAAGTATGCTTTCTACTTGACTATATCATCATATTTCATTCGCATACCATGAGCTAGCTTTTTTGTGTTATCACAAACAACGGATAGGATTATTATGTTTGTAAACGTTTTCCGTGATCTTAACATTCACAACCTCACCTTGCAGTGGTACTAACCATTAGTTGTGCGTATTGATGGAATATTTGTAAAGTGCTTGCCATATTTCTTGACCTCGCCAAAGCGTTCGATACCATTTCCCATGAAAAGTTACTGACTAAGATGGAAGCATTAGGTATTCAAGGATTAGCACTTCTATGGATGAAGAGTTATCTTCAAGGTCGAAGGCAATGCGTTAAATTGAATGGTCATTTGGGTACATATATGAATACGGATGTATATGGAGTTCCGCAAGGAACTGTGTTAGGACCAGTCTTTTTCATTATGTACATTAACGCACTGGGTTTTTTGAACATACCAGGTGAGCTAATCTTGTTTGCGGACGACTCCGTTCTGTATTTTGAAACTGATACTTGGGAACAGACGTATAGTATGGCTGAAGAGGGATTGCAAAACGTCAATGCATGGCTAGTCACAAACAAATTAACTCTGAGCTTACCCAAAACCTACTATGTGCCCTTTAGTTTGTCCCATTCTTCATTACCTCCAATTGACTTGACATTGGCACTTCACTCTAAACACTGCGATCTGAAATCTTGCAAATATTGCCCTCATGTTACAAGACGTTCGGATGGCAAGTATTTGGGGGTGGTATTTGATGAACTTATGAAATGGGGGGAACAAATTAATATTATAAGTAAGAGACTAAGGAAATTAATATATATCTTCTCCCGTTTAAACAAATATTTGGCGCCCCAGTTGTTGAAAACTGTGTATTATGCACTTGCCCAATCGGTTATATTGTATGCTTTACCAACGTGGGGTGGAACATACGCAACTTCATTAAGGCCAGTAATGAATACCCAGAAAACGCTAATTAGGATACTGACAAGAAGCAAATTCCTCGAGCACACTGCGCCCCTGTTTGAGCGATTAAATATCCTCAGAGTGGATTCTCTGTTTAGACTGAGTTGCATCAAGCAGGTTTTGCGTGCCCAATCTTTTACCTTTCCGAGCCATGAGATTAGTACGCGGTTTCAGGCCCAAAACAAAATGTCAGTTCCTTTTTATCGTAGTACTGCTACCCAAAAATCCTTTTTGTATGTTGGAGTATTGGAATTTAATAGCTTGCCCGACGATATCGCCAATGGGATTTTGAAAAATCCAAAGCTTATCAATAAAACTCTTAAAGAATATTTTTTAAGAGTACAGAGTCAGAGAGATGATTTCTTTTAAATTGTTTTTGTTCTGGCATTGTAACTTGGATGGTTGAGTTTGAAGAAGAGTATTGTATAATGTTGAATATTTATTCGGATAAGCATCGTATTTAATATGAAGGTTGTCTGTTTTCCTTTCATTGTATTCGTTGTGTTATACTTTTTGTTCACTCCATTGCTTTGATTTTACTTTGTTTTGTTTTATTTTCTGCTCCTGGCAGTACTCGTCACCCTAGCGCGGGCTTGCCCATTAGGGGACGAATTCCTACCCTTTACTTTGGAGTTTTTTTATATGATTTTCTTTACAAACGAATAAATTTATTTCATTTCATTTCAATATTTAACTGGACATTTTGTTCTGGGTATGATGAGTGTTCATACACACATTTTTGCCCATCAGATTATTTCGCTTGATGCCAAATGGAACGTTTGGTGATCATGTTTCGTATCAATACAATGGCAGTCTTTGTGTGAGATGTAGTCGACATGGTATCCGTGTTGAACGTCATACGAGTAATTATTACACTAGCGTTACCTCTCGGTGGTATACCTTCATCAAGGACTCCAATTCTTCTTCTTTGCCTTCAGGAGGATATTTTATGTCTGCCAAAGACTCCCGGTGAGTGGTGGAGTAAGGCCGGGTCGTTTCTTCCCGGCAATGTATGTCTCTTGTAGTACATATATATCGGGCTCCACCTACAGACAAATAGACCGTCCAGCCGACCGTGAAAACTCCCCTCAGATAACCTCTTGGATCCCATCGACTGTTTTCTCCTCCAACTTGGCCTCAGAAATGTGTTATTGTCTGTTGAAAAACCTTTCTTCATACGTGCATGACGCTGCACGTTCTTTCTGCTTGACTCCAAAACGCCAATGTTGGAAGATTCTAGTTTGTAAAGCAGTTGACTATTGTAGACTAGGATGGCACAACTTTCACGTGATACGAAGCACGGTAATATTGAATCAATCAATTATAAGTTGGCCTAGGGATTTGTTAACTGACTGTTGGACGGAATTGTCATACTGTGTTGGCTGTTGCTGCCCAGTGAATCCCCTGAACCAGATGGTTGATGTGTAAGGGAGAGATCATGGTAAGATGCTGCAGTTCCTCTTCCTCTGCAGTGATCACGGAGGTTATCTGCTCTCCCTTTCCTTACCGATAAACATCTCGTGACACAGACGCCGCTCCTCAGTTCTGAGATTATTCCGTGGAATATTTTTGAACAGCAGCGGACCTATTGATTGTGGTTATTTTGAAAAGAAACAGTTTTCCTACCTCTCATACGTAATGTTGAGCCCTCAAACTCTTCACGATTGAGTCTCTGCTTTATGGAATTCCAGCAATTCAGACCTCCTTAGCTTGTCGGCTACACTCTGCCCAGATTGACTTTTTTTTTTTTCTTTTTCTTAAATGAATGAGTAAGTTACTTGTCGACGACGGTGGGCGAGAGACAATCCCATATTTTGTATCTCAATTTTTTTGAAAAATTAGGTTTTCTACCTGAGGACTCGTTTGGGAGTTTCTATCGATTCTGACGGTCATAGTGCTGAAAAACGCTGCAAAGTCCTTGTAACATGGGTTTATTATTCTATTGAAGTTCTAGAGATTCTTGTTGGCTGTTAAATTTATTGTTTCATTCATTTGGAATGATTGAAATAGCTATTTCTGATGATTTCCACCAATTTTGGCCCCCAAAACATGAAATAGGTACACTTTTTTTTCCAGATCATCTTTGATCATTGGTAGTGCCATTTAATGGTCTTGATTCACCTGTTTACACTTTTTCTAGTGTTATTATACACAATGATGGTGATTTCAGACAGTTTTCCAGGTTTTTGACTTATAAAAAACTAATTTTGGGAGCTGAACCTTTGGTAAAACCTCAATTTCCGCGTCTTTGGTCAAAATCGACTTCATATTCAGTCTTCTGTTCCCCAAAAACATGGAAAAAGATACCTCAAAAGCTCATGTTACTAACATGTTGCTAAAACGCAAAAAGTACCTATTTTTACACATATTTTCACTCATAACACCCCTGGGTGTATTCCGATCGGGCTGAAAAGTTTCGGGACACAACTAGGGCCCAAATGGAGCATTTGTGCGAAAGAACGAATTTTTTAGACCGAAAATGAAGCCGGTACACGTGATACGGCGTACGGCGGACGGCGGACGGACATTGCATTTTTGGAATCTACGCACCTTGAAACGGAAAAGAAAAAATTTTGAGGGGGTGTTATAAAAATTTTTTGCTGAGGTGTATTATTCACAGAATAATAAACCAAAAGTCGAAAACAAATTTTTTTAAAGTAGTTACCTACCTATTTATTTGTCCACATCTTACAAAGTGGACCAAAATGGTTAGATATTCCGAGGAAGAAGTTGTGACTTCTTTATCTCCTGTAATTTTTATTGACTCCGGATCCAGATACGGTATGTTGGGGAATTCCCCCGTTTTAACTTGATATTCATGAGGACTCTTGTTATTTTTTTTTTCGATTTATTCATATCTACTGATATTTGACCATACAGTAGATTTCCATGCAAATAGAAAGAACTTTTTGATATATAGTTCACTGGCTGGTGAACTCTTGATTTGAGACATGTTTTATCTCTCCAGAAGTCACAAATCACAAATCAAGTGGTGAGTGGTGTCATTTTTACCTGGAGGGGGTTTCATGTCTCTTGACTAGCCCATTTTCGATCACTAATTTGAGATATTTAGCGCTTCCATAAATCAACATGGAGATGGTGAATAAAGCATAATTTATTGAATCATATGGCAAACCAAGCTAGAATGGGATTGGGTGGATAACAGGACTGATATTTGTACGACTTTGACGTTTTTTGTAATTATTAATTCGTAACTGGTTTTTGTTTGTTGTCAGTGACTTACTCTTGTGATTTGTTAAACTAAGACCCCTGCCTGCTTAATAAATGAGAACTTTACGTAGCTTCATCTAGTTGAGTTTAATTGCACCACATTAAATGGGCGTTTGCTGCTCATTCGGACAGTGCAACAGCAATAACTTACGTTTGCACGCGGAACAGAAACGAATTAGTGAATTCCTGAATTAGTGGGCAATAACTTGGTATCCGACTGCAGCAGAACAACTGCCCTTGGGCGTTCAAGAAGGTTGCGCCCGTTTATGACTGACACATTTTGTATTGCTTCCGCCCTAAACGTTTTTACGAGATCACTCGATCAGGTATATGACCACACTCCGCGTATAGTAATTCGCGCCAGGGCGTGAGATATTAGACGAAAACGTAGTTTACAGGAGAGATAATTCCCTGAGACCCAATCTCGCTCAGGCTCAGATTCGCTGCTACTGCAAACGCCTCGAGGCTCAACACCCTGACGCGTTGGTGAGAATTATGGGCGAGTCCCGACACCATAGGCCGTTTGACTTCTAGAGGCGCAAGTCCCTCTCGAGAAGGCGTTTAATAATTCTTCAAGCGTGCTCGCTTCCCCACATAGTTACTGCTACCGGTTCTCCTATCGAAGCGATCGATTTCGTTTCGTGAGACATCGGATCTAATTCTCCTCCGCCCCGCTGTTTGACTTTTTTAGGTCTGTCAATATCGACGAGCTCCAGGGTGGATGATCCTTACGTGTAACTGGGATGAAGTCATGATCCTTTTTCTTCCTGGGTAACATCACTCGCATAACAAAACGGTAACGAACCGGTCCACTACAACTACACCAGTGCTGCTCAACAAAGCACAACTTCATATAACATCGTTCTTCTGACCATCCATTTCTCTGATGTACAACACCTTATTTAACCCTTTCACCCCTGGTGGGGCCTATATGTCCCATCAGGTTATTGCACTAATAAACCTGCTGGGGCACATTTCATCCCGGAAATTGAATTACCTACTGCGTCAATTTTCCAATCGTTTTAGGGCCTATTGAATAGTACAATCCTTACTACGGAAGAATGAGTGTTTGAGCATGGGAAGGGGATTAGATAATGAAACCCGAACAGCCCAACTCAGACAAGTAAAATACATATATATAGTATAATTTGGTGAAATAAATTCCAATAATTTTCTAAATGTAGGAAAAATAGATAAACCTCTAGCTCCCTTTCTTAATAATAAAAATTATAAATAATTAAAGAAAATACAATTCTGTGGCAGTATAGGTTTCTATCACGTTTCTTTGTGCGAGGCCATGTCGACGTGGTAGGAAATATGAGCTCAAATTCGGAGGGTTGCTGCTGATTTAGGTGCCCGACTGTCCAAGTTTGCAGAAAAGGTCTCTTACCTTGAATGCTCCATCAAGATTACCATAGCAGCTTGTAGCAAGATCGCCAGAACCGCTGGTGGCCAGCGTGCGGGAGTACCTTTTCTGATGGTAGCCGTGGACAGCAGGATGATGGGATGAGTACGCGTATGAGTTGATTATAAGATGGGATGAGAGAGGTGAGGTGCTCCACAGAGCTTTGGCTGGAGCTGGAAATAAAATAGATTTATGAGAATTTGAAGTGTGAAGGCAATTGGTGGCGCTCAAGAGAGGGCTCAGATACGTACTTCCAATAAAATATCGGGATGCTGAAGACCCAAATATGGCGAAGGTAGAGGTTCTCATGACCCCGTGAAAAGACGGGAAGGTGGGCTGAATTTTCATCAGTTGATCGCCAGGAGACATCGACTGCTGGATCTTTAGTTGGTAGTACGCCAACTTGGTCAAATCTTCGCTTGGTAAAATCCCACTGATACACGATACACATAACAGACACAATAAACAAAGATTAAGAGGTCGGCAGATTACGGCCTGAACAATGGGTATGAATTCGTCATGCTTTTTCCAACCCGGTAGGTAGGAAATGACTGTGGGACAGTGGAGTCCCACCTCAAAAGCGCTGAAAAAACGGTTGAGACTTATATGTCCCACCTCTGTATATGACTCTCCAAACCGGCGGGACCTATGTGTCCCAGCAGCAAACGTCGATAAAAGGGAAATTTACGTTAATCAGTCGCCACGGTAAGAGACAAACGCTGCAAATGACAGATTTCAATTATTTCGTATTCATCCCAGCCATTGCTCCAGTTTGCCTGCCACTAGAACTGCCATCACATCTAATATTTCATTTCCTAAAATGAGCTCTGAATTTTATAAAAGAAACATACATTAAAGTAGTATATTTCTTTCTACAGTACAATATTAAATTATCACATTTTCCTAACATTGGCCGTCTTATGTCACGACTTGCAACAATTATTCGCGCCGACAATATTGTTCCATAGGAACTTCATTTATAATGAACTATTTTTGCCAGCTATAATGAACAATTTTTGAAAAGGAAATTTGTATTATTTTAATCTTTATCTTCTTTTCCTCAGCTAGGCACTTATTATTTTTATTTCTTATTTATTTAGTCTCATAGCGCAATGATCAATTAATTTGAGCGTTTGGACTCCACCGAAGGTCACAATAAATTCTTTGACTTATTCTCTCGGTGGGTGAAGAACAGTTCATTTTTTGTTTTTTTTTTTGTTTTTACTTTCTGTAATAATTAGATTTATTGAAATCATCATTAAGTCTGGTACGTAGATAGTTTTTTGGTACTGCTTTTTCACGAAGGATGTTTCAATTTTTGCCAATAAATGTCATTCGGTTGAAGAATGGGCAATTTTCGTGGGTTACAAATTCTCCTTTTTTGTTGTCAAATTATGTTCAGTAACGGAAATTAACACTTACTGACCACATAATGAGGTGTTTACATCGGAAAGTCTAGGCAGAGAACCAGTGTGAAGTTTAAGTTTCTGAGTTCCCGCTAAAAATGACTTATCAAGTAAATTGCCGAGTCCTCAAAATCATAGCAAGGGAAAGGTCATGGCAAAGGTTCTTGAAGGTTGCCAGGAAGGTTTGCCATTTCTGATGTCGGGTTGTTGGCAGCGTTGGGAACCTTCGCCTCCAAAGCTTAGCTCCGCCTCTTTGTGCCAACAGCCAGTCAGATGTCAATAGATCTCATACGTCATTTATGCCACGTTTTTACTTTTAATCACTCTCATTTAAAAAATACCGCTTATTTTTGAAAACGGACTTCAAATTACCATTTTTCCAAGAGTTTTGAATATTTTTTTCCAAAAAAGTTTTTTTGACGGAAATTCCCTATTGAACTGGTTACTTGGGGGTAAATCCTATTATGTCATCAAGTAACGGTCTGTAGAACTATAACCACTTATTTTCCATCCTTTTTACCGCTAAGCCAGCAGAAGGCATTAATTAGCTGTCAAAAATAAGTAGGCCGGTGATAACTAGTGGGTCCCCTGACTAAGGTGCCCCATGCAGTTTTGAAAATAGGCTCAAATTCTTCCCTTGCATTGTATCACGCTCAGCAATAGCAATTTTTCGTAACGTTATGGCTAAATATTTATCAGCCGCTGTTAGGATGATTGATAGAGCTTTTAAAGTTATTCCGTTCGATACAGCTTGCTGGAAAACATGAAAAACTACACCAGTCCCACACTTTTCTGACAGATTGCACCACAGTTGCCAGCGTGGCGCCGTTTCCTGGCATCATGGTGGCACCAAAAACTATGCAGCAAATTCTGGAGGCGATAACCCTGGAATGGAAGAATTTTTCTAACATTTTTCTAACAGATGGAACCACTGGTGCCACCTTGGCAGTGTTTGCTGGCATCGTGGTGGCACCAGAAACTATACAGCACACTGGAGGCCTAAGGAGTACTTACTTTCAAAATACCCAAAACTGCGGCTTGAAGCGTGGTACAGTCATACATACATGCTTACTTGTACTTACATAATAATAATGTTATATTACCTGTAAGTAGTCACCCGCAAATGTCGCTCGACTCTGCCTCACTGACGTTCAGCAACCTACTTATTCACACCCATAATTAGACTAAACATACTTTTACTAGCTATTTCTGTCATCAGCCATTTGCCCATCCGCAGTACTTGTGAAATGGTTATTTAAATTGTGGTCATCCAGTGAGGTTTTTACTCTACTATGAGGAGGAGGTATGGGTGCGAGAGTATACCTGACTAATCACCTCTACTCTTCGTGCAGATTACAATGTGAATGAGGAATGAATTTCTTTTATTGTTTCAAATTATAGGTACCTAATCATACAAATTATAGGTAATCATACAAATTATAGGTAAAAGACATCAAGAATAAGTGAGATCGTTACTTTTTTTGTACGTGGTAGGGGGGACCAAAGTGTTGACGCAATTAGGCCTGTATGAAGTCATCAGTTTTATTGCAGCCCTTCAACGTCTAATCAATGTAATTTGGGCTAAGAAACTCCAACATGAAGTTTAGGTTAAGTTTAAAGAAAAAAAAACATACATTTGAATTATGCTGAAACTATACGAATTCCGTGGTAAATTCAAATTGCCTGAAGTGTTTTGTTGAATTAGGATCGGATAATGATTTACAGGAGGAGTTTCAGAAAGCAGCACCACCAATGTAGCATAAATAACATGCTTCCCCTAACACTCCGTACGAGATGACTCCTTAATTGCGCTGTAACTTGTTCTTCAGTAAGCCTTAGGAACCCTGTTTTTTTTAACCGCAACGAACAGCCAACTGACTGCCTCAGCGGTTCACTTAATCCTGCCACAAAATCCCTAAAAATCACCTGAGGCCTCAATTAAAGATCGGCGGTCCGGCCCAAAGCCTTTGACACCCTCTATCTGCAGGACGTATCTGCCTTTGAAAAATGGGGTTTTCAGCGAGGTTTTAAACGGCACTACAGAAAGGTGGCATCGGTGATCGAAATCCCAGATAAAAACGCGTGCCTTCGTTCGGTGCGACGGTAAATATAGTCGTCTCGGAAGGGACGAGTAATTCGGCCGGTCATTATCTCCGTGAATGGATTTTCACTTATTTTGCAGCCGGTTTCATGTAAGGGCGTAAAAATAATTAACCCCTCCTAATCGCCTCGTTTTCGGAGCCTCGTGTGTTTCAAATGACGATAGATTTTTTTAGCGACATTTTATAATTAATAATCGACTGGCTCGTAATTGCGGAGATCCAGGGCGCGTCCTTACTGTGTTTTGACGAATTGAGCGTTCTCTATTTCCTCATGATTGCTTAACCTGTTGCTTCACCGAAATCAAGCTTCCATCCGAAGTCGTGCCCATTAGTTTTAAACACTCAGCTAAAAACTCCAAGGCTGGACATCTCATCCGGAGGATCAAAATCATCATTTTATATTGGCGCTCATCCAAAACCACCTTGGTATGTCATAGAAATTAACGGATTACGTATTTATATCAATTCGTCCGCATGGCAACCTTTCGCGGGATGTTTGAACGTTGAAAAATGTGTCTTTTAAAACAATCTGGCGTCGTGGATGGTTCAGTATGACCAAGGCTCCGATATCCGACCTGGTCCTATCTCGATCTGACATTCATCCCCACGTGAAATACATCCTGCGATTCCTAGTTGTGCAACACATCTCGGGAAGACAGACTTGACTGGCGTGTCTTCCGCATGAAAAGCTTTTAATAAGCAGAGCAACAGGTTGTTTCTGTCGCAAGTTGAATTTTTACACGATTTTATCAAGGATTCAGTAGGTGCACTAAGAGTGGGCGTCCTTGCCGCTCACTTTGAAGTCTGAAAAAAAAAATAATTTATTTAAAAAAATTCCAAGTGAAATCCGAGTATTTCTGATGCGTTGGTGATGTCTGGCGGTTTTCTAGCCAACCGCTTCATCAGGATTATAGCTGTGGTCCACGCTGAGCCGCGTATTCCACCTGCTTACAAGTTTCCGTTTCTAATGTTCGAGGTCTGTAGAAACCGCAGATCGCGCCACAAGACGATGCGAGGATGGGAAATAATGAAGAGATTGCATCAACGGAGGTTTATTAGAGACTTATTCCTACTGCTGCTGCAGAAATCGTGCTGGGGGAAAATCGGCTGCAGAAATCGTTGTCGTCCAACTTGTCAAGATAATTGAAAATGCATTTAAAAACTAAGTACCTGGTTTCGTTCTTGGAGAGTAATAATTTGCTATCTCCTAAAAACTACCCTTCAAAAAATTCACTAATGCATAGAGGAGCTAAGAAGTTTGATAATAACACGTTTAATTTTAACATGCTTAATAAATTTGAAAATAACCTTTACTTTACAAAAATTGTTCGCTGGTTAGACGTCTTCACGTTGATGTCCTGCCAAATAGCAACTTGTCTATCTACTAACCAAGTACACCGATGAGGGATGTTTTTCATTTTAATAGCGGGTGTTTTTTCCTTTCATTTAGTTTATAAGTAGTATTTTGGTTTATTATTTTCAATAATAAACCTTTGGAATCGAGCATGGAAAAAATAATTTGTTAACCCCCCCCCCCCCTTAAAATTTGATGGTTTACGTTTCAAGGTATGTAGATTCCGAAAATGCAATAAAAAAATTTCTATCCGTACACCGTACGCCGTATTTATGCTTATTGCGAGCATACTATTTTCAAATAGTTTGGCTTACATTTTATACATTTACATATGTTTCTTTTGTAAATACCTTAGTAACAAATTTCCTATAATTACAACTTAACGACACCCCCTCTCTAGCGCAAGTTCCGAACTGAGAGGGGTCGTAATCCATTTATTCCGTTTATGTCGTGTTTAGTTTTTGAGCATTACATCTTGATGTATATATTCATTTATTATCTTCATTAAAGATATTGAAAAAGTATATATATTTTATATTTTATATATTATGTAATAGATATTATGTGTCTTGAGATGGATTAATGAAGCCTTCAGCTACAAGTAGAGTGCTGGCTGATCTCAGTTGTTTGAACTATCCACTCTTACAGTGGTTGGGGGGGGGGGGGGGGGGGGTCTTTGAAAATTTCACGAAGTCCTGAGAATTTACGAAATTGTCTTGCCAAGGCATAATTATATTTACGACTTTAGGTCACCTCCACTCGATCCTCTTGCTCCCAGTTTTTGTTTGACTGTATGTACCTACTTACGATTACGAGTGCGTAAAATTCCTTTGTAGTTTGGAAACCAACGGCAAAGTCGCTTTAAACCAATGGATTGCTTCAAGATTGAAAAGTTGAAAAGTCTCCATCCCCCATCATCTTAAATTCACGGATAAGGTACATAGATAACGGTAGTCCTATCGTCGTTTCCCTGGCTCGTTTTGTTCTTCCGAATGAAGGAGGATCCACCTAATTTCTTCAGGTCCTTCGCCCCACTGTTCCTCCTCTTCGAAACGGGACGATCTTCTTTCGAAAAGAAACAACATTCGCCCAAAGGTGAAAGCCCAACGCTACAACCGTTTTCCTATGAGGAAACAGCAATTACCCGGGTTGATTGGGGTCAACCAACCCCGAGTTACCTCGAGAGCTTCGGAAGCGTTGAGTCTCTCGTGTTGATAAAACCATAATGAATCGCTGGGGAGATTGTATTAGGAGTAGGTACCTACCTACCAGCTCTAACCCGTGCAACCAGCATAGTGGAACCAGAAGGTTATTACTCGGTCGCTATTACGCCGCGCTAAATTAGCCCTGCTATCTGGCCCCTCAGCGCACTTCCCCTGTGTCGAGTCATACTTACTATAGTTTTACTGCGAGAATATACCTTTTCTTTTGCTACTTCGACCATCATGTTTTTATATTTTCTCCTCCTAACACGCTTAAACTCACTTTTTGAGGTCGATATTCTCCGTCGAGAAAGCCGTTTTCTAAAATAGGTTTTCAGTATTCATTAACATTGTTCAATACCTAGTAGAGATCCTACTGTTTTCTTCATACAGAGAGTTTGGAAATGGAATGATTCTGAATATTAGGTTGGTGATTAATCAAGAATCAATTTGGTTTATTATTTCCAATGTCATTATTGTATCGAGCATGGGAAAAAAATCAAAAAAAAATTAACCCCCTCAAAATTTGATTGTTTTCTTTACAAGGTAGGTACGTAGAATCCGAAAATTGAATAAAACCATTTCTGTCCGTCCGCCGTACGCCGTACTTCGGAATTTCCTTAGTTACCATGAACCAAAATTAATGAAATTTGGTTTGTAGGTTCCATTTGGGGGATAGCTGGTCCGCGAAGCTCGGCGTTACTGTCAGTCATCTCTAAGGGGCTAATGCGGGTTGGAATTTCCCGAACACCGTAGCTCGAAAACTTTCATTAGAAGGGAATGGTTTTTTTAACGTTTTTAAATTGATCTCGAGGTAAAGAATTTTTCGACCATCATCGTCAACATGATCGAGAATGATCGGTATAAATCCGGTCCAGATATCATTGCTAGGGAACACCTGATTATAATCAAGGATGGCTGTATGAAGTCGAGTTGGGAGTTCTGTGAAGAATGGTGGCTCTTTTGGTTTATGTTGATAGGTACTTTTGTAGATTGAAAAAACGTTATGCTTTATGAATAACAACAAATAAATAATGATTGAGTTGTTGAATACTGCGCATTTTTATGAAATTGTAATTCCCGGGCCGGCTCCAGTATACTCGATTTATAGGGCTGTCCTGGGGGGAGCACGAGGGTAGGTATTGACCACAAAAAACAGTGACCTACGGGGAAGGAGCATCTAATAAACCGCTGTGTAATAATTTGCAGCTTTTTTTAAAGTACTTATAGGGTCAACTCATCTTCCTAAAAAATGATACTTTCGTTCGGAACAGTGGAACAGAGTTACTTTGGTTTGGAACAGTGAGGCTTTGGTTACAACTTTATTTTGCAAACTAATAAATCTGTTCGAAACTATGAATCCTTTGTCTATGGGCCCACTATTGCTATAAACATAACCTACCATGTTGATTGATTGATTGGATACCTCATCATTAGGAGTTACAGTAGATGGGATGAGTTACCCTAACGGTTATTCGTGGGTTATCATTGTTAGACGGTTTATAAGTTATTCGCTAAATAGTGATTTTCAGCTTTCAGACGATGAAATCATTATTTATTATTCAGAAGAATGCGCGGCCATAAATCCCCGGAACTAACATATTGCACATATTGGCACATATTGGCTACGAAAGAATCGAACGTTGAATATTATTGATGTAGGTGACGTAATGTAGGTACATACTTTGGTGTACTTTTCAGGTACGTAACTGGCACTGTCTTAGTGTTGAATTCAATTCTTTCTATGTAACTTTGAATGCTAAACAGTGGGTGGGTAAACTGTTATCTGCTAACAGTAAAAATAAATTTCTCATTCATTCAGCGGTCGAGTGGAATGAAGTGATGGCAAGTGATGAAAAATTGTATTCTGATTCGATGCAACTTTGGTTTTCCAGTCGGTTCATTATGATAAAAGGGATCAGCTGTCACAACATTCATTTGCACAATCGCCCACCGTTGATTTGAATAACCGCTACACTCGGTAATAGTTGGATCCTCTGTAAACCAGTATTAATATTCATATTCATAACACTAGTAACCGATTCTACATTCAATGCCGGGCGACCTTTCAGATCTAACGACCGATCGCCATGAAATCAGTATAATTGTGGCGATGTCGGAAGTTTATAAATAATTATGTTAATCCTCCACCGGTTACAGATTTCAAAGCCGCTTCGGTATTTTTATTTATGTACTTTGGACTTAAACTAAGCATTGAGGAATACCTTAATATTGTAATCTGTCGACTGCATTCTAATTTTCCTATCATGCCAGTTTTTTGCGAATATTCAGTTGAACGGAGAACCTACGCTCGGTTTTGGAAGTTGAATCTTATTCTTCGTCCATCTCATCGCATCTCTTAAGATGAAATTAGTCAACTTCATGACCGTGTGATATAACATATATTATCCTGGTGTGCATTCTCTTATGTAACCCGGACACCACTTCCCTATTCAGTAAAACCTTATAATGCACGCTTATAATGGAGCCTATTGCGCTTATATTATATTATAAACTCACGTTCCAAAAACTGACTTGCAGTTATGAGAAAATCTTCTGCGAAAGTTTATTACCATTCCACATTATTCCATATTATATGAGCGTCTCCCTCACAATTTCAATTCCGCATCTGTGCAAAGATTTACACTCCTCTAGTTATCAACTTCCGGAGCATGAAAACGATAGATAGTATAGGAACCTAACATAGCTCTGTTGCATCATTTAGTATTAGGAATGTGTTTGAATTATAAAACGCTCAGCAGTTTCAGTGCGTCTAAACTCCTAAGAAAGCGTAATGAACGCTTAACGGTGAATGAAGAAATAATTTTTTTAACTGTGTTTTTGATATCGTTCAACTACCATAACGTTTTCCATTCAACGTGGGTGGTGCTCAATTCTTTATGCACTACACTGCAGTTTATTGCTAATATTCATGAATAAACTAATAAAACCAGGTATCTGATTTGAACGAGGGAGTCGATGAAGTTCTTCGCCTGTTTGTATGCAGAAAATAATGTTCGGAGTGAAAAATGTCGGACACGGAGCAATGGGTTTATTGGATATTACACTTTGGTGGCGGATGTGCGTGGAAAATTGTGAAATATTTACAACTTAATAAGCCGAGAGGCTGTGGAAATGGGGAAGGCGGTAAAAATCGCATTTACATCGGAGTAGGTGCATCGCAAGTTTCCTGGACTGGTTAGACGGGCGTTTGCGAGTGAAGTGGTAGTTAACTGGATTTAACCTCCCCATAAGTTGCATAAATATTCCGATCACATCGCATGAGACATCAATTTCTATTCTAATTAGGTTCAACCTCGGGGCCTGACCTCTTATCTTGTTATGTTTCTCCCCGTCACCAGACGAACTCGTGCCGAAGTGATTCCCGGGGCCGGGGGGGACTTTAATGAAATTCTGCTCGAGGGCGTTGAGCAACAAGCAGCAAGCTCTGATGAATGTTGGGCGAGCTGGGTGCATGTCCCTCGCCCGTCGAGAGACGAAGCATTGTGCTCTGGTGTAATGTTTGCCACCGTATTCCGGTCCTCGGTGCTTGTCCCTGGGGAACCTGACGCGATCTGATAAAGTCTCCCGAAGAACGACGAACGTTGGGGTGGGAAATGGCGGACACCGCAACGTGAACTGGGCCCGAACACTTGGCCATTCAATCTCCACGCAGCCGTCTGTCATGTTATTTCAAATTTTTCAAATTTCTCGATACATTTTTTTTCTTCCGGTGGAGACGGGATCGGTTTGGGGAAGCCTAATCGATATCCCTTCTTAACCGGTGATAATCTCGCTGGTCTAAGAGGGGGTACCATTACGATAGGGGTTAGTCACCTTGAAGTTGTTCAGATGTATTTTCCTGAACCAGAACTTCGTACTACTTTTCATTCCCCCTTTTCTCTCTCATACTTCTGCTACCCAGAAGTATGCCATGTGAGGAGGAGTGTAGCAGTGTGGGCTGTTCTCGATACATTTTTTCTTCCGATGGAGACGGGATCGGTTTGGGGAAGCCTAATCGATATCCCTTCTTAACCGGTGATAATCTCGCTGGTCTAAGAGGGGGGACTCTCGAGGGTCCACCACCACTGTTGCACTATGTCACATGGTAGCAGAGCGTGGTTCGGTAGTATGAGCTGAGCACTTCACCATACTCCATCCACTTTTTGAGGGCTTACCAGAAGGATAAGCCCAAAGGTTTCACAGAAGGATTCCTCTACTAACAACCTGTCCCTTTGATAATGCATACATCTATTGGCTTCCCCTCCCCCTTTCCCTCTTTAGAGTGCCAGTATAATTAAAATATACTGAGCTCATTAGAAGGCGATTGATGCCATGTCCCAGTTGACAAGTCCCAATAGTTGTTCCATCCCAACGATGGAGGTTGATCACCTAGAGGTTGCCCAGATGAGCAAAATTCACTGGACAACAACCTCTGACAACATTATCCGCCAACACACGAATTTAGGAGCTTTGTTCTCTACCGGTAAAATATTTATTATTGAGGTAGTACCATTACGATGGAGGTTAGTCACCTTGAAGTTGTTCAGATGTCTTTACCTGAACCAGAACTTCATACTACTTTTCATTCCCCCTTTTCCCTCTCATAGGTACTTCTGCTACCCAGAAGTATGTCATGTGAGGAGGAGTGTAACAGTGTGGGCTGTTCTCGATACATTTTTTCTTCCGGTGAAGACGGGATCGGTTTGGGGAAGCCTAATCGCTTAACCGATTATAATCTCGCTGGTCTAAGAGGGGGGACTCTCGAGGGTCCACCACCACTGTTGCACTATGTCATATGGTAGCAGAGCGTGGTTCGGTAGTATGCGCTGGGCACTTCACCATACTCCATCCACTTTTTGAGGGCTTACCAGAAGGATAAGCCCAAAGGTTTCCCAGAAGGATTTCTTTACTAACAACCTGTCCCTTTGATAATGCATACATCTATTGGCTTCCCCTCCCCCTTTCCCTCTTTAGAGTGTCAGTATAATTAAAATATACTGAGCTCATTAGAAGGCGATTGATGCCCTGTTGACAAGTCCCAATAGTTGTTCCATCCCAACGATGGAGGTTGATCACCTAGAGGTTGCCCAGATGAGCAAAATTCACGGGACAACAACCGCTGAAAACATTATCCGCCAGTACACGTATGTAGGAGCTTTGTTCTCTACCAGTAAAATATTTATTATTGAGGTAGTACCATTACGAAGTTGTTCAGATGTCTTTTCCTGAACCAGAACTTCATACTACTTTTCATTCCCCCCTTTTCCCTCTCATACTTCTACTACCCAGAAGTACGTCATGTGGGGAGGAGTGTAACAGTGTGGGCTGTTCTCGATACATTTTTTCTTCCGATGGAGACGGGATCGGTTTGGGGAAGCCTAATCGATATCCCTTCTTAACCGGTGATAATCTTGCTGGTCTAAGAGGGGGCACTCTCGAGGGTCCACCCCCACTGTTACACTCTGTCGCAAATTTCAGTGCCCTCCATCTCAAATAGCCTCGATACGATGTACTTATTAAACAATTCTCGTCCCAGCAGAATGAGCCCATAACAAAGGCGAGCAGAGAGGAACTAAATCACTCGCGTCGAAATCGTGGAAACCCATTTCAAAGAAAGGCGGAGTCATTGAAAATAGTCTATACACGAAAAAACCGCGAAAAACACTGTTATACCGGTTTCGGTGATCAAACCATCGTCAGTAGCAAACAATAACGTAACCCAAGAATCTTGCTCTTATTCACTGCCTGGAGCAGTGAAGGTGGGAAGCCCAACTTCTGATGTTTCGATGGTGTCGTGTAGATGTCATGCAAATTTGGCAGCAGAATAAGTCTTCACCAGCATATAACCTTGAAAACGAAAACTTTCCAGTCGTTCAGCATGACCTCAGGGAGGATTTTTGAAGTAACGTACATACCTTCATAAACTGTCATGGTTTTGTCGATAGTTACTGTTGCTCCAACCGTTCATGTTATTCGACAAATTTATTGTTTGTTACTGACGACGATTTGATCACCAAAACAGGTATAACAGTGTTTCTCGCGTTTTTTCGTGAATTAGTGGAAATAGACTATTTTTTCAATAACTCCGTTTGTCTTCGAGCAGAGAGGGTTGGCCCATAATCGTAGCCATTGAGCGAACATTTGGCATTTTCTCACTACGTATTTCCAGTAATTTTTAGCCTATTAATACTTAGCTGATTTGTTCGATGCGTTATGATCGTTTCGACTAAATGATAGTTCCTGAGTTTGTAATATGAAAATGGCTTGTAGATACAATTTTCTTTTAATGTTGAAGAACGGAGGCAAACGGGACCTTCTAGACCAACATGATAACGCTACACATCCTAATGTTATCCATGAAAAATGAAAATAATCGAATAAATAGCTCCATATTACATAAACAGTATTAATCTAATAACGCAGGTTAACAATATTATTATTGTCATCAGTGGCTATCAAGCGATGCAGTCCTGCAATGGATGGGGCGATAAAAAACCGCTTCCTGCCTGCGAGGGACCGACATTAATATCTCAGAAATTATACCCAGGCACCAATAAACCTAATCATTGCACACTCCTACTTCTATTAGGAACTTGATCAATTGAGTCGTATAATTCAAAGTCAAAACCTACTTCTTTCTTTTCTTGAATAGGTAAATACCAATTTCCTACGCTAGTTGTTCGTCGTCATACTATACAGCAATTTCTAGTATCAAAGTGTGAGCATCACTAAACCGATTTCCAGCAACTAATGATCATCGAATTTCATTCAGGGTTTCAAACATAAAATATACTGTTAATCAAAATTTCGGTTTTACATTACGTATTTTAAAATGTTGATTGATGGTATATTTTATGGTTGAAACCCTTTCTCAATTTCGGTTCATTGTGAATTTGGTTTTTTCGACTGAAATGCTGTACAGTCCTAACTATTGTGAGGTAAGCGGCTGCTGGTACTTGATGCTGCTAGCAGCCCCATCATATCCGTTGTACATCTCTATGATTTTTCCAAGACTGAGGAATCAAGAAAACCATGGAAAGGACGTTAAAGAACTGGAATGGGAGTACCGCCGGAGAATGAACCTCTTTCATTTGAAAAAAGATTCATCGAAATCGGTTCGATAAATCGCTGGAAAAACATAAAACAATCAAATCAAATCAATAAATATAATTCAAAAAAAGCAGAAACATGTCTAATTGAGAACCTCCTCCTTTTTTTGAAGTCCGTTAAAAATGGTGAAGTGGTTGAATTGATATAATTAATCATTGCATAGGGTCGTCTGATTTATTAGCTTTATTATTAATACTTTCGACAACGAATAAATATCTTGAGCTGATTCGCTGGTTTTACGTACGTTTAAACTCGTGTTAATAATAGATCAAGTAGGCATATTACAAGTAGAAGCGATGGTTGGGGATTACGTCACTTCTAAACGTCTGGTTTCTTTGCGACAAGATTCCTGACCGTCAACTTGATTCATTGATGTTCTAAATAGGAAAACACGATTATTAAAATTCAATAACCACGGCCAAACAAATCGGGTTCTATTATGACCAGTTATTGAGTCGTATATCTGTTAGTAGGTGTAGACAAGGGCATTTCTATTGTTTTAAGCGCTTATCCTTATGTAACACTTAGTGTTATGTTTGAAATTAATTACACGCTCGTAGTATCAATGGGGAAATATGGTACGTGTGAAGGATATCTCTTAAATCTGGCGACATTATATCAAGATCACACAATACACAATACGTGCAGGAAACTGACGGCACTGGAACTCGGCCACCTGCGGGAATGGGACTGCATCGTAAAGCTTTTCTCTATTTCTCCCCTCTGCCACCATCCCACAGAGGAGTAATATAAATTATTCCTTTGGCGAAGGGGAGGACTGAACTTTTCCTCACATTGTTCTCGGATTACAAGAGTCCGCTGGGGGATCCGCCAGGTTGTTTATAAGTCGAGGGGCGCCGTTAATTTTAGCGCTGGATGTCGTGTCATTACTACTCTATGGAGCCGTCTCCAGCTGAGCTCAACGCGCCTCGAGGGGTCGCGGTACCGCACCGGTTCTTCGCTATTTACAAACTCTGTAGCACCTGTTGGAACGCTTCTCGTTCCAATTATATCAACAACACGTCCTGATATCAAATGTGATATTTAATGCATCTCCCACGGCAGGGGCTCCCAACCTTTTTTGACCGGGCCCCCCCAAGGCGCCCCCCTTTCCGCTTGTTCAACTCAAGTATACTCTCCCCCTCCTCAAAAAATGTATAGAGTGGCCCAGTTCCTTCTGGAGAAACTCAGGGAATTGATTCTGTTCTTCATTTGGAACAAAAAATGCTCAGTAGAAATTTTTCGAAAAGTTCTTCGTTTTAGAGATATCCGACAATTTGTGTTTTTCCAACTTTTCATTACCTTACCACATAAAAACGCTAATAAATTCGAAAATATTGAGACTACAACAAATCCAATTACACCGTTTGAAAGAACGTTACATTTCCTGTAAAATTCTTCTGTTTTCAATAGTCAGAGTTACCTAAAATGTTGGCCAATATCAGTTGGAAAATTTGAAAATTTCAAAATTTAAAATTGTGAAAAAGATTGTACCTGCGTTCTACTGAGGTTACAAAAAAAAATGCCTACAACTTGTCAAATTTCACGAAACATTCTTCATCTAATAAGCTTTACATTGATATACTTAGATTTAAAAATAACGTTGTAGTAGTAGAGTTAAAAAATGATAATTTTGAACGTTTGAAAACATGATCGGAGGTGAAGCTGTGGGGGGACGAGGGGAATTAATTAGACTCGTAAAATAAAACTAACGGTTTCTTGACTGGTTGAATAAAAATAATGCTGGAATATGAAGGGGACATGTGGAAGTTCAAACAACAACGAATGATCATCACTTTTTAACTCTACTCCAACGTTATTTTTAAATCTAAGTATATCAATGTAAAGCCTATTAGGTGAGAAAGGTTTTGTGTAATTTGACCAGTTGTAGGCATTTTTTTGTAACCTCAGTAGAACGTACAATCTTTTTTACAATTTTAAATTTTGAAATGTTCAAATGTTCTAAGCCAAAATTTTAAGTATCTCTGACCATTGAAAACAGAAGAATCTTACAGGAAATTTAACGTTCTTTCAAACGGTGTAATTGGATTTGTTGTAGTCTCAATGCTTCCGAATTTATTAGCGTTTTTATGTGGTAAGCTAATGAAGAGTTGGAAAAACACAAATTGTCGGGTATCTTTGAAACGGAGAACTATTCGAAAAATTGCTACTGAGTATTTTTTATTCCAAATGAAGAACAGAATCGATTCCCTGAGTTTCTCCAGAAGGAACTGGGACACCCTGTATACGGTAAGTAATGAACAAATTCAAACTCAGTGAACAGTAGGTCATTCAAACTGAACTATTTATTAACAGTAGATAATTGAAATTTTTAATTTTATAACATTTTAATTATATTAATTTATTAATATTATTAGTTCTAAGGTTAACGTGACACTTGACTTTGTTCCGGTTACTAATTTCTCTAGGTTTAAAGTGATTTTCGATAAGGCGCGTCTTAGGCCACTTTCAACATTCGAGCGTTTTCGGGTTTTCGTTTTCACTGCCAGCAAGTGTAATAATCCCGATTCACGTAGGTATGTAGAGGAGAAGAGCACGAGAATTTTCAAAGCAACCGTAGAAATATTTGGATAGGTACGAAGGTACTCCATCTAAAATTTCTCCAACTGCTTCGAATGTCGTGTTCGCAGTTGAATCGCTCTGCAAATCTATCGCTTCTTCTTGAATTTCTACAGGAACTGATTCCGCCTTTACAGTAAACAGCATGTTTTGCCGGCCAGCGGTGATATTTTCAGGAAAATAGCGCTGAAGTTCATCCAGCTTATCGAGGTGTTCACAAATGATTTTATTTATTTATTTTTTTAATTTTATTTACATTCCATGAATAATTCGTGTGGTTTATCCGAAAGTTCATTCAGACGACAGAATGACGAGAAATTGGGCGCATCTTCTCTGAAAAACCTGTTATGGAATCTGAAGTAGAGATTACGGTTGACTTTCCGCCTTTCAGTCTCAGATTCAGATTATTTATGGCTTCGAAGAAATTTTCTACGGGTTATTAATCGCTGCCTTCTTCCTATTACTATCAGTCTGAGCACCCTTAAATTGCACTGGCAATCGATGTTTTATAGGTCCTTATCATTATGTTCAGAGGAAACATATACTTATATATTATATCTTATATACTCGTATGTACGTATAGAGGTACATCAGTGGTATTCTTCATTATAGGTTGTTAAACACTTGTGTCGTTTTCCATCATACATCTTGAAGAACTACGGCAGTGTTTCAGTGTTCTGTGCAGGAACTCCAATGGGACCGCGCAAGGTTCTTTGTATTGCGGGTTTGTGGCCTCGAATCAACTTCAGGTTGGAAACTATCAAATGATCCAAAGCAGAATGGGAGGGAGAAGTTAAAATCCCTCAAAAATCATTATGCCATCCGAAGAAGATGATTACGGTGTCTGAAATTATAAAGAAGGGCAGCATAAAAGGTGTTGTGCGATGAGCGCACGGGGAAAAATCGTGCGTCAAGCGCACATCGAATTATAAGTCCTACCGTGTGTCGAGCGCAGTTGCGATGAGCGCACACCTCCCCCTACACTTCATCCAGACTTGGGACTGGCAACGAGTGCGTACTATCCACTTGCCTAACATTATTCAATATAAACCTTATAATCAATAAATAATAGTAATCATCGTTTAGTATACTTAGTACCAGTGGATAGCACCCACACATTGGTGGGTTGGAGGTTTTTTTTTCTTTAGCCATTGCCATCACCACCAGAAATCACATACTATTCGCCATCGTTTGTATGCGATAAAATTTAAATGGGATGTAATAAATTGATGCAGTAATAATTGGTGCAGTTTTCAGTTTGGTTCAGTATTTGGTTCATTTTGGTATATTATTTTCAATAATGAACCATTGGAATCGAGCATAAAAAAAAAAATTCTAACCCCCCCTCAAAATTTGATGGTTTACGTTTCAAGGTATGTAGAATCCGAAAATGCAGTAAAAATATTTCTGTCTGTCCGCCGTACGCCGTACTGGCCACTTTTCTTAGTTACCATGAAACAAAATTGATGAAATTCGGGTTATAGGTTCCATTCGGGGTCTAGTTGGTCCTCGAATCTCGACGTTACTGTCAGTCATCTCTAAGGGGTTCAAAATAGGGTTTGAAATTTTCAGAACGCCGTAGCTCGAAAACTTCCGATAGAAGGGTATGGTTTTTTTTACGTTATTAAATTTGTCTTGAGCTAAACAATTGTTTGAGACCACCCGGAGCAATGTACCTACGTCCAGCCGTTCGTGTGCACCAAAAAGCTTCGTCAACACGATCGTGAATCAAACGGTATAAATCCGGCCCGGATATCATCGCTAGGGAGCACCTGATTATAATCAAGGATGGCTGTATGAAGTCGAGTTGGTTGTTCTGCGGTATTATTTCATTTGATAAGTGATGGACTATTGGATTTTGTTTGTAGTACTTGTGAAACTTGAACAAACGTTGAAGCACTATTGATGGGCAAATTATTACACAACGGTAAATTATTACACAACTGCAAATTATTACACAACGGTAAATTATTAAACAACGGTAAATTATTACAAAACGGTTCATATACCAAGAAGGGGCTGGATTTTGTTGATCGATACATACTTTTGCAACTTGACCAACCGTTGGAGTATTATTGATGGGCAAGTTATTACACAACGGTTCATTATACTTGACCAGAGGGTAGGTATTGACCACAGAAAACAGTGATCTACGCAGAAGGGGCATCTATTTCACTCCACATCAACAATTTTCCTTCAAAACTTCATTATTTGCGTTTCTTTTCGCCATTTTAGTTACTGTTTGTCATCGAAAGAATTATTTTAGCAACATCTAACTCGTGATTTAGGCAGGTACGTAGTAACGAGTACGGGGTTAGGTACTAACCTACGGAGGGTCTGCGATTCACATAATATTGTATAGACTAGATTTGTAAAAGAAGGCTGTTCTGTACAAAATAATAAACCGTTGTGCAGGGATTTGCAGCGTTTTTTCTTTAATCATGCAATTCAAAAACTCTGCGAATTATTACATAACGGTTTATTATTTGACTGTATAGATATGCCCTCCGTTGTGTAATAATTTGTTCGTTGGTGGGAAGTATCCACAAGAGAAAGTTCGATTCTTCTTCCTTCTTTACCCCTACAATTTGTTAAATTCCTCGAGTCATGCACCGCTAATTTATTTGGCACCTGCTTTCTATTTTATGTGTCTGGCACTGGGGAACCGTCTGCCGTCCTGTACGAGGAACAACGGAGCTCCGAAAAACCGTGTTGCTCGGATCCGGGAGCCCTCGCGCCGGATAAGGACGAACCCACGAAACTCGCCGTTGCAAGAGATCGCATTAATCACTCGAGAGTTACCGAATGATCAACGGCGGCCCAAGCGTGGGTGGGCTTCGCCCTCGACCGGGGCCCCTCGACTCGATTTTCGGGCTGAGGATTGACAGGGGGGGCCCCCGGGAGTCGAACCCGATTAATCTGCTTAGAAAATCGTTCGGATCTCATCCTCGGTATCTCGTCGAAGGGCCCGGGCCACACCTGATTCGCCGAGGGGATCCGTCAGGTTTGACGTGTTGACTAACGGAGCCTGCCGTAACGTCGATTTGATCTCGGATTGCTGTTAGTGGGTTAAGGGCTACGGGAGCCAACCACCGAAATCTAAATACCCAGTGGATTCATACGTATTAGGTACTGTGCTTCAGGCTGAATTTAGCGGTTTGGTTTATTGTTTTCAATAATGAACCTTTGGAATAGAGCATAAAAAAAATTAAAAAAATCTAACCCCCTCCCCCCCTTATCTCAAAATTTGATGGTTTACGTTTCAAGGTATGTATAATCCGAAAATGCAATAAAAAAAATTTCTGTCCATCCGCCGTACGCCATACTTAGCACTTTTCTTAGTTACCATGAAAAAAATTGACGAAATTCGGTTTATATGTCCCGTTCGGGGTCTAGTTGGTCCTCGAAGCTCGGCGTTAGTCAGTCATCTCTAAGGGGTTGAAATTTTCAGAACGCCGTAGCTCGAAAACTTTTGATAGAAGGGTACGGTTTTTTTAACGATTTTAAATTGATCTTGAACTAAAGAATTTTTTGAGACCACCCGGAGCATTGTGCGACCAGCCGTTCGTTTGCACCGAAAAGCTTCGTCAACACGATCGTGAATCAAAGTATAAATCCGGCCCAGATACCATCGAAGAATAAAAATAAAATAAAAAAAAGTAAAACAAAAGTAAGTAAAATCCTCTATTCCGTGCCAAAAACCGTGGATTTGTCAGTACAAACAATCGTCATTCTTACCATAAAATGAGTTAGGCAGCAGTCTTTTCGTACTTCGTCGAATGTCGAAGTCGAATGGTCACTCCCGAGTCTCCCTAGCCAAATAAAAACCGATTTTTTGACCCTCAAGGCCTATTGTAAGCGTAAAATTCGATTGTTTAGCAGTTGTCATATTAAATTCGGATAAACCGTGGTAGGGTTAATGGCTCAAGAAATCGGTTGTTACCTGGTTGGAGGGGATCGAGAGGTTGTGACTTCTAACACGGAAAAGTACAGATGATTTGGGGAAATTGAGGTTTCAATGAAATAAAACTGTATCCTACTTCGTATGTAAAAAATTAAAAATAATAAATACTTGAAAATTAAATTTATCTGGAGGTTCTTCATAGCAGGTTTTCGAAATGCTCTCCATTTTGGTCCAAGCAAAAACGGCTCCTGCGTCGAATCCCATCAACCGCTGGCTCCAGCACATTTGCGTTCTGTCGGATTGCGTCGGTGCAGAGGTGGATTCTTTCCACTAGGTACTAGTTTAACTTAGTTACCACGTGTTATGTTTACACCAGGATGATGATTACGAAGTAGTTCCGCATTTACGAAGGAGCGAAGCATAATGCAAACACGCGAATTTTGTTTATAAAATGTACCAACATGGTTTTCATTCATTGATTCGATCACTCTGCCAAACTATAATTAACTACTTATATCGCTCTAACCTCTAACATAATTTATCTGGTATATTATATTTTGCCATTAATTAATGAAAGCCTCGTAATTAATTCAAGTGCCCTCCTGCTCTTCCGATGGCCATAAACGTTCGAAGCGTTGGAAATGTTGCGGTTGATGAGGGCGTGGCTTATCATGAGGGATCTAAACCACGTTCAAGTTTTTTACAGCAGTTGTAAATGATATCACTTAAATGGCAAAACAAGTCCTGTTCTATAAATTATAAAGCCACGTCGAAAAATGGTTTAATATACCTGAGCGACACGGGGGGAAAAAAATTGTGTGAAATATCACATACTTGAGCGCTGCATCCGGTATGGAAGGTCGCTCTTCGTGATCCGCACTCTTCTTTATATATTTTGCTAATGAATTATATTATCTGGATATTGGTTTATGAATAACGTTGGTCACCTCTTACGTATCGGCTGTGCTGATGGGCTCCTGCTTATGAGACTATTTTTACATGCTGTGCAGAAACTTTCCTGAGCATTGTATTGTGGTAATTAGTAGTCAGAAGTGAGAAAAAACTGAATGGATGTGATTGGCCAACTTAGATGCGATGAACTCACCAGAGTGTTTTGGGCCTGCCGTTCTTAGCAATTTGAACGGTTGGTTAGAAAACGCTGGCAGCTCACAGCTTCTCCGTTCTTTTTTTTTAAATTTGTTTTTAATGAACATATTATTATTATTCATTCATTTTATATTATTCATTTTACCTTTTGTTTTATTATTCGGTGAATAATACACCTATGTATTCGCTCAGCAAAAAAATGTTATAGCGCCCCCTCATAATTTTTTCTTGTGCGTTTCAAGGTGCGTGGATTTCAAAAATGCAATGTCTGTTCGCCGTATCATCCATATCTACTTTATTTTCGGTCTAAAAATTCTTTCTTTCGCCCACAGGCTCCACTTGAGCCCTAGTTGTGTCCCTAAACTTTGCAGCCAGATTGGAATACACCCAGGGGTGTTATGGGGTGAAAAATGGTTGTAAAAATAGGGTTTTTGGTTTATTATTCTGTGAATAATACACCTATGTAATCGCTCAGCAAAAAATTTTTATAACACCTCAAACTTTTTTCTTTTCCGTTTCAAGGTGTGTAGATTCAAAAAATGCAATGTCCGTCCGCCGTCCGCCGTATCACGTGTACAGGCTTCATTTTCGATCTAAAAAAGTCATTCTTTAGCACACATGCTCCATTTGGGCCCTAGTTGTGTCCCGAAACTTTTCAGCCCGATCGGAATATACCCAGGGGTGTTATGAGTGAAAATGTGTGTGAAAATAGGTACTTTTTGCGTTTTAGCAACATGTTGGTAACATTAGCTTTTGAGGTATCGTTTTCCATGTTATTGGGGACGAGAAGATCGAATATGAAGTCGATTTTGGCCAAGGAGTGGAAAATTGAGGTTGTACCAGATGTTCAGCTCCCAAAATTGATTTTTTATGAGTCAAATACCTGCGAAATCACTATCAATTTGTAGAATAACACTAGAAAAAGTGTCAACACGTGGATCAAGACGATTAAATGGCACTACCAATGATCAAAGATAATTTGAAAAAAAAAAAAAGATCGTACCTACCTAATTTGTGTTTTGGGGGCCAAAATTGGTGGAAACCTTCAGAAATAGCTATTTCAATTATTTCACATGATACAAACAATAAATGTACAGCCAACATTTCTGTAGAATAATAAACCCCATGTGACAAGGACTTTGCAGCGTTTTTGTGTTTTAGTAACATGAGCTTGCGAGGCATCATTTTCTATGTTTCCAAGTTCCATGTTCCAAGTTTCAGCCATACATTTAAGTTAAATACTGGTCTAAAAAGTCGTTCTTCCGGACACAGTTTGGGTCCCCATTTGGGAACACATTTGGGTCCTACTTGTGCTCCGAAGCTCGGCAGCCGAATCGGAATACACCCATGGGTGTTGTGGGTGTAAAAATAGGGGTTTTCTAGGTTTTCTTGAGGTTTTAGAGAACATGAGCTTGCGAGTTATCGTTTTCCATATTTTTTAGGGCGAGAAGACCGAGTGTGAAGTTATTTTTGACCAGTGAGTGAAGAATTGAGGTAGTAACGAAGGTTTAGCCCCCAAAATTCATTTTTTATGAGTCAGAAACCCGGGAAACTGTCTGAAATCACCATAAATTTGTACAATAACACTAGAAGTAGTATCAGCAAGTGAATCAAGACAATTAATTGGCACTACCACTGATCAAAGGTAATTTGTAAAAAACGCTGCAAAGTCCTTGTCACATGGGTTTATTATTCTATTGGACATACGTACAGAAAGACGGGCTGTTCATTTATTGTTACTTTCATGTAAAATAATTGAAATAGCTATTTCTTATGGTTTTCACCAATTTTGGCCCCCAAAACTTGAATTAGATACGCTCCTTTTTTTTCTTTTTTCAAATTATCTTTGATCATTGGTAGTGCCATTTAATCGTCTTGATCCACGTGTTGACACTTTTCCTAATGTTATTCTACAAATTGATGGTGATTTCAGACGATTCTGCAGGTTTTTGGACTCATAAAAAATCAATTTTGGGAGCTGAACATCTGGTACAACCTCAATTTTCCACTCCCTGGTCAAAATCGACTTCGTATTCGGTCTTCTCGTCCCCCAAAACATGGAAAACGACGGGGTATTATAAAAATTGTTTGCTGAGCGAATACATAGGTGTATTCACAGAATAATAAACCAAAAAAATAGGAGCCTAATTCTGTTTTATTGGAGGCAAAAATTGGTGGAAATCATCGGAAATGGTTACTTCAATTGTTGCACACGAAACAAACATGTGACAAGGACTTTGCAGCGTTTTTTGTTATAATTTTTATTTTTATTTTTTAATTCCCTACTCACCGTCCCTGTAAGTGATAATACTCGTACACAATGAGGGCCTAATGGCCTGCCTATGTAAACATCAGTGTTTCTTGTAGTGGCAGTTTATTTGGTGGAAACTGATATTTTTGTTTGTTGTTCTGTTGTAGAATTCACTTGGATCAAGCAGTTTTGCTGAGCTGCTCTCGGCACCTTATCCCGAAGAGGTGAGCGCCTCTCTGCCCGACGACCTCGACCCCTTCCACGACGTCGTACCCAGCTGGTGGGTGAAAACCGAAGCCGCCCTCAACGACCAAGCCAGCACCCTGCCCAGCTTCCAGGAGACCTACGCGAGCCTCGGCTTCAAAATGGAGGACGAGTGCTACAACGTGAACGCCGCGTACCACGGGCACCCGCCGCCCCCGGAGGCGGCCCCGTCACCGACGGGCCACTACGACTACCACCAGCACCACCACCCGGGGCCGCAGCCCCACCACCCGGTGCCGCCCCCGAGTTCCGCCCCTACCAGAACTATTTCAACGCTCAGCTCCCGCCCCCAAGCGCCCAGCCCCCGAACGCGGGCTACGAAGGACCCGCCGCCCCCATCGCCCACCAGGAGTCCTACAGCCTCCCACACTTCCCCACCAACACGGAACTTTCAGTCAACACAGCCCTCGGCCCTCGACAGAGAAGAGCGTCCCTTCCCCTCCAGAGATCTGAATCCACCAGGTAACAAAGCCCTCCATCAGTCATTTATTTATTTTATTTATTTATTTATTTATTTATTTATTTTTAAATTCCATATCCGAATAACTAATAAGAAATGAATTACACCTTCTACAAAGATTATTTGTGTTGTGAAAAAGCACAGAGTTTGTAAGTACACATTATCTTCTGGAAATTACTCTCTCAGAAAGGAGACCCGTGCACAGAGAGAGGAGTCACAACAACAAGAAATCACTCAAAGAAACATCACTTCATAGTTACACGCCGATACGGCTAAAGTGGTAAACAAAATTTAGTATGTTTCGCAACCAAAGAATGGAGATGCGATCAAAATAATATTCAATTACTTACTTGCAACTGTATAAATATAATAAATAATAAATAAATACTAACATAAATATTATACCTTGAGACGAGAAGAAACATTAAATCCGTCGTACATGGTTAGATATTAGAAATCTAGTGATCAGACCCTTCCAATTGGACTGATTAATCGCACTTTTGAGGTCAAATGGAAGAGTATTATAAAATTTTGATCCTACAAAAAGGTACTGCCGTTGAAAGTGGCTGGTGTACCCTCTGGGAACCAGACACATTAATTCCATTTGAGATCTTGTACTTATTGGATAATTTACAGCAGTTAACCTTTTTTCTTTCCTAACTTGTAGCAGAGATGCCTTAATAAAAAGTTGATCAACTGTGCAAATTCCAAGAGATTCGAATAGAGGGGCAGTATGCGTTCTACATGGAACGCATTATTTTACTTTTAACGGAAGACCGGAACAAGCCCAATTGCAAAGGAACATAATACAAATCAGACAGCGAAACAATTCGCATAATACAAAGATACAAAAAATAAAAATAAAGAAACCTCATATGGAAATGAAAATAAGGAAAACAGAGGAAAAAACAAAATTCACTAAGTGATGCACAGAATGGTAGGTATTAACAGAAACTTGTCATTGAATTCTTAAGAAGGGACTTCAGTGAGCCAAGTGAGTCGTTGAAAAAGTCATAGGTACTAATTATATTTGTTAGTTTAATAACTAATGGGCCCGCTCACCACGCTCAATGGCAGCTGTTGGTTTATTATTCTGTGAATAATATACCAACGTATTCGCTCAGCAAAAAATTTTTAATTTTTTGAACACCCCCTAAAATTTTTTTCTTTTACGTTTCCAGGTGCGTATATCCCAAAAATGCATTGTCCATCCGCCGTATCATCCATATCTGTCTAAAAAATTCATTTTTTCGCACACAGGCTCCACTTGGGCCCTAGTTGTGTCCCGAAACTTTGCAGCCCGATCGGAATACACCCAGAGGTGTTATGAGTGAAAAATGGATGTAAAAATTGGGTTTTTAGTTCTAGTAACATGAGCTTTTGAGGTATCGTTTTCCATGTTTTTACCGCAAGAAGACCGAATATAAGTCGATTTTGACCAACGAGCGAAGAACTGAGGTTCTAACAATGTTTCAGCCTTAAATTTGCGTTAAATTTTTATGTAAAATCGACGTTTTCCGCTCACAATTTGGGTCCCCATTTGGGAGCACATTTAGGTCCTAGTGGTGCTCCGAAGCTCGGCAGCCCGATCGGAATACACCCAGGGGTGTTATGGGCGAAAAATGGGAGTACAATTAGGGTTTTTTTGTGTTTTAATGAACATCAGCTTGTGAGGTATCGTTTTCCGTGTTTTTTAGGGCGATAAGACCGAATATGAAGTTGGTATTGATCAAGCAGTAAAGATTTAGGTGGTAACGAAGGTTCAGCTCCCTAAATCAATTTTTATGAGCCTAAAGCCTGGGAAATTGTCTGAAATCACCATAAATTTGTATCAAGCAGGTAAATCAAGACAATTAAATGGCACTATCAATGGCCAAAGATAATTTGTAAAAAAAATAAGAGCCTACTTAGTGTTTTCGGGGGCCAAAATAGGTGGAAACCATCAGAAATAGCTCTGTTGTTGCTCACGAAAGAAACATTAAAAGGACAGCTTAAATTTCTGTAGGCATGTCCTATAAAATAATAAACCCATGTGACAAGGATGTTTCTGCGTTTTTGTATTATTGGAACATTGCGTATCTGCCCACACGTACCTACACCCGTCTTCACAATAGTTTGTCTGCGTTCCACGCTTTTCGACCCCGAAACCGACGACCCTTTCTTATCCAAACTCAATCATATATCAACGTGACCGTTTTTTTTTTCGGCAACACCGAAGCCAGGAAAATGTGTCAATTGAGACGCTGCGAGCGATGAGCAATTTTTAAGAAAGTGAAATCAAATGGCTCTTAGGACAACATTCGTAGCATCCGTCTGAATAAATCTCCATGGGAAATCCTATGTAGCTATATCATGGGTTCCCTTGTCCCATATCCTTAATTTATGCCGGCGATAAATTTCATCAGTGTCCTGTACCGTAAAACTAATAAATTTTCGGCAAAGGCCTGTTTTATTGGCTCGTGTCTGTGGCGCAACGTGTTTTATTTCCTGAATTTTTCGATGAGGTACGGCGTTTAGATATATTTCGCGTTTTCTTGGCGCCATCTGATCTTTTCGGGATATCAGTAAGATAAAATAGAATATCAGTAAAATTATTGTTGATATTATAAGAGCGTTTATCCCAAGTTATCAGCTGAATAATGTCGCAATCCATTTAGAGATGAAGGTGAAAGTACTTCGAATATTATTACGGCACTCCGCGTCATAAATCAGTCGTTTCAGCAGGTAGTTTTCAATCATATGATACCAAGTTTTCTACTGGTTCCCTACATAATATCCCTAGGTATTTACCCATGTACTGCTGTGGTATCTTGCTGTGGTATATTCTGTACAGACAGGTTCCCAAACCATGGTCCCTCTACCCCGTCATCACCTACTATCCCTAGGCTCCGATCCTATACCTTTTTGTAATCCTGAAAGAGTAGGAAGTGCTCAGGTGAAATGGATGAACCTGTTTATTAACCGTTACCAGTTTCCCTGTTGGAGAATTTTGGAGTCTATGACACAGTCATGTTCGCGCGTGCGCAGACAAAAGTTACAGTACGATTCCAATGAAATTCATGTGGAACTATCAAAGTATTATTCCTGATCGACTATCCAAGTTTGAACTCATTTTAACGATATTTAAGGTAGCTATGGGCGTTTAAATTATTTCGCGCTTGCGCATGCGCTGACGAAAGTTACGGTACGATTTCAATGATTTTGATGTGGGAACAGCTGCGATCCAACCCGCGTGTACCCTCAAAATTGCAGCTCTCTACTACTATTTTTCGCCTAGTTAGAAGCGTTACAACAAAATGGTCAACATTTCACGTTCGCGCATGCGCAGACAAAAGTTACAGTACGATTCCAATGAAATTCGTTAGGAACTGTTAAAGTCCTGATCGACCCTCCAAGTTTGAACTCATTTCAACGATATTTAAAGTAAATAGTTATGGGCCTGTCAAGAATTTCACGGTTGGGCATGCGCAGACGAAAGTTACCGTACTTTTTCAATGATTCTGGTATGGGACCATTCATGGCCCTACTCGCACCTACCCTCCAAAATTCAGCCCATTTCGATCATTATTTCGCGTAGTTATGGGCGTTACGAGGAATTAACCACAGACAGACACGGAACCAAAAATGTTCCTTGGTGTCTGAAACGCAAAAGTAAGTGGTAGCGGAAATTTTCATTTTCACTTTTTTTTTTACTCAGTCACGAACTGCAAAGCTTCCTTACCTTCCGGCAGTGAGGAAGCAAAGTAGGCAGATGGGAAATAGTCTGTATCAAATAGTAGGTAAATAGTTGTTTCATTAATACCTCAAATTAAATACGTTCGAACTGCATACAGCCCATACAAGACGAACTCTTCGTCTGTCAGTGAATTATGTACATTCTGGGTTATCTTTTGCTGCATCGGTTAAGTAAGTGTACCTAACATTTTGCCGGCAATGCTAGTTATTCTATTCAAAATTGAAACAGATTTACGTACATTTGAGTAATAAAAGTGATCATCATAGAGTTCGTTCCAAACCATTGAATGTTGCTTCATGTTTTAACAAAATCGCTGTTGATGCACATCTATTTTCACTTTTTTTCTAAATTTATTCATATTTTATTTCAACCGGCAGTGTGTAGTTGAATACCTTCGAATTATACCACAGTAGTATAATTCGATGTTGAATACTCGTGAGTCTTCAGTCTGAGTGCCATCGGAAGCCGGAGCCGGCGAAACCCAAAGGACGAGCAAACAAGCCAATTTCGATTGCAATTCCGAAATAACCCTCCCCTCCCCAGCCACTCGCCGGCTCAGAGGAAAGAATTCTATTTTTGCGTACCAAAAATTTTTTTTTCCTTTCCTCCTATTTTTCTTCTGTTGAAAAAGAAGATGCGAAAGAAGAAGAGGAAGAAAAGGGTCCCGTGAGAAACCCTCGAGGCATGTGCCAAGAATGAAGTTCTCCTTGGAGGACAACACCACCGTTCGATTTTTATCTTAACAGATCGACCCCCCCTCCCTCCAACCAACAAACCTCTGTAAATACCCCTTTCTATTGTTTCTCAATATTTTATATCCAATCTGAAATGTGAATTGGATCGCTTTAAAATCATTATGATAGAAGTCGGAATAAAACAAAGGAATATCCTCACGTTCAGTGCTTCTAATTTTACCAGTAGAATCTGATCTTCCAGTTAAGTGAGCTTTTCATAATATAGAAATCCTCACATTCAATCGCACACACATTTCACATAACATCAGACATAGTACCATTTTTGGTTTATTATTCTGTGAATAATACACCTATGTATTCGCTCAGCAAACAATTTTTATAACACCCCCTCAAAATTTTTTCTTTTCCGTTTCAAGGTGCGTAGATTCCAAAAATGCAATGTCCGTCCGCCGTCCGCCGTATCACGTGTACAGGCTTCATTTTCGGTCTAAAAAAATCGTTCTTTCGCACACATGCTCCATTTGGGCCCTAGTTGTGTCCCGAAACTTTTCAGCCCGATCGGAATATACCCAGGGGTGTTATGAGTGAAAATGTGTATAAAAATAGGTACTTTTGTGTTTTAGTAACATATTAGTAACCTGAGCTTTTGAGGTATCGTTTTCCATGTTTTTGGGACGAGGAGACCGAATATGAAGTCAATTTTGACCAAAGAGTGGAAAATTGAGGTTCTACCAAATGCTCAGCTCCCAAAATTGATTTTTTTATGAGTCAAAAACCTGGGAAATCGTCTGAAATCACCATCAATTTGTATAATTACACTAGAAAAAGTGTCAACGCGTGGATCAAGACGATTAAATGGCACTACCAATGATCAAAGATAATTTGAAGAAAACAAAAATTCTTACCTAATTCGTGTTTTGGGGTCCAAAATTGGTGAAAACCATCTGAAATAGCTATTTCAATTATGTCACATGAAAGAAACAAAAATGAACAGCCATTATTTCTGTTGGTATGTCCAATAGAATAATAAACCCATGTGACAAGGACTTAGCAGCGTTTTTAAGGTTTCGCGCGGTACTTCAAACGTCAAACCACGATCGTTAGGGAATCCTAATATTTGCCAATCCCGCCCGTTTTCGGGCATTCACCTATTAAATTGGTAATTGCCAGCGTTTACCGACGAATCTCGGATTTTACAGCACGTAGTAGTATTTTACTGTAATGTGTCATTCCGGACAGTACCCTATCTTGTGATGGCTAAGGAAGTTTTAAAAAAAATCCTAATTTCGCCAAAATGTTCGTATTAATTACAAAACAAGGTTGTTCAAAATTCGAAATTTTTGAAACTCAAAAAGTGGGTTAAATTTGAGTTTTGGGTGGTCAAAAATCGCTAAAAAACTTCTTCGGGAAATACCTAGAAAAGTCGTGTTTCTTTGAGTTCTACCATTTTACGCTTCTCATGCCCCCAGAGGTGGAAACCATCAGCCCCTACCGGGAATCGAACCCAAGCCTGGTGACAAGTCAACGTAAAACGTGAATAGTTTATAACACTAACCATTACCCCACGTCGGTCCCCCACAAATGAGGTATGGGATAGTGGCTCAATACATAAATGGACTGTTGCTATGGGCACATAAATTCATAAATTTTTTTTTCTCGTAAAAGGTCAAAAATCGAGTTTTATAATCAAAAAATTGCCAAGGATCAAAATAAAATCTGTAAAATTGAGATTTGAAAAAGTATGAAAAGTGTGAAAAAGTGAAAATTTGACGCATTTAACCATTTTGAATAACGGAAACGTTTAGAGGTGATAAAATTTATCGACAAACAAGAAATAACCTTAGGAAAACGTTCGATAGTTCAACTAGGTCATGCTGCATAACTGGCAGTGTTACTTTTCCAGGACCTGAATCCTCGTTGATGTATTCTCCTGAATTCTCATATTCGAAGGCAGTCAATAAATGGCGTAGCGTAGTCAGTTTCATTCCATTTGGCTGTACCTCTGGTAGTTTTACGGTGCCTTTGGCGTCCATCCAATCGGCTACCTAGATGTGATATGGGGAAAAAGAAAACACTCGTTCTATCATTATATCATTTCGATATCGGCCTTTCTTCAATTTCCGATTCGAAAAAAATCGAAGTATGTTATAAAACTTCCTACCGCTTAAATTGCAATTTTTTTTTACGGCCTTCTGAAACTTTTCTGTCGAAACGCATCCAATAAACTTTGCGAGCCATTGAAGTCTCTCTCCACCTCCCAGAAGGGAGTTTGGGTTTTTTGTTATAGAAAATCCGTATACTCTTGATAAAAACATCAAAAATCGAGGTCGGTAAAGTGTTGCATCATGGATATACGGGTATTTTGATGTTGTTAGGGTTGTGTAGTTTTCTCAATACCTCGGTTGTTTTATTCATGTCGAGGAGAAAAAATCCGTTTTATGCCTCCTACTACGGATCGTACATGTCTCTCTCAGACGAGAATTACGGGATTTCTAGGACAAGAATCATTGAATGTCTTGGATAAGATTAAGCTCGTTTCAAAAGTCTAGAACGTAGGCCATCAAGACAAGACGTACTCAATTAATGGAGGATATCAAAATATAATGTCAGTTTGAATGATATATGTATATAGCTACCATCGAAATATCTATAAATTTTTTTTCATTGTTCGTAGGTATGATTGATAGCTCAAGGAAAAGGCTTGAACCGATTTTCCTTCTGTAATTTTTCAGTATGTTGTACTAAAGTTCTATCCCAGAAACTGAACAATAGGGCCAGATACGGTCTCAAAAATTCTAAGGGGGTCAAATTTTGAATTTTTAAGGGGGTCAAAAATCGGTATAAACGGCTAAATTAGAACATTTGATAATATCACTGAAAGTGGTGTAAAAGGGTGAGTAAAGACAGAAAACTATCATTTCAGTTTTTTCTCACAGAACAGGCGTCAAATTTGGATGGGGGGGGGGGGGGGGTCAAAAATTTGTAGGGCTAAAATCAATATTAATTCACCTGACGTTGTTGTGTGGGATCGTGATTCATGACGGAGGGACTATTTCGATTATGAAAATATTTTTCTCAAGAAAAGAGTGGGTCAAATTTGGCTTTATAAGGGTCAGAAATCGGTAAAAATGATGTAATTTTACACACAAAAAATGGTATGGTTTCTCGCTCTTTTTACAGCACGATTATTTCTTTGAAAATTCTCCCTTATAGCCATGCTGCATGACTGGAACTTTCTAATTTGATATGCACATTTTAAAAAATGCCTTACCTCTGCCGTGTTTTATATTCAGTCTTGGTATATTTGACTCACAAGTCAGACTACATCAACCAAAGGACTTACTCGTACTAAAAATAAATGCCTATCGATAAAATTTATGAAAAGTAAGGTTCTCTGCGATTCCCACGCTACCGCGCGTTTCTTGAGACTTCGATAAAACTTTTAGTATGTCAATGATCCATTGAAATTCCTTTTCCGCCGGTCAACGTCACCAATCCGCCATACAGATGTCCGTTTTAATGACGGACTATCAAAGACGACTGCAATAATCAACAAAGGAAAAATATAAAACTTTCTCATTTCATTTCTCGCAAATAAATATTATTCCTCCCGTTGTTTCCCAGAAGTTTTTCTTCTGGGATATGGGAAAAGGAATTCACTTCGACGTAATGCACCTGGAAGAGTCGTAACTTCGGATTTCTTACGAGTTTCATTATCACAACCGGTGATTGGGAGACCCATTAGCGAGCGATCCCTGTTCAGCATTTTTCTCAGCGTTTCTTAGCGCAGTCTGCTGGACGGAGTTGAAGAAACGTGCAATAAAACGTGGAGTTGACAGCCTGACCACTGTTCAACTGTCGGTTATTATGAAAATAGGGCGATTGAAAAATGAGAGAATTTGTAAGTTATAGGTACCTAGTCAGTTCACTTTAATTGTTCATTATTTTGCAAAATGAAAATGATACATTGCATCAAAAAATTTGTAAGTTACCCATACATAACATTATGTGTCTTCCTCATCGTCATGTTCTAAAGGCTGAATTGATTTGAATGCAGTTTTTCGTTTTTCCCTCACTTTCAGCCAGAATTGAAGGATGCAGTAGAAAAACATAATAATAAATGATCTGGAGTAGATAATCCGTGGATGGCCTTAGTACCATGGGTCCAAAATTTGAGCCAATTTGGACCATCGGGATGTAGATTATGGCGGTTCAAGTTTTCACGTTTTCCGCGTGCGTTGTCGCTCCTACTGATACGAATGCGACGAAATTCATATTTATGGCACACACTGAACACTGAACTACCATCAAATTTGAGCCTCGGACCGACGTTGTCTGTGGGTTCGACGTTTTCACGTTTGCGCATGCATAGTCTCTACTACTGATCAAAATGGGACGAAATTCATGTAAGACCAACTAGGACGTAACCCCGAACTACCTTCAAAATTTGAACCAATTTGTACCATTGGGTCGTGATTTATGGCGGTTCGCAGTAATGCGTACACACACTTAACTACCTGAAGGAGCTGAAATTTCCATTTTGGTTTATTATTTTCAATAATGAACCATTGGAATCGAGCATGAACAAAAAAAAAAATAATTCTAACCCCCCCCCCCCCCCCTTAAAAATGTGATGGTTTACGTTTCAAGGTACGTAGAATCCGAAAATGCAATAAAAATATTTCTGTCTGCCAGCCGTACGCCGTACGCCGTACGGGTCACTTTTCTTAGTTACCATGAAACAAAATTGATGAAATTCGGGTTATAGGTTCCATTCGGGGTCTAGTTGGTCCTCGAAGCTCGACGTTACTGTGAGTCATCTCTAAGGGGTTCAAAATAGGGGTTGACATTTTCAGAACGCCGTAGCTCGAAAACTTTTGATTGAAGGGTATGGTTTTTTTTACGATATTAAATTTGTCTTGAGCTAAACAATTTTTTGAGACCACCCGGAGCACTGTACGTCCAGCCGTTCGTGTGCACCGAAAAGCTTCGTCAACACGATCGTGAATCAAACGGTATAAATCCGGCCCGGATATCATCGCTAGGGAGCACCTGATTATAATCACGGATGGCTGTATGAAGTCGAGTTGGTTGTTGTGCGATATTATTTCATTTGATAAGTGATGGAATATTGGATTTTGTTGGTAGGTATACTTGTGAAACTTGAGCAAACCTTGAGTATTATTGATGGGTAAATTATTACACAGTGGTAAATTATTACACAACGGCAAACTATTACACAACGGCAAGTTATTACACAACTGTTCATCTACCAAGAAGGGGCAGGATTTTGTTGATCGGTACTTTTGCAACTTGAACAACCATTGAAGTATTATTGATGGGCAAGTTATTACACAACGGTTCATTATACTTGACCAGAGGGTAGGTACTGACCACAGAAAACAGTGATCTACGCAGAAGGGGCATCTGTTTCACTCCACATCAACAATTTTCCTTTAGAACTTCATTATTTGCGTTTCTTTTCGCTATTTTAGTTACTGTCTGTCATCGAAAGAATTAAAGCAACATTTAACTCGTGATTTAGGTAGGTACCTAGTAACGAGTACGGGGTTAGGTACTAACCTACGGAGGGTCTGCGATCTACATAATATGTATAGACTAGTACATATTATATAGACGGGTTATCTATACAGAGAGCTGTGATCGTAAAAGAAGGGTATTCTGTACAAAATAATAAACCGTTGTGCAGGGATTTGCAGCGTTTTTTCTATGGATTCGTGTTCATTGTGGTCAAAAATCGGGAAATTCGCTTCCCCCTCCCTCAAAATAATGAACATTTCCTATGAAAGTGTCAAAACGAAAACGTATGGCCTCGGCCACTTCTGAGGGCCCGAGCCTGAAAACGTGAGTCATAAAGCTGTTCTTCTAAAAAGCATCCGCTCTGCCTTGATGCTGGGTGGTTAGGGCGATACCACTGGAAACTTCAACTCTCCCGGGTTGTGTAGAAAAATATGAACCTTCCCAAAAGAAACTTTCAGCTGCAAAAAAAAAGAAACAGTTTTCTGTTATCTGCACTTCGCCCAATTTATCCAAGAGTCAAAGGTGAAGCTATTCAGCTGGCAGGTGTGTGCAGCAAAACGCCCGAGTCGAGAGAAAACAAATTAAAAAGGGATCTGCTCGGTCACGTACTTTCAATTTGATCAGGGAGGCTTCTCGAATTATCGAGTGATTGGGTAACTCGAAGGTTCCTGACTATTCGATTCGATTAATCGACCGACCAACGCCGAAATGATGGCTTCGTAATTAATAGTATCGGTTTAGGAAGGAAAGACAAAGCGCTTTTTGTGTTGAATGTGATCTGGACCAAGGCTTGAAGCCAATTTTGATGCGGATTTCGCGTTCTGATTTTTTTTCCCCCTTGGAACAAAAAGAGGAAAACACGAAGAGGCGGAGACCGTTGCTGTCCTTCCCGTAGGCTATCGCGTTCACGGAGGTCGTATATTTCTTCTCTTTTCGATGCCTGGAGCTGGAACTTCGCCTTCTCTTCAATGATATTGCGCTTTGAGTTTTCTATGCTACCGCTCGGTCTCTCTGATTGAGTTCAACATGCAAATCGGGGTCGAAAATCTCAAATTCCTTACAGCACTTTTCCTCTTAAGGGTTTCTTCCGTTGTCTTGTAGATTGGTAAGAGTGCGGCATTTCTGCCAATGAAGCGCCTCAAGGCTGGTAACGGGGTAAATACCTGTGAGCCTCGAAGAATCATTACGATCTGATAGAGTCAAATTAAAAGAACTGTCGATAATACCATTTGAAGAAAAAAACACTCAGCATAAATCATCTCAAACGAGGTAAGGCGCCAGATGTAGGTAACGGGTTTTCTCTACTATTTTGCTCCTAGCGGAATTCCGAGGATGACGCATTCCAGCATTGTGAAAATGAGGAGTAAATACGTAAATAATTGTTATTTTCCAAACTGTTCAAAAATCTGAAAGCAGGACCTCTCGGTGGTAAATATTTCTTGTGATGCATATAGAAAGAACACTAGAAAGTTCCGTTAGCCTGAAAATTCTACCGAAAATGCAACATTCGTCCCGGAAGCCATTGTGGATATTATAAAGATACGTATCACTTTTTATAAACATACAAACACAATATTCAATCTCAACATAGGTTCAGTCTAATAATCTCGACTTTGGTGATGCCATTATTTCTCCGTGCTTATTCTTTCTTATTCCTACAGGTAACGTTTGAACAATCAGCCATCTTTACATAGTATACTCACTAGGTACTTTCACTCATTCAGAAAACGTTCAACCTAGCTGCAGTGGTTTTGACTGTCCGATAGACCCGCTGCAATCATCCATTTCGAATTATAGGTTATGTGTTAAAACACTTCAAGTTAATTCTACGATCACGCTCGTGGCCTACTTTTCAACTTTTCGATCAGCTGAGGATCTATTGATTTAAAGTTCCGTAGAAACCTTTATAGAATGAAAGTTAAAAATTCGGTAAGCTCAGTCTTCAGATCACTGTCAGTTGTAGATTCTCTAAGGGGATCCATCTCGGTTATCTACCGAGCGGTTAAGCAAATGCAATGATACGAATCGGAAAACGTAACGGGAACCCAACGAGTTTGATCGATTGTGACACGGCAGAGGTGGATAGGCGAGTGATATGTGTCAATTATAAAAATAGAAATAGTATAGAAGCCTCAGTTGGAGGGTTTCCAACTCCACGATCGATGAGCATCAGAACCTGTTCTTTCGTTTTATACTGTTACACTCGATCGATTAATGAAGTTACGCGAAGTGGGGGCTTGAACGTTCTATCTTTCAAGAGATTATTATTGAAAAACTTATTCTGAGATACTATGAGCAGAATATTTAAGGTAGTCTTCTCGTTATAATAATTTATTGCAATTATAAAGGCATGAATAGAGTGCCTGATAATTGAAAGTTATCACCGCCATCGCTTGGTATATTCGTGCTGCTTGGTATCGAAGTAATGGAAGGTAGAAGAGTATATTATTTAAAGAACACAGACTTCGCTTAAGTTTGTAATGGAAGAATACAAATGAAGGTTTGTGCCTTCGGGGCAGATCTGGCACTAATGCACGATTAAAGGCAGATACAGTTCAGAGCAAATTGTTGCTGTCGTTCCACTTTTGACTTCTACTGTCGGATTCAGAAGCGGAGTTATTCTTTCGGTCCATAACGCGCCTCGGATTGGTACTCAGAGCCTGGACCCGGGATCACTTGCTGGGAACTGTCATTAGTACCGGAATCCCTCGTAAAAGAGGGAAGGTTGCTTGATAAAGGTGCCCTCGCTCATGAGGAGCCCAACCATTGATGCAAGTAAGGCCATTAAGAAGAGCACCGTCCCATAAACTAGATCCGATTCTCTGATATTGTCCCGCGGAACGCGACGTGGCGGGGGAATGGGGGTAAAGGCATAGTTGGAGCCCGATACACAACGGTTGTCGCGCTCATTGACGTCAGATTGAGATATCTAGTGCCTTCTCAATCCGAAGGGAGACCGGGTTTTCAAGTCGTCAACTCAACTCCTATCCCTCTACGTCGCATTTCAAAATAGAAATCGAGTCATATGTGCCTCTGGAGTGGATCCGCGTTGCGGAATAGAAACCCCAAGGCCTTAGGATATCCGTAATTCCTCATCAGGCCTATATCTACTGCTGCGAAAAAGGGCAGGCTCCCCGCAGAAACCACTAATGTCTATACGGGAAGGAATCAGAGTCTTCCTTTTCGACTTGAAAGGCCTAGTTTTGTTAAGGCTTGTGTCTTGGTCAATCTCTCCAAAATGGATCTTCTTAATTCGCTCTCTTGCGCTCTTGCGCTCTCTTCGCGCACTTGAAGGTTGGCGATAGTAATGGCTAACTCCTTTTTGCTGGATGCAGCTGGAAAAGCGTCCACTGACAAGCATCCGAACCATCTTCCAGGTCCCTCTTCCAAGAATTACTCTTCCTCCTGCCGTCAGACCGACGTCCCTGAATCATTCCCTCAATATTATCAGTCGGAGCAGCTCGTAAAATTCCCCTAGCATAACATATACCTAACACGTCCTATACATACTGGATTTCCAAAATGAATATAGTACATTAATAATTGAGATTAACAACTATAATAAGATGAACTTCTTAAGACCTAACTAATGAGTCATTGCTATCTCCACTACTGCCTCTCCTCAGTTCCTGGTAACTTGAGTCTTCACATTTCCCTTCAAATAATCGACGTATAAATGATTCACCTCCAAGATCCATAGCAAATCTCTGCTCTGAAGGCAATGTTGTGTGCATTAACTCAAGAGCATTGCCCAGCCTAACTAAAATGGCCGCCATTGCCCCCTTTGATGACGATTGTGATCCAGATCGGACTGGTACTCAGGATTGTTTGTGTTCTGCTGACGCCTCAAATAGTACAGGTGGTATAGGCGTGATATGTCATGATCTTAGCGGCAAGAGGTAACAGCTGAAACTGGGACATCCACCATTATGTTCCAGGTCAGCTTTGATTTTCAGCCTTGGTTGAATGAGTTTCTATTAGAAAATGAACGAATTTCGCTCAGATCTTTGTTTCGAAGTGGAAACACGATGCCCATATGCGCAGTGTACAATTGTTCGAGCGAATGGCAACAGGAAGGGAATGTGAGACTGTTTGGCCTACTGTCAATCGTAAATCATTTGAATGATCTAACGAAACCGCTCAGAAAAAAAATCGAGCAGAGCAGAGGACTCTCATCCTCTTAGGTCCCCCCCCCCCCCCCCCCCCCGAAAACTAGAAACATCTAAGTCGACAGAGTAGATACCCGTAGTCAAAAAATAAATACCTACACGAAAAAAGGAACTGGACCAATTGATGAGAGATCGATTAGCAGCATTCCTCCCAGTGGAGACTATTTTCCAACTGAGGATTCTGTAGATAATACCGTAGATTCAGTAAGTTCCTAGGCATTCTAGATTCACTATTTTCCTAGGAGGTCTACTCAAAAAACCAAATGCGACCTATCGCCAATATTACAAATAGGCATTCGAGTTTCTACTAACCCTTCCAAAGGCCAAAAATTGATGTAGCGATATTCTTTCATGGTGACCTTCTTTATAAGCTTGGTGTCAGAAAATCACCAGCTTCAAGGGCTTTTTAGCTGCTTCACTGTGAAAAAATCTCGAGCATATAAGGGTCGACTCCTTCGCAAATACGAATTTTCGCTTCATAGCGCAGCAGCTCAGTATCGTTAGAGTTTTAATATAACTAGGAAACTTTTTTATCCTGTGTTCACGATAAATAAAGCGAATACTGCAACATAATTTTAATCAGAAGAAAAGATCGAAACATTTGTACAGCTTGCACGAACACAAATGCATAATCGTGCAAGTAAATTAGGCGGTTTGTGGTGAACACACCAACACAATCATCACTGCTGCCAGGATCACAAGCTGAACAAAGTTATTAGTTCTGGTTTAAGTCACGTGACGCGCCCCGAACCGAAACATTATAAATATTAACCTAGGACTAGGTATATGAAATCTACATACATTTACATATTGAGTTCACAGTGATTGCAGGCACCTGTAGGCTTGTGATTAAGTCGGGCACCTGGAACATAATGGGTGACTCTGTTCATTATATACCTTATGTTAGGCCGCGCTAGCGTCGCCCACCTGAGTTGATACCACTTATACTGTCATACGACGGCCATTAGTATTTGTCTCTGCATTGCTTCTCTTCCAGTAGTTTCCTTGTGATGCAACTCTTTTAGCGAATTTTCGAAGAAAAGGAAGCTATTGTTCTCGGTCCAAAATTTTTAAAACTCAAATTTCCGAAAGATTTTTATACCAAAATCCGTTTCAGACCATCCTGAATTCACTGCCGAAAGACACCAAAAATTATATGTATATATATATAGGTATATATTTATATATTTATATATTTATATATATATTTATATATTTATACATATATTTATATATTTATATATTTATATAGTTATATATATTTATATATTTATCTATTTATATATTTATATATATATTTATATATGTATGTGTCATTCCAGACGATAACTCTCGAAAGAGTTGAGATAAAAAGTTCAAATTTGCACGAAAAATCTGTCTTGGCAATCGACAGGCTAAGTTCGAAGATGGGCAGAATCGGGTCACCCTAAGGGGGAGTTTTGGGGAGTTTTAGGGGGGGGAAATTACCCATAAATTCCCAAAATGAAAAAGTCTGACAAGTGACACCTCATTTTAAAGGTTTTTGTACGCTGAACACGATTGTGAAATCAGAATTGCGATATCTCATTCCATTCTCAAACTGGAGCACTTTGAAGATGAAGGAACGTGGTTATTTCTTGAGATGTTCTTCCTGGTTCGTCTGCTCTAATCTGATAACGGAATGGGATATCGCAATTCTGACTTCACCATCGTGTTCAGCGTTGGAAAATCTACAAACCGAGTTGTTACTCGGCAAAAAAATGGAACAAAAAATTTGTTACGTACCCAATACCTACCTACTCTTCTGGTATTCAAAACATTTTTGATTTCCCCCTCCCCCTCCTTCCACCCCAAATATTACTTTGCGTAAAACTACTCCTGTTTTAATTTTGTATGGTATCAAGTTGGGAAAACATTGGCCGAAAATTAATTTTCAGAAAATTTTAGGCGGAGGAGGAAGATGCCGAAAACTTCGAAAATTCGCTCTTATAGCCATGCTGCATGACTGTGGTTTTTTTTAAAATAATACGGTTACATGCGTGTATGAGTCTCACTGATCATTATGCTTTTCACGATTGCTCAAGATGTTTTTGGTTTGGATTTTTGCAGCAGCAGCGATTCCCCCAAACTGCGGCAAGGCGCGACGCCGTGTCCGTCAGCCTCCGTCTCGTCCTCCGCTTCCTCTTCGCCGACGGAGCGGCCGAACGCCGTATCACCGTCTCAACTGTGTGCCGTTTGCGGGGACACGGCCGCCTGCCAGCACTACGGCGTTCGCACCTGTGAAGGCTGCAAAGGTAAAAATATCCTGTATATAAGCTTGTCTTGGATTGACTTTGACCCTGGAATGCTAACGTCATATCTCTCAGGCAGTTCGCAAAAAGACATTTACAACAACCATGATTGGCTGAAGCATTCCTTCCTGGCATGTTCTTCTACCCGGCGTCCAATCCGCAAGAGGCTAATGAATCTGATTGTTCAAAACGCTAGTACCTAAGCACGACTAAAGTAAAGGGTATTGAAATGTAGTATTATATATCCCATGCTAACCTGACATATGGAAGGATGCAGACTGTACTGACAGGATGCCAATGCTAGTTATGCAGGTTTAATGTAATCAAAACCATTCTAGGTAATTAGGTAGACACCAAAATAATTCATTCAACCAACAAAATAAAACTTCATAGAATCTATCAAAAAGACCAGACTAAAAATTAAACATAAATTATTTGCTTATATACATCACCGAAAGGTAAATAGAACGAGTTGTACGAGTATTATCCTGCGAAACTTGTTTGATGCTTCACTTCATAGCATTACTGTGATCGTCTGTAATATCTCTGGTATCAGAAATTACGATAATGTTCACTGGTGTATGATTTAAATCGGAGTATGATGTAAATTTGGGCCTGACTTGTGTGGTGCAAGAGGTTGCGTATCGGTCATTTACATCAGACAAGAAAAATAGTCCGCGAACGATAGACCTGCGTTATTAATTCGATCGAAAGAGACCAGTGGAACACTGGGGTACAAGACGTTCGCAAATAAGGATCGCTGTTGTGTAGCATAATCCAAGCAGATCGCGGTACCGCTTGTAAGCAATTGCAATTTACAACTGAACCAGTGTTCCCCAACCCAGCCCCGCCCTTGGACCATCAAGGATAAGGGATATAGTAGTGCTGGGCCGTCCATATTTAGTACCGCCTTCTGTAACAGTTTCAAGAAGCGGCAAACGGCCTTAAGGTTTCTTTACGGACACGGAGTCTCTGTTGCTGGGAAACTTCATGCTCCCCTTTCCAAGTCAATTCCCGACCCTGTTTTGACCAGTATACTTCAAAGTCATATGGGCGGACCTGCCTACACCCGTTCGTTAGCGATCTTAGTATTCGTTATCGAGGTTGTGACTGCTTCTTGATAATAATTTCACACCAGTGCGGTTCCCATAGTTTTTAAGCGATTATTTATAGCCATTCCGCTGCCGTGTAAGCTTTTTTCCCGCAATCGTCTATCAGAGTCCTTCTACGGACGTGTGGAATTATCGAGGGAATGGCTTTTGATCATTCATTAAGCCTGAAGTGTCGCGAAGCTATAGCGATACCGTCGTTTCATTCCGATTGTTTACTGCAAAATTATTCTCGGATCAACTTGGATATCAACAATTATAGCCAGATCGAGAAAGCAGAAAGATCGTAGCAATCACGAAACTGTCGTATAGCGAGAGAAAATCTGTTCTTTTCAGGACATTTCATAAACGAAATTATCCAACTCCAATTATACAGTCGCGAGGTTTTCCATAACCGAATGATAGTTTATTCAAACTTCAAAATGAAAATGTATAACGGAAAATAAATTATTGTGAACTTTGGAAAAACATGATAGATTTAACACATTCCACTTTATGTGCTATATCCGTATAAAGCTTGTGGAAATTGATTTGTCGAGGTAGACATGAGTTGTGTCTCATTTCAAATCAGCTGATAAAACATTATAATGAGTCCCTTATTTCGTAGTTTCAAGCTCTGCTGTGTTATGTTCGCTGTCATAAAGGAAGAACAACGAAAGCTGCGATTCCCTTGGGGCAAATGGTCCCATTATCTAGTGACTCTTTTTAGTGACTCTTTTTAGTGACACTAAAGCGTTCGTGGGGACAAAAATGCCGTAATTCGACGGGTGGTTTCGGCTAGAAAATAAGCTGATTGGCAGGTACTTAGTTGTTACTTTTAGTTACCTAATATCAGTGGGTAATAATTTAACAAAATCGCTCCCCTCGTTGCAAGCCCACACTTAGCCGATGACGGGCGCATTCTTAAAAGTCGCTCACCTTCGCGACTCTTTTCAAACCGCTAGAAACTCAATTTCCAAGATGTAAAAAAGGAGGAGGTTACCTACCTACCTTTTTTAACGACGGAAAGAACCTATTGCTCTTAAAATTGCAGGATCTCTTTTTAGAATGGTGTAAACATCTGCACCAATATTTGCATTAGAACATACAACGTTGAAAATTATTCAAAATTCGTTCTTTTCTCCTTTTTCTTATTTATATAAACTAGAGTTCGATATGGAGAGCATTTTATTTTCATACTTCCCACTTTCGGAATTTGTTAAAGAAAAAAAATTAATAAAATAAAACTGCTCACCTAAAGTCGAAGGCACAAACAGAGATTTCGAGTTTGAAATAAGTTGTGTTTTGTTGGCATATTCCGATCCCTGCACTAAGTATGTGTTCAAGAGAGGTTGACTCCCATATTCATACTTGCAGACACGTCAGTTGGGCGCCCGTTCCCCTCCTCTTTTAACGAATTTTAAAGAAAATGTAGCTATTTGGCTCGTTCCAAAATTTCAGATATGCTCCCTGTGAACCGGAAACTCCTCCAAAATCTGTTCATGCATCGGAGATCTAAGTGATAGATTTTTCACTTTTTCGTGTATGTATATGTATATATACATATATAGTAGATAGATGGATTGCGTGTGTGTGTGTGTGTCAGTCTGCACGATAAGTTCCTTAATTTCTATGGCAAAAAATTCGTTCTTGCGCAGAAAAATCCTTCTCCGCAGGAGTAACGATGAGTTCGTTATCCAGCCCGATCGCAGTTCGCGCAGTGGACCAAATTTACAAAATTGTAGTCCGAAATACAACAAAATTACATATTTCTTATGTAGGCATGTGAGGTGTCGATTGCGGGAAACACGTTCAGGCTGCATCGAGTGATCAAAATCAAAATGTTTTGGTCCATAACATCCAAAAATGATTTGGTTACATAATTTTTCTGCACTAAGTGCCACTATGGTCATCACCATAACAAGTGCCCAGTCAGGCCGTAATGAGTGCTCTGGCAGATGGCCATTAATTTAATTTTCAATTTCTCAAGCGATTTCTTTGAAAATTCACTCCGCCATGCTGCATAACTGGATTTTTATTCTAATCTCAAAGTTTGAAAGCCTCTCAAATAATAAAGGACGCATATTTTCCCGATTTCAGCCCTATTATCGTCTATCTCACATCATAAACTATTGAGAAAAACGCGCAAACAGAATTCATTATAATTTCCCATTTCCATACTATGGGCCATTTTCAATAAACCGTTCAGCTCCCCAAGCCAACGTCTTCAAACATTTTGTTGTCACACATTCGATAACATAACGATTTCATTCATAGCTACAATAAAAAATGCGGAGCACACCATATAGAATGCCATGAATTTCGAAGTATACGACAAAAAATTAAACGAAGTATATTACAGAAAATGAAAACGGAGTTATTGAAAGGTTTTCTATGGGTTTCCACGATTTCATCGCGAGTGATCTAGTTCGTGAATTACATTACAATGTCGAAGGGTAATCAGTGGTATTATTCCTTATTTATGAGGCCATATTTCAATTAAGAAGCCACAAGCCACTAACGTCTCCCTTGTTTGCCTCTGCGTAATTGCTGCATTTTTGCTGTAACTGCGTTATAATTACTATGCATTCCAATCAGTGAGCCGTCCATTTAAGGCTTGCTATCCCGTAGAAATTAGCATACCATCTGCGTTGTAATGCATTCTGGAGTGTAACATGTAATTTTTCGCCTGATTCCCACTCGTTTGGATGGTTTCATTCATCCCTCAATAATGGTGATTCCTCAATTGTTATGATCGACACTGAAGGGTAATCTACAGTGAGTCACAGCTGGGAGTTTCATGATGGATTCAACTGAGACATTCACCCGGTTTTTGCATGGAGCTATGTATCTTGAAATAAAAACATTGGCACTTGCGTTTTTTCTCAACCGTGGCTGCCGTATTAGCATTATTGGACGACCTGTAATGAAGGAGCAGGTTCGGTAAGTGGGTTGGAGTGTCCAGCGGACTAGTTTTTTCTCTTCAAGAATATTGTGCTGATGAGCTGCGGCATCATTTTCATGGACGCACGCTTCGACGGAGACTGGCACTCTTCGTCTGAGAGACGGGATATTTAAATCAAAAAGCCTACCGTGTCGACCGCTTTTTGCTGGTTGTGATATGTGTAAGGCCGGCGTAAAGAGGGTGTCCGAGCCAAAAACGACACCCACGTTGGAAATTGCGCATGCATATTCCCTGATCAAGTAAAAATAGCTTCGAAACTGCAAGAACGTGGTGGTTTTCCAAAGGCGTTCCCCGAGTAATATAATGTCGAAGTGAGTAGTAGTCTGTCGGTAGTGTTACAAGCGTCGACTAAGACAGTGTGACAGTAATAGTAGAACAACCTGACATCAAAAAGTGACAACTGGTGTGACAGGATAAGGATCAGATGTAAGTCGGCGTTTTATTTAAACAATAAAGTTACGACTGTCTAGTGGCAAAGTTGTCCCAGCATTGTAGCACACATCAGCAACTAGTATGGTCATTTCAACTGTACCAAACTCGTAAAATGATTATTATCCACTCTCTAGATATTGTGTGTAAATACGCGCAGTGAGCAACATTGTCCAGTCACGTGCAGAGATATGCTTTGTATTAAGCAGAGCATTAAATAAACAAGTATAAGGCGTCCTCCATAATTCGTTACTCGATTCCGGTTGGAGTGTCAAAACGTCATGACTCGAATACTCGATGAATGTGATTTACTTTATCCGTAAAATTCCAAACTGCTGCTTCAAGGTAAGGAACCTTGCGTGCTTCGCCGTGTTAGAGATGAATGAATAGTCGTTGGGTATCCGCTCTCCAGCTCGAACCCAACAATTTTTCACCGTTTTGACGACTTGTCTCAAAACGCAACCAATCGGATTTCGTGGTGGTTGGAAAGGAATAATTATTGCCATTACAGGCACGCTGCATGACCTCTGGATGACTGTTATTTTCGAATAGGCTACCCTAATTTCGAGACCGCGGAGGTCTTGTCACGATACCTATCGGTTCTGCTGAGACGCTTCAAGTGCAGAATGGACGAGAAACCTCTGAAAGATGGACATGTGTTGACTGGGCTGTCGGAGCCGAAAATTAGTTGAGTCCTTATCCATAAAATCAAAATTATACGTGCTCGGGCTCGCTCGATATTTCGAAGAGATAAACAGTCACTTACACACCAGAGCTGGGAAAACGGTTAACCCAAAAAGAGAGGATCGAATAAGTAAACTCGAAGGATATTATAACAACCCTTAGTCAACCAGCTGAGCCTGCATTTATAATTATCTGATGAGCGGTCATGAACAGAAAATAATTACGAGGGTTTACTTCCAAGCACTGAAGTGGGTACAAGGTTTTTTCTGAGGATTGATCGATATCAGTAACCAGGCGCTGGCAGTTTGCAGAAAAACCAAATCTTCGATAATTCCCTTTCTCGGCAGAGGGGCAGCCAAATAGTGATGCGGCTGTTATAATCTTACTGGTTCCTAAAATGCTAAATCCTAAATGCTACTGCTGCACTGCTTCACATCTCCAACTCACATTTCGGCCTAGTCTCCAATCAAATCATTCTGATTCCTCGATTTATTCTTATTTCTTTTTAGTTTCGATTAGCAGGAAATACCCCCAGAATGTTCACGTCGTATTCTTTTGAATTCTGGACTACGGTACTATTTCGTAATCGGTGATTCATCGGTTGCTAGACGCGGTTGTGTGGAATTTTCGAAAGTCATTTCATGTGGGAAAATCACTGTCCTGGTAGAAGACAATTTTCAAGGAGGTTCCTACTTAGAAGGTTTCTCTAGAATCCACAGCTCACGTGTCTCCGATACCATGCAGTTTTGGCTGATGTGGGTGAGTAAGTTAGGCCTTGCGGGAACGTGTGCAGAAGAACTTCAAAACGCCCATTAGTAACTTCAATACAATCTAATTGATGCCGTTAGCTTTCTGTGGATTATATTTTATTACATTTGCTTATATCATATTTGCTTCTGATATTGGGTCTCTTGCTTTTTCCTAGGATTTTTCAAAAGGACGGTTCAAAAAGGTAGCAAATACGTCTGTTTGGCGGAAAAAAGCTGCCCGGTGGACAAGCGGCGGAGGAACAGGTGTCAGTTCTGCAGGTTCCAGAAGTGCCTGAGCGTCGGGATGGTAAAGGAAGTTGTGCGGACGGACTCACTAAAAGGGCGACGAGGGCGACTGCCGTCCAAACCCAAATCGCCGCAGGAGTCGCCCCCAAGCCCGCCAGTTTCCCTCATCACCGCACTCGTCAGGGCCCACGTCGACACCAGTCCGGACCTTTCAAACCTCGACTACTCACAGGTCAGTTTCCGTGCTTCTTGCTGTTACACGAGTACCTATGTAGATAAATTTCCAATGATGATGATTCCAAAGAAAAACGGAGTTATTGAAAAACTAGTCTATTTCCACTAATGCATGAAAAAACGCCAAAAAATACCTTTTCATGTATAAAAAAGTTTTACTTTATTTTATGTACATAAAAAAGTGTTTTCATGTATTAGTGGAAACAGACTATTTTTTCAATAACTCCGTTTTTCTTTGAAATGGGTTTCCACGATTTCTTCGCGAGTGATTTAGTTCAGATGATGATTCCTGTTGTTTCCAGATGTACTGTCTGTACTATTGTATTGTTGATATTGTTGATAGTTAACTCGTAGACGACAGTTCCCGTCGTGAACCAATAACTTCGGAGAGCTTACTGGTATTTTACATGAAATACCAATAAGCAAACCGTTGTTTTGACGTATAAGCCCTAAGCAACGGACTGCTTATCCCCATAACAGTAGGTAAGGAATTAGTTTATTCCGCATAATTCCATCGTCTTTGACAATGGTACTTAGTTTCAAGACTATTTTGTTTTTCGTTCTCATCTCTTATGTTTTTCTTTTTCACATTAAAAAAAATGTATATATATATAATATATACATATATATAATTGCGGTGTTTTTACATCACTTTCCATTTTCTGCTCTACCTTATGTACCTACAACGCGTAGGTACATAATTTGGAGTGATTGTGTTCTTAGTAAGGTGAATATTCGGATTGAAGAGACCAGGCTGATCAGAGGGACATACTCATAGTCAACGTTTATAGGTTTTATGAAAAATTGTGCATGTTCAGGTGCCCTGCTGCAGACCACTGCTCTGACCCTCAGCTCCCTCTCCCCTGTTTGACGCCATTGCGTTGCCTTTCTATCCGTTTTTCGGTCATACTTCATAGTGTTTTGAGCTAAAAGTCGTTCAAGGGTGCTAAATTGTACCTCGTCTCAAGAATACCAAGGTCACGATAATTGTCAATTGCTTAAGAAGGTAGGATTTTTATAGCATACCAGCTGAGTTTACTATTCCAGCTAGTATGTATGTTAATCAATCGAATAATTGATCACATAACTTGAACCGTTGTGCATTCCATTCATTTACGATCAATCTTCCAATAATTAGAAAAGTAATTGCTGTAATTGCTAGAAAGTAATCTTTGTAATGCAAGGGAAGGTATGCTATTCTAAACCAAAAAGCTGTAATCCTTCAGGAACATTCTGATCCTCCTGAGAATAGCCGATCACGTCCGCAGTTGAACTTGAAGCCCCTGCGTGAAATAGTTGCTTAGGGCCGTATTCATAGTCCTGACTTAAGTAAAAATAATACTTTACTTCTGAAAGTAAAATAATTTCTTAAGGAAATGCTTTATCTGATTTCGCTTTCACAGACATTACTCCCCGAAGTAAAGAAAAATCTTTACTCAAGTCAAATTTTGTCTTTTACTTTATACAATTAAGAAAAATCTTACAAATACAAATCTTACAAAAAACCTACAGAAATGCTGGCTGTTCATTTATTGTGTCTTTAATGTGAAATAATTGAAATAGCTATTTCTTACTGTTTCCACAAATTTTGGCCCCCAAAACACAAATTAGGTACGCTCCTTTTTTTTCAAATTATCTTTGATCATTGGCAGTGCCATTTAAATTGTCTTGATTCACCTTTTGACACTTTTTCTAGTGTTATTATACAAACAGATGGTGATTTCAGACGATTTCCCAGGTTTTTGGCTAATAAAAAATCAATTTTGGGAGAAGAACCTTTGGTAGAAGCTCAATTTTCCACTTTGGTCAAAATCGACTTCATATTCGTCTTCTCGTCCCACAAAAACATAGAAACCGATACTGAAAAGCTCATTTTACTAAAACACAAAAAATACCTATTTTCATACACATTTCCGCTCATAACACCCCTGGGTATATTCCGATCGAGTTGCAAAGTTTCGGGACACAACTAGGGCCCAAATGGAGCCTGTGTGCGAAAGAACGAATTTTTTAGACCGAAAATGAAGCCGGTATGCATCACCCGCATGCTCTCCGTTACATCGAACTCGTCATCCCACTCATCGAAATCAAACAAAATTTCGTAATCCGTCGTATCAAAACAAACCAAAAATACGAATAATTAGGAAAAGAAACAAGAATGCCGAGAACGATGACACTGAAAATATGACATAAATGAAAAGAAAACAGTGCAAACGATCAATAAGGAAATGCTGTAGGTACCTTTCGACGTACCTCAGTTTTTTCCACTTATTTCGGCCAAAAAGTAAAGATTTTTCTTTACTTATTGTCTATGAAATAGGAATAAAGGAAATGGTAAAGGACGACTTAAGCATTTGCTTTATCACTGACTATGAATAGCCCAAGTGGACCTTGCTTCCTTATTTGTTCACTTAAGCATTTACTTTTAATAAAGTGAGGACTATGAATACCGCCCTTAGTTTACTTTTTACTAAGTATAATACTTCACCATTGTCAGTAACTATGCCTCTCTATAAACTTCTTATATTTCATACATTCATTACCATATACCCTGAAATTCACCTTCAGATTTAATGTTATTTACTTTCAGTGAGAAAATAGTACTACACTCGTCACTCAATCAAATTATTAGCCCTCCTTCAATTGCAGTTCGGCATTTACCGTCACCCCGGTTGTATATAAATCAAAGATACCCGACGCGAGGAGGATTATAACAAATGTTTTCTTGCCTCGAATACAAATCGTCTTTCCTTGATAAAATGTAAAGGCATTTTTTTCTAACAACGAACTGCAATATCTATCAGTTCACTCGTGTGATTTCAAGGTTGAATTTTAATATCTGTTGCCTATTACACTCTTCGAACATAATGTGCAATCATCATATTATTGCAATCAGTATCAATCACGGAGGTATCGGAAACTTATGTGCTCCAAATTGAAATACGTCGCGGACACATAAATCATATCCACTATTTCGGCTCGTTTCGAGAGTTTAGTTCTGCAACTCTTTCGGCCTCGTTGATTTGATTTATGGTCCGACTCCCAGAGCCCAGCAGAGTCGAGGGAGAACTTCCTGTCGGGAACTGATTAAGCCGGACTTAAACCGTTCCATAATAAGCGTTCCATAATTAAGTTATTGACCCCCGGACTGGCCGCTAATGTAACGAGGTGAACCTGATCCGGGGTGTTTTTCGGATCGGACGTGCGATCTCATTTTAGATAGGGCGAGACGCTTTGGTGTCATAAGCTTGTAGTATACGCCGGTCTGTTTGGTAATCCTAGTGTTCATTTCGTCGGGGCCCAGCATCATCACTGTATCAAACCTGTAATAGGCAACAGGTGGATAACATGGCATCATAGTGCAATGGTACACCTAACTGGAACGTTATCCCTTTGTTATTTATTACGATTCTAAAAGTGTGGTACCTACCTGTTGGATAGGCGCCCGTATGCATGGTATTCTGCTATAATAATAGGCCATCATTTCTTATTTTCATACAACATTGGGGAGCTGCAGTGCGCCGTAATCTGAATTTCAACGGTTTTTGTGTTGTAAAGTTTTGACTGGTTACGGGTACCTTGTTGTCATAAAATTCTCATCCCTTTGAGAATTGACGAACAAAGTTGTTGGTTAGTTCGACTTTCAGAGATTTCACTTGTCCCTTGATACCCCAAAGCATGAAGGGGCTACCCAAACACGATCTAGCCGGGATGCGCCAATTCTTATTTTCATACAACATTGGGGAGCTGCAGTGCGCCGTAATCTGAATTTCAACGGTTTTTGTGTTGTAAAGTTTTGACTGGTTACGGGTACCTTGTTGTCATAAAATTCTCATCCCTTTGAGAATTGACGAACAAAGTTGTTGGTTAGTTCGACTTTCAGAGATTTCTCTTGTCCCTTGATACCCCAAAGCATGAAGGGGCTACCCAAACACGATCTAGCCGGGATGCGCCAATTCTTATTTTCATACAACATTGGGGAGCTGCAGTGCGCCGTAATCTGAATTTCAACGGTTTTTGTGTTGTAAAGTTTTGACTGGTTACGGGTACCTTGTTGTCATAAAATTCTCATCCCTTTGAGAATTGACGAACAAAGTTGTTGGTTAGTTCGACTTTCAGAGATTTCACTTGTCCCTTGATACCCCAAAGCATGAAGGGGCTACCCAAACACGATCTAGCCGGGATGCGCCAATTCTTATTTTCATACAACATTGGGGAGCTGCAGTGTGCCGTAATCTAAATTTCAACGGTTTTTGTGTTGTAAAGTTTTGACTGGTTACGGGTACCTTGTTGTCATAAAATTCTCGTCTCTTTGAGAATTGACGAACAAAGTTGTTGGTTAGTTCGACTTTCAGAGATTTCACTTGTCCCTTGATACCCCAAAGCATGAAGGGGCTACCCAAACACGATCTAGCCGGGATGCGCCAATTCTTATTTTCATACAACATTGGGGAGCTGCAGTGCGCCGTAATCTAAATTTCAACGGTTTTTGCGTTGTAAATGCCGTAATCTGAATGTCAACGGTTTTTGTGTTGTAAAGTTTTGACTGGTTACGGGTACCTTGTTGTCATAAAATTCTCGTCTCTTTGAGAATTGACGAACAAAGTTGTTGGTTAGTTCGACTTTCAGAGATTTCACTTGTCCCTTGATACCCCAAAGCATGAAGGGGCTACCCAAACACGATCTAGCCGGGATGCGCCAATTCTTATTTTCATACAACATTGGGGAGCTGCAGTGTGCCGTAATCTGAATGTCAACGGTTTTTGTGTTGTAAAGTTTTGACTGGTTACGGGTACCTTGTTGTCATAAAATTCTCGTCTCTTTGAGAATTGACGAACAAAGTTGTTGGTTAGTTCGACTTTCAGAGATTTCTCTTGTCCCTTGATACCCCAAAGCATGAAGGGGCTACCCAAACACGATCTAGCCGGGATGCGCCAATTCTTATTTTCATACAACATTGGGGAGCTGCAGTGTGCCGTAATCTGAATGTCAACGGTTTTTGTGTTGTAAAGTTTTGACTGGTTACGGGTACCTTGTTGTCATAAAATTCTCGTCTCTTTGAGAATTGACGAACAAAGTTGTTGGTTAGTTCGACTTTCAGAGATTTCACTTGTCCCTTGATACCCCAAAGCATGAAGGGGCTACCCAAACACGATCTAGCCGGGATGCGCCAATTCTTATTTTCATACAACATTGGGGAGCTGCAGTGCGCCGTAATCTAAATTTCAACGGTTTTTGCGTTGTAAATGCCGTAATCTGAATGTCAACGGTTTTTGTGTTGTAAAGTTTTGACTGGTTACGGGTACCTTGTTGTCATAAAATTCTCGTCTCTTTGAGAATTGACGAACAAAGTTGTTGGTTAGTTCGACTTTCAGAGATTTCTCTTGTCCCTTGATACCCCAAAGCATGAAGGGGCTACCCAAACACGATCTAGCCGGGATGCGCCAATTCTTATTTTCATACAACATTGGGGAGCTGCAGTGTGCCGTAATCTGAATGTCAACGGTTTTTGTGTTGTAAAGTTTTGACTGGTTACGGGTACCTTGTTGTCATAAAATTCTCGTCTCTTTGAGAATTGACGAACAAAGTTGTTGGTTAGTTCGACTTTCAGAGATTTCACTTGTCCCTTGATACCCCAAAGCATGAAGGGGCTACCCAAACACGATCTAGCCGGGATGCGCCAATTCTTATTTTCATACAACATTGGGGAGCTGCAGTGCGCCGTAATCTAAATTTCAACGGTTTTTGCGTTGTAAATGCCGTAATCTGAATGTCAACGGTTTTTGTGTTGTAAAGTTTTGACTGGTTACGGGTACCTTGTTGTCATAAAATTCTGGTCTCTTTGAGAATTGACGAACAAAGTTGTTGGTTAGTTCGACTTTCAGAGATTTCACTTGTCCCTTGATACCCCAAAGCATGAAGGGGCTACCCAAACACGATCTAGCCGGGTTGCGATATAGCCGAGAACACATTTTAGATTGTGGAACCTTTTGAACAGCGATTGATGACTGTGTAAACGAATCAGGCCCGACAGAATGACAGTAGACGAAATTGTTTTGGAAATGAGCCGATCAGCAAAATTCATTAATTGATTAAAGGAAATTGACTGGCAGTCGACTGAAGAAGATCTATCAGCTGTAGTTTTCACCGCTAAACCTTATCAGCCAACTAAAAACTAAATTTAAACCTTGATGAATTGACCTTGATGAATTTAAACCTTGAGGGTAAAGTATTTGGGTTTGCTGACGACACAGCAATAATATGTTATTCTAAAAGCTATAATGATTTAGTAAAATTGGGATGCCGGGTTTTGAATATAGTTCGAACTTGGATGGATTATAATTATTTGTCCCTCAACTTAGGGAAAACTTCAATTATTAGATTTACAGGGAGCTCACGAAGGGAATTCTCATTGGATGAAGTAATTAAACTTCATTCGTATAGCTGCTGTGGGAATGATCTTTGTGGGTGCCCACCGATTCCATTTTCTCAGACTTGTAAATACCTTGGTGTAGTCTTCGTCTAAGTTGACCTTTGAACTGCATATAACTTCATTAGCCAAAAAGCTGCGTAAACTGTTTTATGTTTTTAAATCTTTGGGTGGCTTTCTGAGCTAATTATCTAAAAATGGTATATTACGGCCTTGTTTCTTCCTTGCTGAATTACGTATGGTATTGTTGTTTGGGGGAGTGCTAAGAAGACGCGGTTGGGGGTCCTTCGGACAGTTCAAAATATTATTCTTAAAATTATATTAAGGAGGCCCTCCAGATACCAAACAAGTTGGTTGTATAGAGAGTTCGGCACACTGTGCTTCCCTGATTTATTTGTACGAGAGGCCTGTACTTATGTATATAAAACGGGAGTGGATGTGGAAAATGCCTGTACAGGCATCACATTATGTCACGAGAACTGTGGAGAGGTCAAACATAAGACTGCCTAAGATAAATATTGAGTGGTACAAGAGATGCGCTTATGTTGTTGCTCTAAATTTCTTCTATGAAAATAATATTAGTTTAAGTGATTTTAAGGATGTATTGGCATTAAAAAGACATGTTACAAGAATATTAACGAACTCACATAGTTAGTTTCAGTGTGTACATTATTAGATATACTGAACTGAGAGATGGACTACATTATGAATGTGGCCGTACATGTCATCGCCGACAAGAGTAGTTGATTGTTTTTTTTGTTTTTTTTTTTAAATTAAAGGGACTCCACGGAAAAACACAAGTTCATCGAGAACTTAGCTTTCCGTGGGCACGTTATTAACGTATTGAGGATGTCAGATTATTATTTTGGGCAGATGCTTTGTAATTTTTATTTTCTTTTTCATATGGTTGTTATGTGATGTGCCAAATAATAAATAAAATATAAAAATATAAAATTGATAGGGAGGGAGATCCACATAGTCGGATTTTTTTCCAACTAAAAATACAGATTTAGCTACAATGTGTAAATTTCAAAGCCATTGAATTGGCAAAAATTCTTCCCGGTTACGCCAAAAAATCGGTTAAAAGGTGCTCATGACGTCGTCACTTCATCGTTTCTACTCCTATTTCCGCTGATTGGGGAGTCAACACAGGTGATCGCATAGGCGCGCGAGATAATCAAGCGATCACCTACTGCAGTTTTTGGGAAGCCTCGCTGACATACGAGTATTTCATTTGTAGGGGAAAATCACCGTACACTTTAGTCGATAACCACTCTTGCATGCCCTTACGTAACAGATTTCCAATTGAACCCTGACTATACATTATCGGATGACAAAATAGTTCATACACTAACACAGCTCGAAAGTGGAATAGGCCCCGTGTAGCCCACGTATCGGTAACTCGATGCACCACTTCGATTCGTCTAACTGGGTTCGATAACATATCATTAGAAGGAGAATTTTTGCCGCTAGTTAAATATAGCCAAGGAGAACAACATTCCCGGAGACTCAAGAATGAGCGATTTTTTAATTTATTACGTGAGTCCATTTCACGCACTTGCTCCCAAATTAATTGGAGATTTTAATTAGAACGCTTATTTTCTCTGGGCAAAAAAATCAAATTTACCTATTCAATTTTTTTTTTTTTAAGTTCAAAGTAGACGCCAACTATAAATCAGAAATGGTCAGTATGGTAATTGCTACCTGTACGTATGTTTGTTCGTTCGATTTCACATCAGAATTATTAGATATAACGAACTACGTATCGTAATAAGTAAAGCAAGGTTCCATGGCTTCCTAAGCGCACCGCTTCACACCTGATTTATAAGATGACAATGATATTGAAAAATGTTTAAATTTTTTAGGATTCTGCCGCTCACAATGCACAATATTGTTATTGGTATTCAAAATAATACATTTTACTGAATGTACTTACCTAAGTTGTGTTGGAGCTGCAACGTGGAACGCTCCATTTCATTGGATCCTTCCTCCCCAATGAGGAGTACCCATGACTTCTGTTTATATTATACAGAAGTTAACCCCCCCTCCCCTTTCCCATTTTAAAACCCCATTTCTCCATACTCGTTTCCCATTTTTAAATGAAAGTAGGTTCCATTCTAAGAATGTTGAGAACAAATATTTGAATGGAAATTTGAAAATTTGAAAGCTCATAGAAGAAAAAAGAGAAACTGATGTTGAGTATCTACACTACTTGCAGATACATCGGTACATGGATATGTCTTATTTTTCCCCGCTGCAAAAAAACACGTTCAAAAATGAAATAGGTCACTTTATTTATTTATTGTACAGATTCAGAGATAGTATTTACATAATTTGTAAGACACTGGAAGACATTGTAACTAACACTCTTGCGATAGACTACTTATATATTTGTAACTAACACTTGCAACTAACTACTACTTGTAACTAACACTCTTATGATAGACTACATAATTTGATGTGTACCCCAAATGACCAAACTGACGAAATTATCGCGGCGATAAAAGCGTAGGCAAAGTATTTGTTATGATTATGTAGTTGCTATTGTAGCAGCAGTTATTATGATCAGATGTTTGGCGAAGGGTTATCAAATTTTTTCCTCCAATTTTATACCTATTTATATCTTGGCTTAAAACTCGATGAATTTTGAATAAATTAATATATAACTACAAGATAAATACTAGAAAAATCAAGAGCTTTCCAGCGAATGGAGAACGATTTTTGTGCGATGAAAACTAACGAAGTTACTACACCCATAGCCGCGGGTTGGTTGTAAGTGGAAACCGTAGTAAAATAGCGTTACGTTTTTTTACTCTTAAAAATGCGTCACGCAAAATTTGGCTGACCCCCAGCGGTAAGACATATCTATGTCAAAAATAAATATAAACAGAATTCATGGGTATACTGCTCATTAGCTACGGTAGGCTTGAGTATAGCGAATAAAGTAACCGCAAAATAACTACCAATATTATTCCTGGTCGGTACTGGTTAGAGCTAAATAAATATCAAATAATTATAGATAAAAGTTTTTAGATGATAGGTTTTCGTTGGCACTCCGTAACTATAAAATAACTATATCTAACTGTTCTCTCTAGCTAGTACCTACTAGTTGCAACCGTAACTAACTGGCAGGCCTCACCGTTGTAACTTCAACAGAAATTATAATTTACTTCAAAAATTAACTTCACTTGCTTTTTCAAATAATATTTAGAAACAGTGTTCGGTACTTTTCCTATTCATTATTTTAGTATAATAATATTTAATCCCTCGGTACTCTGTTCAACGCAGTGACTCGCCTAGTTCAGCGTAAGTGTAGTTATGAGCTCGCATGTAAAACTAAACTCGTATGGGAGGAGTTCTCATATTTTTATCGTGTGATATGCGGGGTCATTATTTCCCTTTGCGATGAACCAGTTTTACCGCGGGATCACATTTTTCTCTTCCCCGCTCACCGGGTAAGTGAGGACTCGACCTCTCATACCCACTTTTCCGCTCTTTGAGTGGCCATTAAAATAATATTACCGACCCTCATAATTCCCAGTACCACTCGCCCATTTCTCCCCTCGGAGCAACCGCGAAAACATCGATCCGGGAAGGATCTATTCCAACCAATAGCGGAGCCTTCTTTGGCTCAAGTTAAAGCTTTACTTAAAACAACCGTTCTCTCCGAGGTCTTCGAACAGGTTTCTTATATAAATGATGTGAAACTGTCGTTTGCTAGACTTATATTATTTACAGCACTCGAGTGTTCTGGTCTTCGGAAGGCCATTGTTGGTTATCCTTATAAAGATACTCCGCAAGTCTCTCTTGCTAATAGGTTGAGTAGGTACTGGTGATTAGTATTGCGAGTTTTTTGTTACTCTTTATTTTCCTCTTGAGTTAGTTTTTCCATAATGGTGCACTCATAACTCTTTCAGTATCAAATCTTTGTCAGTGTTTTGCATCTAGAGCTAAAAATAGTCGATTGACTATACTCTCTAGGAATGAAACAATAACAATCCTTGAACACATCATATTGCAACATAGTTTAATTTACCAACATGTTCACTCACAGCTGCAGCTAAAATGACACAGTGAGATGCGGCAGAAAACGTCCAACAGTGGCGCAAGATGAAAGGTCGTTTGGGTATATTAATTTGAAAACTCTCCCATTAGGTTATGCTGCAAGACTGGTTCTTTTTATTTCGTGGTAACTACGTACAGAAACCAATGTATAATATTGGTTGTTTCAGTACCGGGACCAAAAGGAAGAAGGCGTCCCTGTATCTGAGACGGAGAAGACGCAGCAGTTCTACAGCCTCCTCACGTCCTGCGTGGACGTCATCAGACATTTCGCAGAGAAGATCCCAGGATTCAACGAGCTCTGCAAGGAAGACCAGGATCTCCTCTTCCAGTCCGCCTCCCTCGAGCTGTTCGTCCTCAGGTTAGCCTACAGGTGAGTGTTCAGATCTTCTGCCAGTCCTAATTTCTAAACTAAACACGCGGGGATTGGGCGCATCAAGATGTTGGGAATGATGGCGTTTTACTGATGATTGATGAGTTGCCTTACTCATAGTGGATGACGCTTGTGAATGGACTCAGAACAACCCTCAAGACAACACCATTCTCAGTGTTCTTCCAACCTGCGTGGCGTATAAGTAGTATTATGTTACTAAATACAAAGGAATTTAATTTGCTCTAATATTATTAATACGATTAACGTAGCAAGTCGAGTGCAAACTCCAATTTTATTGGATCCGGGCTCTTTGTGTCAAAAAGATCGAGAAAGAGGCCGGATCCAATTTAAAATTGGACGGGATTTCCATATACCGTCACAAACTGAACGCAAGCGCTCTCGCGTATTCTCTCGGCGGCCTGATGATGATGCCGTTACATCAAGAGTGCTCCCCAGTACCTCTAGTAGGTACTCGACTTGGTAATGACGACGATTCCCACAGAAGGTACCTATGCTAGTCAAATGTTCTTGATGGTCTAGGTCAGGGGTTCCCAACCGGTGGTACGCGTACCACTGGTGGTACGCGGGAACGTTTCAGGTGGTACGCGTGAGTGATGTGAGCAACTATTAATAGCTTCCATTACTTCTAATGTTGATATTTTAATCACAGGCAAACAACAACAAGTTTCGCACTAAAGACTATAAAAGTTGTATGATGATTAATTTTTTGCTGAGTTTGTACTAATTTTATATTTGTATGTTTTTAGACCCAAATAGGGTAATTACCATTTTAATCTTTTTATTTCTCCTTTATTATAAGCATGTTATTATAAATAAACAAATGGTATCTAACCATTAAATATGAAGTTTTTCAGGAATTTAATTCAAAAAGCCTTTGAACACTTTTAGAAGAGTAGATATTACACGTTTATTAAAATATTTAGGTCTGGTGGTACGCCAAAATTTCTCAAAAAGTCAAGTGGTACGCAGGTGCAAAAAGGTTGGGAACCCCTGGTCTAGGTAATGATTAAAGACTACGGAATAAAATCATTGGTTGTATTCATGCAACGTTTTAGCTTTTTCTCGTGGCTGACCACAATCATGTTTGCAGAATCCAATGGATCACGGATACAGAGCAACAGCGGGCGGGGTGTAGAGTGTAGTGGGCCTGTGTTGGTCTTCATAATGTAGAACACAGATCCAACGCAGGTAGTGGCTCCGTTAGATCGGTGTTCTTTCCCTCTGTACGCATGAAACGGTGTATGGAAGAACACCGTCCTTTCAGGAAGGACAGTGAATAATATTCTTGAGGTTTGCTTGCGTGTTTCTATCTAATGCGTAACACAAGTTCGTAACATGGCTTCAAATTCTTGTAAATATTTAGACGATGCTGATAATGGTGTAGTACAAGATAAAACTAGGTTTACCAATATAGAACCTATCTCACAGTGATGTAGCGGTATAGTTACGAGCGTCTCAACACTGATACTTATATCTCACAGTGTGAATCGTAAAATTTCAAACACTTTCCAAGTCCCAAAAACTAACCTGTTTTTGAGACTTAGTAGTTAAAAACAAGTAGGAGGCTTAGACATTTTTGTTGTCTGCAGTAAATTTTTCTTGTCTGCGGTAAATTTTACTGCAGAGAAAAATGTCTATGTCTCCTACTTGTTTTTAACTTGTTCAGGTTATGGAGCCAGAGATGGAACGAATTGAAAACTGGAACAGTGTTTTCGCCAAAACGTGCAAGGGAGAACTACCCAAAGAAGCTTACCAAAAATCTTTAAAACGCAGATTTACGAGGTTTTTCAATTTTACTATCGACATGTGGTGTCAAAAGTCAATGATTGAAATATCGCTGTTCGGTTCGTCGGGATATTTCAATATTTCAAATCAATAAAAGTCCTTGTTGTTAGTTTGGGTTGATAAAATGCCGTGTCGAGGCGAACAATTCAGATTTTAAAGAAAGATCGCCTTATTTGAGTGGACCCCCACGATCCCGGCGGTCAACGACGAATATTGCTAATAGAAACGGTTCGCTGGGCTGATGAATATCATTTGCGCAAGTTGTAAAACGCTAAGCCCGTTCTTGCTTAAATCACGACGGCGTCACAACGCTAACTGACTGTCTCTCGCGGGTCAGGAATATTGTCAGTTCAAAATCATAACTTCCCGACCCCGTCAAGTCATGTCCCAATTCACTTTTACCGGTTGATGCTCTTGACGGAGCCGTTTTCGAAAACGAAAAACCGTGGGACCCAAACCGTGAAATACTCTGGAAAAAGAGAGGCGAGAGCTCTTTGACGGAGTTTATAACAGAAGGTAAAAAAAAAATCGTGATTTCCAGGACCTGAAGAGGAATGAGGATGAGAGACTGGGTGAGATATAAACTTGGCAAGAACCTCGTCATAAGGGAATCACGTTTTTTTGTTCCTAGCGAATTTCCCTTTTCCTAAATGTGTTGAAGGTTTTTTGGTTGCCCTACGTCTCATTTCTTTTAGAAAGCGGGCGAGTGCGCCTCGTGTACCGAGCGACGACTCTGTGATACTTCACCTCATCTCCAGTTCGCGTGTGGGATTATCGCTGGATCGCATGAGCAACGTGTTTCGCACGCTGCGGTGACTCCGAGAGTTCAGATACAACGGGAAAAATCTAGTGACTGGCCATAAAACGAACGATTCATGACATAACTTCATAGCAGTAACACTGAAACGAAATAAATCCTATGAAACTGTCCTGTGTAGAAGACATCCATAGCCGCTAAGTGGGGGGCATCAGCTGCAGCTAGATCAACAGCCTATGCGCTGAATTTCTCAATCGCACATGAATTTGCTAAGTGACGGTATTTTGCCATAGGAACGTACCTATATTTTTGATTTTAGCGAATTTTCGAAGAAAAGGAAGCTATTGTTCTCGGTCCAAAATTTTTAAAACTCGAATTTCCGAAAGATTTTTATACCAAAATCCGTTTCAGACCATCCTGAATTCACTGCCGACAGACACCAAAATTTATATATATATATATATATATATATATATATATATATATATATATGTGTGTGTGCGTGTGTGTGTGTGTGTGTGTGTGTGTGTGTGTGTGTGTGTGTGTGTGTGTGTGTGTGTGTGTGTGTGTGTGTGTGTGTGTGTGTGTGTGTGTGTGTGTGTGTGTGTGTGTGTGTGTGTGTGTGTGTGTGTGTGTGTGTGTGTGTGTGTGTCATTCCAGACGATAACTCTCGACAGAATTGAGATAAAAAGTTCAAATTTGCACGAAAAATCTGTTTTGGCAATCGATAGGCTATGTTCGTAGATGGGCAGAATCGGGTCACTGTAAGGGGGAGTTTTAGGGGGGGGGAAATTACCCATAAATTCCCAAAATGAAACAGTCTGACAAGTGACACCTCATTTTAAAGGTTTTTGTACGCTGAACACGATGGTGAAATCAGAATTGCGATATCTCATTCCGTTCTCAAACTGGAGCACTTTGAAGATGAAGGAACGTGGTTATTTCTTGAGATAAAACAGTTTTTACATAAAATCAGGTATTTCTTCGAAAATTCGCTCTTATAGCCATGCTGCATGACTGAGGTTTTATACTGAAACAAGCAATTTTTTTTGTTTTACAGTACCGATAATACTACTCGTATTGTAGGTAGGTGTATTTGTATTGTTGAAAAGACTATAATCTTAGGTCCTTTTACGCCGCACATGACGGAATCATAGTAAACTTCGTGATTTTGAATTGCATAATTATTCTGCAGATATTCGTGCATCCACCCCCTCGTGGTGCCACAGGGAGCGTCAGATCCAAGAGAAGTATTTCGCCGATTCTGCATAACCCTTTGTTTCTTCCGAAATATATCCTGAACTTTATTGTAACCTGTTGAAATCTCAAATCGTGGGGGCATTCACAAAATGTCAAGTATTCGCCAAAGTCGTGGCTGGAATTTTCTCTGCGTATTAGCGACATTTATATTGCACATTTACATTGCGGTCGAGTAAAGATTGGTGGCCAGGAGCTGCGCTCTGATTGGCAGATTCAATTTGAGATAATATAATCGTATTTTCCATCAGATTTCATTTCTGAAAAAACCAACTTACTTACAGGGTGGTCCCTAGTGCGGTTATGTTATAACCCTAGTTTTCTTTTAACACCTTATACATTGGAATTTTGAAACTGATTAAATTATAAATTGAAAAACGCTGCAAAGTCCTTGTCACATGGGTTTATTATTCTACTGGACCTACAGAAATGCTGGCTGTTCATTTATTGTTTCTTTCACGTTAAATAATTGAAATAGCTATTTCTGATGGTTTTCACCAATTTTGGCCCCTAAAACACGAATTAGATACGGTATTTTTTTTTCAATTTATCTTTGATCATTGGTAGTGCCATTTAATCATCTTGATCCACGAGCTGACACTTCTTCTAGTTTTATAATAAAATTGATGGTGATTTCAGACGATTTCCCAGGTTTTAGACTCATAAAAAATCAATTTTGGGAGCTGAACATTTGGTAGAACCTCGATTTTCTACTCTTTGGTCAAAATCGACTTCATATTCGGTCTTCTCGTCCCCAAAAACATGGAAAACGATACCTCAAAAGCTCATGTTACTAACATGTTACTAAAACACAAAAGTACCTATTTTTGTGCACATTTTCACTCATAACACCCCTGGGTATATTCCGATCGGGCTGAAAAGTTTCGGGACACAACTAGGGCCCAAATGGAGCATGTGTGCGAAAGAAAGACTTTTTTAGACCAAAAATGAAGCCGGTACACGTGATACGGCGGGCGGCGTACGGCATTTTTGGGAATCTACGCCCCTTGAAGCGTAAAAGAGAGCATTTTAAGGGGGTGTTATAAAAATTTTTTGCTGAGCGATTGCATAGGTGTATTATTCACAGAATAATAAACCAAAACGGTATGGTTTCAATTTTTCATGATCACTGAGTCCATAGCAGTTTACGAAATTGGCATCGGCCGCCCTCTCGAGGAGTAATTTGCAAGATAAAGACCCCCATCTATCGGTAGCATTTCTCATTAAAATTGAATCTGTTTGGCCTTAAGTCTATGGTATTCATTAGTTGGTATCCTATTGGTTATTTATTAGTTTGTAGACTACGGTATTTATAACTGCGTTAAACAATTTTCAAAATTTAAATTTCTGTATGATTAAATGCTTGGTCTCCCGGTGGCGTTCGAATCAGGTTTAAATGTTCTTCTTTTGGATATGACCGACAAACTAATTTTTCTGGTCGCCAATGACATTACATCTCGTATTCTACAAATTAGGTACTTTCGGAGCTTATCGAATTGCATCTCCGTAAGGTTGGTAAGGTTCACGTATTGGTTCGTAACGGAAGTGCAATATTCACTGTCAGCCGACGGGGAGCCGCCGCGGTGGGACGGGTCACGAAGGGCCGCCGCGGACCGAAACGTCCTGGGACCGGGTCAACTCTCGTCAGCCCCTTCGGGAGGAATCACACCCGAGTGTTTCCCTGTGGCAACCAACCAATTTACTACAAACGGCCGAAGAATCGCAACTACGTGTTTTACTACGAGCGTTACCTCATAAGTCGAACGCGGAATATCCCGAGAGCCGGCGAGGGTCGCGCCTTCCCACGTCTTTCGTTGTAAGTTCCATGAAAGCGCCGCGCGACCGTAAAATTATTTCATCGGGACAACACACGAGTCCCGTTCACGGGTTATTGCTTCCTTGAGAAGTATTAGTTTTGGTTGTAATACCGAGGGGTTTTAATTATTTATTAGCTTCGAGAGAGCTCATAAAGAGTTTTGAAACAACGTTTTTACCTCTGAGAATCGGTAAATACTTGGGATTTTACAAAGAATGCTTTTAATTATAGTGCACCGTAGATGTTTATTTTTTTGTTCATTATTTTCAATAATTAACCTTTGAAATCTAGCATGAAAAACAAATTTTAATCCCCCCTCTCCTCAAAATTTGATGGTTTCCGTTTCAAGGTGCTTGGAATCCGAAAATGGAATTTAAAAATTTCTGTCTGTACCCCGTAATTTCCTTAGTTACCGTGAACCAAAATTAATTAAATTTGGTTTTTAGGGTCCCGTTTGGGGTATATTATGTCCGCGAAGCTCGGCGTTACTGTCAGTCATCTTTAAGGGGTGAAAAATAGGGGGCTGAAATTTCCCCACAGCCGTCGCTTGAAAACTTTCAATAGAACTTAAATTGAACTTGATGATGTTTCGAGACCACCCGGAGCATTGTACGTCCAGCCGTTCGTTTGCACCGAAAAGCTTCGTCAACATGATCGTGAATGCAACAGTATAAATCCAGCCCAGATATCATTGCTAGGGACCACCTGATTAAATAATCACGCAGGACTGTACGAAATCGAGTTGGATGATCCGTAATATTATTTCATTTGAGGAATGATGGTTATTTTGGATTTTGTTTATAGGTACCTACTTTTTTAAATTTGAACAAACGTTATGCTTCATCAATGAAATAAATAATAAGTATGTAAACTATAGAATTTTTAAATTATAGAATAAATTATAAATTAAATTATAGAATAAATAAATCATGGAATTATAGAATCCACCGCATCTTTGTGAAATGTGATAGCCCGGCTGGCTCCATTTTGGTTTATTATTTTCAATAATGAACCATTGGAATCTTTCAGATTATGGCTCTCTTGGGGGAAGCACGAGGGTAGGTAGGTATTGACGACAGAAAAGAGTGATCTACGGCAGAAGGGGCATCTATACAGATGAAAATTATACCGTTTTGTAATCATTTTCAGCTTTTTTCCCTTTCTTACTTTAAATTTGAACGGTTCTTTTGTGCTCATGTCGGTGCTGTTTTTAGTAATCAATTACTAACCTCACTTACTATAATAATACTGATGGCGCCCTCCACGTATGAGAAATGATGGGGAAGCCTGGTTATCTGTCTGCAATAAATCTTCTTCTATCTGAGTTCCCTCAGTTGATTCGTTCTGAATCTACTCAAAAGATCATAATTCTCATTTGAACGAGACATGAGTTAGTTAATTTTTAATTAAATGTGGAATTTTGGATGACGTCATTGCCGCATTTCTATAGATACAGCTTGTTTTATATAATCCACGACGTTGAGGTGAGCAGTGACATCGGTACTACTGCCCGAGATTCATGGGAGTCATGGCAATGATAACGGCTTTCGACGTAGGTACCTCATCTTGGAAGGTAAACGAATATGCTATTCCGAAGAACAGATTCGATTTTTCCCATCGGCAAACAACACAAAAAGCAAATTTGAAAAAAAAATCAGCAACTCCAGAACCATGGGTATTTCTCACTGAGTGCCTATGGGTACTAAATTTGACACAGTATTTAGTTAACTAAGCAGTTGGCAAGTCCGAATCTAGAAAATACAGTAGATACCAAATTCTTATTCCTAACGAGTATACCCTCAGCATTTCATGTGAAAGACGCATAGCGTTCTTTGGTATTAGCGGTGCCACTGAGAGGCGCCGTTGGCCGTGACGCCAAAAACCACACAGCAGATAGGTACGGATTTACTCTCGGTATACTCTCAAAATGTCAAGTTATAAGACCCATTTGGAGGGTAGGTTTTGTAAAACACACGGATCCACAGGCACACAGTTTAACAAAGGCAGTAGCGAAGTACCACAGTGTAACAGAGTACTTCTACAAGCCTGTGTTCTCTCGTATTCATTACGTGTTGAGTACCTAACCAAATAACCTCTGTGAACCTAATTAAAACGGATTATTTCCTAAAATTTATCACAAAGCTTTCCTCGCTACCTTGGTGAAGCGAAACGAGAACAATTATTGTTGTTGTATCCAAGTCGAATCCCCCTCTTCACAACGGCTGCCTATAAAAAAAAATCCGAATTCAGACTGTGAATTGTAACAGCTGGTCTGTCATGGAGAGGAACTAGAGTCATACCTACACAGTGAGGAGAGGCAAGTGTTGTGGGTTATGAAACGAAAATATTTGCCTGTCGTTGAATAACGAGTTTACCGGCCATAAGTCAACAGGTGGTTGTTTGCTACCGCTGCGCTCCTCCTCCGATCAGCTGGATCTGACTGTCATTACCGAGCCGGGGTTTCAAAAGAACACGGAGTGATCTATGTTGGAGTTTGATCGGTTATCAGGGACCGTGTTATTACGTTTAAATGCAGTACCCGCAATCCTCCAGCTCCTCAGGACTTTCTCCGATGCCGTTCCCAGCTCCCAGGTAGGGCAGGAGACCAGTAGACGCAAGGTCGATCCGTGACATTTTTTTAGAGAAACCAGAAAAAATAATCCAACGATTATAGTAATGTAACGTTGCACAATAGGATGCATAATGAGGATAAAATTTGTTGGAGGTAAATATGGTATAAATATACAGGCGTACAAGGGCAAGATTGGAGAGATAACGATCCAGTGGGCTTCGGAAGGAAGCAGAATGATAAACCAAAATGGGTGTAAAAATATGGTTTTATGGTGTTTTAGTAACATGATCTTGTGAGGTATCGTTTTCCATGTTTTGTAGGACGAGGAGACCGAAGTCAGGTCGATTTCGAGGACGAAGTCGATTTTGACCAAAGAGTGGAAAATTATGGTTCTAACGAAGTTTCAGCCTTAAATTTGCGGACTAAGATCGTCGTTCTTCCGCACACAGTTTGGGTCCCCATTCAGGAACACATTTGGGTTCCTAAATGGGTGAAAAATGGGTGTAAAAATAGGGTTTTTCGAGGGTTTTTGAGTGAACATGAGCTTGTGAGGTATCGTTTTCCATGTTTTTTAGGGCGAGAAGACCGAATGTGAAGTCGATTTTGACCAAAGGGTGAAGAATTGAGGTTGCAACGAAGTTTCAGCTCCCAAAATTCATTTTTTATTAGTAAAAAACCAGGGAAATTGTCTGAGATGACCATAATAACACTAGAAGTAGTATCAGCAGGTGAATCAAGACAGTTAAATGGCACTATCAATGATCAAAGATAATTTGTAAAAAAAAAGAGCCTAATTCATGTTTTTGGGAGCCAAAATTGGTGGAAACCATCAAATATAGCTATTTCAATTATTGCACATGAAAGAAATAATAAATACATTTCCAGCATTTCTGTAGGTGTGTCCAATAGGATAATAAACCCATGTGACTTCGCAGCGTTTTTCACTAATGGTACCGGCAGTATTCAGTACCAGGAAACCGTTCTCCGGAGAAGTTTTCAAACTTACCTGTCTGTTGCACGGTAGTCCTAGTTAGCATATTTTAGTCAGTGGTAAAAAGTTGTTAAAGACTCCTTCTTGACACCTGTGTAGGTATGTATGTATCGTTAGGTAACTTATTATGGCAATTATGAACTTCTTCATTTGCCTCCCTCAGTTAACGGAGGTATAATAATTGCTCGACCAAAACTATATTATAATGTTCGCTTGAGGTTTGTCAATCTTTTGGTTTATTATTTTCAATAATGAACCATTGGAATCGAGCATGAAAAAAAAAATTCTTACCCCCCCTCAAAATTTGATGGTTTACGTTTCAAGGTATGTAGAATCCAAAACTGCAATAAAAATATTTCTGTCTGTCCGCCGTACGCCGTACGCCGTACGCCGTACGGGCCACTTTTCTTAGTTACCATGAAAAAAAATTGATGAAATTCGGGTTATAGGTTCCGTTCGGCGTCTAGTTGGTCCTCGAAGCTCGACGTTACTGTGAGTCATCTCTAAGGGGTTCAAAATAGGGGTTGAAATTTTCAAAACGCCTATACTATTTTTTTACGTAAATATTTTTACGGTTTTAAATAGTTCTTGAACTTGCGAGTTTTTTAAGACCATCCGGAGCATCGTACGTCCAGCCGTTCGTTCACAGTAAGGCCCCGAAGTTTGCACCGACAGGCATTTTCGACTCCAGTGTGAATGAAATTGTATACAATTCAAACCAAATCTCGTAACCAGAGACGCGCCCACAATAGGAATTTGTGAATACGGCCAATCATTGGTAGGGATCACCTGATTATATTGGCGGAGTATGAAGTCGAGTTGGTTGTTCTGTGATATTATTTCGCTTGAAAAATGATGGCTCTTTTGGAGTTTGTTGGTAGGTAGTGAAACTTGAACAAACGTTGAAGTATTATTGATGGGTAAATTATTACTACGGTAAATCATTACTCAACGGTAAATTATTACACAACGGTTCAGTATACCATCTACGTAGAAGGGGCTGGAGTTTGTTGGTAGGTACTTTTGCAATTTTTTTCACTCCTCATCAACAATTTCTTTTCAGAACTTCATTATGTGCGTTTCTTTTTGTTAGGTACTGTTTGTCATCGGCAGAATTATTTTAGCAACATTTATCTCGTGATTTAGGTAGGTACCTAGTAACGAGTACGGGGTTAGGTACTAACCTACGGAGGGTCTGCGATCTACATAATATGTATATAATAGAATAGTACATATCATATTATATAGAAGGGTTATCTATACATAGAGCTGTGATCTGTAACAGGAGGGTATTCTATACAAAATAATAAACCGTTGTGCAGGGATTTGCAGCGTTTTTCTCTTCGATCGAGACGATGAATGTCGGAAAACCACGGAAACGAGGCAGGCAAGCAGAAAGATCTAATAATCTTGTGTTGGATCTCGAAGAATTACGCAAGCGGATTTTGCCATTCCCGTTCCATCGCGTCTGCCGAGAAGGAAAGTTGACAATCACTCGCAGACGGCTCGGAAAGAGTGCAAGTTTGATGACTCAGACAGGGAGAGACGCTAGTGAGCTCATCAAGGATCTGACCAAGTTGATTCATAAGGAACCGCCCTCCGGGCAAACGCCGCTCCTCAACACTGCATTTTGGTTTATTATTCTGTGAATAATACACCTACCTATGTATTCGCTCACCAAACAATTTTTATAACACCCCAACAACATTTGTTCTTTTACGTTTCAAGGTGCGTAGATTCCAAAAATGCTATGTCCTTCCGCCGTACACCGTATCATCCATATCTACATTTTCGGTCTAAAAAATTCTTTCTTTCGCACACAGGCTCCCATTTGGGTCCGGAAACTTTGCAGCCCGATAGGAATACACCCAGGGGTGTTATGGGTGAAAACGCTGCAAAGTCCTTGTCACATGGGTTTATTATTCTATTGGACACACCTACAGAAATGCTGGCTGTTCAGTTACTGTTTATTTCATGTGAAATAATTGAAATAGCTCTTTCTGATTCTTTCCACCATTTTTGGCCCCTAAACACGAATTAGGTACGCTCATTTTTTTTTTTTTTTTTCAAATTATCTTTGACCATTGGTAGTGCCATTTAATCGTCTTGATCCACGTGTTGATACTACTTCCAGTGTTATTATACAAATTGATGGTGATTTCAGACGATTTCCCAGGTTTTTTACTCATAAAAAATCAATTTTGGGAGCTGAACATTTGGTAGAACCTCGATTTTCCACTCTTTGGTCAAAATCGACTTTATATTCGGTGTTCTCGTCCCAAAAAACATGGAAAACGATACCTCAAAAGCTCATGTTACTAACAAGTTGCTAAAACGCAAAAAGTACCTATTTTTTACACACATTTTCACTCATAACACCCCTGGGTATATTCCGATCGGGCTGCAATGTTTTGGGACACAACTAGGGCCCAAATGGAGCATGTGTGCGAAAGAACGACTTTTTTAGACCGAAAATGAAGCCTGTACACGTGAGACGGTGGACGGACATTGCATTTTTGGAATCTACGCACCTTGAAACGGAAAATAAAAAATTTTGAGGGGGTGTTATAAAATTTTTTTGCTGAGCGATTACATAGGTGTATTATTCACAGATTAATAAACCAAAATAGGTGCAAAAACTAGGGTTTTTGGTGTTTTAGTAGCATGAGCTTGTGAGTCGTTTTCCTTGTTTTTAGGACGAGGAGACCGAATATGAAGTCGATTTTGACCAAAGAGTGGAAAATTGAGGTTTCAACGAAGTTTCAGCATTAAATTTACGTTAAATTTTTGACTGAAATCGTCGTTCTTCTGTACACAGTTTGGGTCCCATTTGGGAACAAATTTGGGTCCTAGTTGTGCTGCGAAGCTCGGCAGCCCGATCGGAATTCACCCATGGGTGTTATGAGTGTAAAAATAGGGGTTTTCTAGTTTATTTTTTTCAGGTTTTAGTGAACTTGAACTTGTGAGGTATCGTTTTCCATGTTTTTTAGGGCGAGAAGACCGAATGAAGTTGATTTTGACCAAAGAGTGAAGAACTGAGGTTCTAACGAAAGTTCAGCTCCCCAAGTTTATTTGTTATGAGTCAAAAACCTGGGAAATTGTCTGAGATGACCATAAATTTGTATAACAACACTAGAAGTGGTATCAACAGGTGAATCAAGACAATTAAATGGCACTACCAATGATCAAAGATAATTTGTCACAAATAAGAACTTATTTCGTGTTTTAGGGGGCCAAAATTGGTGGAAACCATCAAAAATAGCTATTTAAATTATTGCACATGAAAGAAACAATAAATGAACAGCCAGAATTTCTGTAGGTATGTCCAATAGAATCAGAAACCCGTGTGACAAGGACTTTGCAGCGTTTTGATTTCGATTAGACTTTCGGTTAAAAACTTCGAGCCGTAAAATTCACCGTCCCAACTGAAGAGGAAGAGGCCTAAGAAACCACAAATTATGAGGAGTTAGGCCACACGATACTCAGTGAAAGCAGTCATTAATCTGCTCGGTTAATAAGTGGGTGTAGCAAAAACACCCATTCGTGTGGCAAACTGTCCATTTGTAGGGGGCCATGCGACGTAGCGTACAAAGTCAGACCTGTCACATAAAAATTCAATTAGAGGATAAAACAGTAGTAATCAAGCAAAGAAGCCATCAAACACAGAGTAGGTGCGTTGTTTTCGAGTAGGTTGGTGCTTCTCCAAGAGGTCGGTGGTGTAGGTACACGGTTCACTACCTAAATTATATGATAGTTTTTGGATTGTTCTAGTTGTACTACTTGTCCATTGATAATGACAAGTGCCGTTGATCATCAGGGTTGGGCACATATCGTCGAAATTCTGCTTCGTGAGAACATACCACATGGCGAAATGAATGGTGACACACCGTACACGCTACACCTCATATTATGTGGACTCTGCTCTACCATGAAATCAGGAAAAATTACCATGTTGATTCGGGTTTCGTTTTGATATGAGCTCGTTTAAATAAATACCTACACCTACTACAGTCCATTCTTGATAATCCGACAGATTTATGGGACCGACAGTAAGCTGTCGGATTATCGAAAATGTCAGAGTACGGAAAGTTCCATTTAAACAGGCCATATATGGCAGGAAAACTGTAAGTTTCATAAATTCATCGAATTTAATTGTACACCTTCTGTGGTAAGCCATCGTTCGATGTAAAATAGTAAGACAAATATATTTAGCACGAAGCTTTTCACTCAAGTTCTGAGCATCCTCAGGTACATAACTCACATAAACACATTCATATGTGTTTTACTTGAGTGATGTACGTGAGGATGCTCAGAACCATAAATTTGTAGTGAACGGAAGGTTTATTTGTCTATTATTTTACATCGTGAAAGTTTCACATTTATAAGTACAACAAAATATTTATTCTACATACGATTATCATTAATATATTTATGCCCTATTACATACGTGCAAAATAAATTGTAACCGTAAATTAACCGTAAATATATAAATTAACTTGGTGATCTGTACAGTAGGAGTACAGTTCAGCAATTAGGTATCTAAAGCGAACATATATAAATTGTCACAGCTAACGTTGCATAGACGATTCTCTCAGGAGTGCTTTTTGGAGCTCCCAAGAGTCAAACCTCGGCCGCAAGAAATTTTTTCCCATATCGAGGAGTGGTATTCTTCAGTCCCTTCCAAGAGAGCACCGGACAAATTTGTTCAAAAATTTAGAGGGATCATCTGACAAGATAAAAACAGAGCTTGAAAAATATTTTATGAAATTCAATTCTAATAATAAAGGAGTACCTAACTGCTAAATGTGGAAAAACTATGCTTGCATAAATAACAATAAAACTATGCCTATGTAAATAAAAATATGTTTAGTAACAATAGCAAGATAGGTTTCTTATTTGTATTACGAGTAGATAGAGAGATCTTAGTAGGTAGATTTGTAAACATCACAGTATTAACGATAATTATAAACTTGTTTGTTCACACACTCATTCCCCGCACCGTGGGCTGGTGCCCATACGGATAATTAAGTTCCGAACATGTATTTTAATTTATATTTACATATAAAATAGAACGGTTAAATAAATAAATGTTAATTTGTACTGGAAATAAAGAAAAAAAACCGTAAATATATAAATTAACCGCGAAGTACGGTTAATACGGTTGTACGGGGTACTTGTAATAACTAGAACCACCGTTGGATGAAGACAGGCACTGCTAGAAGCTTATCAGTGTACTAACACTTCATTATGTAGGTACTTCATTTTACAACCACTGGCTCAAAATCGAAAGCTCCTTCTTGATGCGGTGGCAGATTAATTATATAAATTTAATTAGATAAGCTTAATTATAATTAATTATAATTACAGTTTAATTATACATATAAAGTAAATTATATAAAACCTATATAATAAACCTCCTTAGCATTTGGCCCACCTATTCGTACTCATTATCAGTAGCAACTAGAGATTTACACTTTTCATCCATACGACGATATCGTATAAAATGAGTTTGGGCCAAATAAAAGTGAATGTTTGTCGGACCGATGTGTTAGGGCCAAAGGGCAGCGATGCGTCTGCGCCAGTTATCTTCCTTGCGTAAATATCTAATACCTAAATACCTAACTTGACGTAAACAGTTTCATACTTTATACAGTATTTTCTGGCGTAACACATTTATTGATTCAGTTTATTGCGACGTTGGCCATTTTTACCCATTTTTCAAACTGTCAGACAAACTGGCCTTTGGATGCAGTATGAAGAGGACAGGGATAATATGAGTTACCTCGTCGCCGTGTGTAGCCGGTACAATTTCGACTTCCAAGAAGACTAATTCAGATATATTAAGGTAGCATACGTTTTCCTTACGCATTTCGGCTCTTTCCTTCGTCGGCCCAAACCCGCTGTTTTTGCATCAGACGTAGGCTTTGGCGTTGGCCCAAAAACTTGGCTTTTTGGCCCAAACCCATCGCGTTGTCACACCATTGGCCCAAACTCAAGAGTTTTCCTCCTTTTGTCTACCTTACTCAACACGTGTGCGTTGATTTTCTTGTGTTCTCCAGGACGAGAGTGACAGACACTAAGCTGACGTTTTGCAACGGCGTCGTCCTGAGCAGACCCCAATGCCACAGGTCACTGGGGGACTGGCTCCACGCCATCTTGGAGTTCTGTCAGTCCCTCCACTTCATGGAGATTGACATCTCTTCCTTCGCCTGCCTCTGCGCTCTCACTCTAATCACAGGTAACTTCTAATTGCTACAATGAGAACCGCCCAGTTGTTTAATGACCCTTTTCCGATGACCAGCTGCTGCAACTAGCCGGTCTCCCGCACTTTTCTTGTTTCTATTAGACCTGAAAATTGCTTTTTCCAATCGACATTTTCCGTATCATTAACGGTGATAATGTTTTCTTCCCTTTTACGTTTAGTTGTAACCACCACAATTTTTTTATCTGAAAATGCCTCCTTGGCTACTAACCAGTATTACTTTCGACTCAAGAAATTTCCAAGATTATACTATATGGGTGATTCATTTAAACCCTCGGCCACTGTAATTATAGATATTTATGTTAGCGAATTTATTACGAGAGTTAAGTCTTCTTCGTTGCAGTAGGTCCAAAAGTTTTGGTAGGTAAACAAACATTTGAAAACTTAATCGATACAAATTCGTGGATAGAGCATTCTGAATCTATCCCTAGAATATAACAAATTATTGGTGCACGTATAACCATAGTTAGGTATAGGCAGGGCAGTCGGACGTAAAGCCCCAACCTGTTTACTTTACTTACTTTACAGGTGGGTGTATGTGAGGCGGTGGATTCCAACAGTCTCTGACCGATTTTGCATCTTTTCAGGAAAAACGAAAACATGCCACAACTCAACCAGTGATGCCGGGTACGCGATTCATTTTGTATTTGAAGCATTTGGCGACACTGAATAAGTGGGAGAAATTCAAACTAGGTAATTGAGTTAATGGGGAATTCAGTAAATTTAAGATTGAAAAGTGTATGTACAACGTTTTGGTACAGACTGATGAAATTCGAGTTTGGCTTTGAACCATTTGTTTGTCACTTCAACAAGAGTTTTGGAATACAGTGGCTCGTGAAAGGAGAGAGTTTTGGAACAGCCCGCAAAATTTAAAAGCAAAAAAACACTGGGAAAGAGCCAGATCAGCTCGCTTCTGGTGCCTTTTTCGATACAGCGCGAGAAGATGCTTCAGAACCCAGTGCCATCTCGATTTCACTAAAAATGAACGTAGACGGTTTTGGAATCCACCGCCTCGAATGTTAGAACGTTTTGGTACAAGCTGATTAAATTAGATAATTTTTCAGTACAATGACCCGTGAGAGGAGAGAGTTTTGGAACAAACCGCGAAGTTTAAATATTACAATACCTTCCGGAGAAATCCGTCGTCACTAGCTGGTTGAGTACTGGAGACGAGCGCTTTCGATGTAAGGAAATCACCATCAGGCCGTCGAATACCCCGAGAAAACTCAGTAGAGTATTCTCACGACGGCCTGATGATGATGTCCTTACATCGAAAGCGCTCGTCTCCAGTACTCAACCAGCTAATGACGACAGATTCCTCCGGAAGTTATGGTAATATTACTTCTTACACTAGCGGAAATAACCCTTTAGATTTAATAGCAGTGTTTAAACCCAAAATACAGTGGGAAAGAGCCAGACATGTTTAAAAGAGCTCAGATTTCACAAAAACGTTTGTACCTAATGGCCAACAAAAGTATGAGTTCGAAGATGGGCGATTTGTGAAGCCTGACATCAAAATTAACAGCAGTGACTAAAGAACCCACGCGGACGGCGTAGAAGTTGCTGTAGTTGTGGGCCCCTGTGCCTTCCGAAGACCAATCCGCCTGATCAGTATGGGTCCTCGAAGCACTGTCGGGAGCTCGTCTCTGTCAACTGTATCACGCGGTGCAGCCTCAAACACAGCAGACGAGCTGGACTTAGTGGGGTCGTCCACTGGAAGCGTACTCCTTTGCGCTACACAAGCGGCAACGAGCGAAACGCGCTACAGATCCAACTACATTGAGTTATATGTGGTATCGTCCACTGGAAGCATGTTCGAGCAGGCGGCTGCGGGCATACACGAGCGGCAACTCCCTACAAGCGGCAGATCGAAAGAAAGTTGGATCTGCCGCTCGTACCAGCTCGTAACTTGTGCAATACCATTGTTGTCAGTATCACCTTCCTACCGGTTTTGGTAGGAATTCAACGTAAATAAAAATTGGAATCGCTAACGGACGGTTCATGTGAACACCTACCTTTGTCCTTTGTACCATTTCACTCGTATCCCTGGTCATTTCGAGTCAGTTCACGTGCAGGCCCCGTTTTGAGTTGGTGAAAATTACCCTCTGCGCAGAAAATGGATCATAACACTAATAAAATGGATAATAATAAAAAAAATGTTAGGGTCAGCCTCAAGTTAATGGTGAAGGTGGTGAAACTCTCCGAAAGATTCCCTTTTGGAGAGGATCGGGTCCACCCAACATGCTCTTTGGTTCAACATCCGTCTTCGCAAATGGTTGCTGCTTTCAAGGAGATAAAATTCCTCTGGGTCCATGACGAATAAAAATTTCTTGAATACACTTGAAAACAAACCCTTAGGGTGGTCGTCCACTGGAAGCGTATTTACGCGGCTCGGCGCTACACGCGACACAAGCGGTAACCTAACAAGCGGCTACGAGCGACAGGGGTCGTCCACTGCAAGCGCCTTCGCGCGTCGGGCTTCAGTTTGTTTTCAAGTATATTCGATAAAAGTGGGAACTGTTCCTTTTTATTCGTCATGGACCCAGAAGGGTTCGGGGTTTCACCACATTCACCATTAACTTGAGGCTAACCCTAACAAATTTTTCTATTATTATCCATTTTATTAGTGCTATGATCCATTTTCTGCCCAGAGGGAAATTTTCACCTACTCAAAAAGGGGCCTGCGCGTGAAGTGACTCGAAATGACCAGGGATACGAGTGAAATGGTAGGTAGGTGTTCCGATGAACCGTCCGTTAGCAATTCCAATGTTTATTTACGTGGGATTCCTACCAAAACCGGTAGGAAGGTGATACTGGCAACAATGGTATTGAACGAGCTAGGAGCGGCAGATCCAACTTTCTTTGGATCTGCCGCTTGTAGGGAGTTGCCGCTTGTAGGGAGTTGCCGCTCGTGTATGCCCGCAGCCGCCCGCTCGAACACGCTTCCAGTGGATGATACCACATTTAACTCAATGTAGTTGGGTCTGTAGCGCGTGTCGCTCGTTGCCGCTTGTGTAGCGCAAAGCGCCGCGCCACTCGAGTACGCTTCCAGTGGACGACCCCACTGGAGGAGCTGGTGTTACTCGGCCGCACCCTGGCAACTGCTGCTTGAGCAGTGACATGGGCGACTTCCCACAGTTCGAACCCCGAATGGTCAGCAGGCGCAGGCGCAGAAGAGACTGACTGCCGAACATACTTACATACCGACTTCAAAACTTATTTACCTACAAGATACAGAACAAGGCAGCTAGGTAAGCCTATTCGTGGCGCGCTGAGAAAGGTAGGTGGTCCTCAGACAGCGACCTGACTTGAAGAATTACATTCGGCTTCTGTCCGCGTCTTTTTTACCCTCATCGGGCTCTCAAGTTGTGAACCAGTTTGGCAGATACGGGGAAAAAACCGCGACCCAATCAATCCCTTCGGACCTCATTTGAAAAATTACGGAGTTAAATCACCGGAAGAGCGAAGGGGGAGGATTGGTGGTGGGGGGGGGGGGGGTGACTAATACACCGACGTGCTGGTGTTAAATAATTCAGCCGGAAACCGTCAGTATCCCATCAGTTTACTCCTGAAAGACGTGGCCCATGAATAACCTACGGCCAGTACTGACAGCAAGAAAACCAATTAGCTATTGGGAGTCGCGTGATACTCTGAGATTGCCCAATTTTTTATTCAGGACCCTCATACAGAGTACCCGCCACTTCAACCTCCTTTTTTTCGTTTGGAAAGATGTCCTTGACAGAGTGGCGACTTGGTTTTTCGTTGCCACCGGCAGTTGCCTATAAATATACGGTGTTTTCGTTCATTGAATCTGAACCTGATTCGATCCATATAACCACCGGTACGAAGTAAATTCAACTTCGGCACCTAAACAGCGAGGCTTGGGTTTTCAATTGAGCCCGTAATGGGCCATACAGCACCTCCCAGAGGATTTATTGACAATTCAAGAGAAATTTATGGGGGCTTTATGTTTTGATCGCTCGAGGTCGCACCTTCCAACTGCAGTTTTTTCCAGTATTTTAATTACAATGAGTTTTTGCGATGTGTAGCTTGATAGGTAGCCGATGAATTATAGAGGTGTTCACTTCGTAGCACACACGCGCGCTGCGTTTTCGTTTTACGATCTCACGAATAAATTGGTTTCTTAATAACGTAAACACTTGTTGGTACAACCAGGATTACTGTAGACTCTTGAATAATTTTTAACGGCCGATGAATAAATGGGACTTGTGTAGAACATACCGAAAAAATAAAATAAAATAAAAAAATAATAAAATAAAATAAAAAAGCCTATACGTGCTGTTTATCAATACATATTTACCTAGGTATGTGAGGACAACATTTTCCAACCGGTTGGATGGTGACCAACTCAATCTCCCGTGGCCAAGTATCGAACTCGTACATTGGAGGGTTCCACAGCAATCAGTTTTTCAAATTGCCATTCAGGCCATAAAATTTTTGAGGCGTACATAACAGTTTCCAACCTACGCGAACTACACCGCTCGCGACGAAATCGTGGAAACCCATTTCAAAGAAAAACTGAGTTATTGAAAGGTTGTCTATTTCCACTAATACACGAAAAATAATATTATACTGTTATACCGTTTTCGGTTGATCAAACCTACCTCAGTAACAAACAATAATTGAAGACACATTGGAGAGTGGTGACCTTATAAATAGTCCCAAACGTGAAAGTTGGTCGATTGGGATTGGTTGTGAAGATGAATGGTGAAGGCAACAGAGTGAAGGAGGTCGAATGGTGTAATTCCTTCAAGTTGTTCTCCATTATTGCCTTCATTTCTGTAACAGCTTGGTTCCTCTCCCTCCCTTCCACCCTACCATCCTTTCACTTTTTGGCATTCACTTCCAGGGCCAATCAGAATCGACCACCTTTCACTTTTGGGACTATTTATAAGGTCACCTCTTTCCAGTGTGCCTTCAGTTATTACTTGACCACCGAAACTGGTATTTTTCATGTTTTAGTAGAAATAGACAACCTTCCGATAGCTCAATTTTTCTTAGTGTCCATCCTATTGGACGGTGACAGCCTCCATCTCCGAAAGGCGATATTTATTAATATTGGCTAACTGAGTGTCGAAATCGGTATGTTAGAGGTCAGCACTGTTATCGGTTTTTCAGGTTGCCGTTCAGGCCATAAAACAATTATAAAAGTGCTAAATATGCCAGAACACCCCTAACTGTCTAGTTGTTGACTGTTTGTAAATTCGATTTCGTATATTGAAACGAGATTGATGAGAGGCCCAAATGAACGAGTTAATGGAGGTGAATTTGGCTTGAAAGATTGATGTTAAAATTATGTTAGATGGAAGAAGGATCGAATAGGAAAGGCCGCGCTGAGGGGCAAAATAGGACTGAAGTTTGTGGCGATAATGTGAGGTTATGGAAGGGGTTATGCTGACGGTGCCGATTACCCCTGCGGCATACCCTACCTTCACAGGGGCCTATTCACTAAAATAGATAGGTAGTGGAAAGAGATTATCTATTTTGAAAATCTCCCGGGAGACAGTCCCTTCCATTGTATCCTGGGTTTGTCCATCTAAGAGATATGGATCCTAATGCATGAAAATCCCATAGTATCCATGAAGTGCGAGATGTTTGTGCCCCCAGGAGTTCAATTCCTTAATAATGAACGCATTTCTTAGTAATACCTACCTATTCAATGGGTCCCTACCTACCTCAATCCATACTTGGACGTTTTTACTCACGAATCGGATAAAAGTTTAAATGAAATTGAAAAAAAGTCTCAATTATAAACAGAAAAAGTCGAATTAGGGGGCTTAATGCTTGTATTATATCTACACCTAATGAACGGCCACTCTTAGGTAGGTAGGTACCTACCTCAACCCGTACTTGGACGTTTTTACTCATGAATCAATAACTATGTATATATTTTTAATTAAAATTGAAATGAAAAATTTAATCTTAATGAAATGAAAAATTTTAAGAAATGAAAAAAATACACGATCAAAATTATCGATGTGGTTGCGGATGAACGAGGATATTACACGATCACTGTGAAACAAACGAGAAATAGACTCTCTCTTTCGGAGAAAGACACCTAATTAGCTGTCTCTCTGAAAGAGATCGAGAATGCCAAGATGGCCGCCAACTCTCTCTTTTAAAAGTTACTGAATAACCCTGTCATGGATACTATACAAATCTATTTTGCCAAAAGAGAGAGTCGGACCCGAAAGAGATGTATGTCTCTTTGGCTTAGTGAATAGAAGTTAGTCGTAACTTCTCTGTTAATTGAATGAAAGTTCATTGACAATCTCTTTTATTAGTTACTTGGTATAGGTAGTTCTAAATGTACATTTTTTTCGATTTGTCTGTGCAGAACGCCACGGGCTGAGGGAGCCTCACAAAGTGGAGCAGCTCCAGATGAAAATCATCGGTTCTTTGAGGGACCACGTCACCTACAACGCGGAGGCCCAGCGCAAGTCCCACTACTTCTCCCGCCTCCTCGGCAAACTCCCGGAGCTTCGCTCTCTCAGCGTCCAAGGCCTTCAGAGGATCTTCTATCTCAAACTGGAGGACCTGGTGCCGGCGCCACCTCTCATCGAAAACATGTTCATGGCATCGCTGCCCTTTTAAAAACCCCCCGTCACGACACGTACGGACTTGCAGTGTTCTTGGGACCCCCCCCCCCCCCACCCTTCTCCTCTTCTCCCCACCATTACTGCATGGTTCCCGATTTAAAACACTCTCTTTTTACATTAAAATAAAGTGCAAAGACCCTTCCCCCTCCATTACTTTCTCGCGTGTGTTTCTCTGTGCTTTAACAAATAATAATAGTAAACCGGAGACTTTTTTAAATTTTGTGTACAGTCTATCTGATGTTGTTTCACTCTTTTACCTTACTATACGAGTATGTTTTCTTTTTTTATTATTAGGCTAACATATTTCTTAATTATTTTTTTATATTTTCATTCTGAAGTGAGCAAATCAGGCAGGCGACCAGGCCTAGTGAAAATTGTTCTCTTCTATTCAAGATTGTCATTGAGATTTCGATTACTGTCGACTTTAGCTAGTAAAGAAGTTACCACGCTGATTTTTTTTGTCTTCTTTTTTCATTGTTTGTTCTTTTTGTTTATATTATGGAGAAGCGTCTGTGATCGGACTTGCGGAAAGACGTGGCCGTCCTAACATCCTGACTAGTTGAAATGAAAAAATATTTTTAGGAGCATGATTACTTACATCACCGGTGGATAATAAACTAGGTTTAAAAAAAATCTTCTAAAACAACATGTAAATTCGACCAATTATTATTTTTTCTTTTTGCTAGATGTGTAATGTTTTGTGTTTATTCAGCCCTAGAAAGAAACCAAATTTTTCGTCGATTCTTTTATGTATTATAATGTACAATTGTATACAGGTTTTGAGTTACCATCTTTTTGATCAGTGCAATGAATTTTGTTCCATAACTTGGAAAGGGAATGGGAGAGAGTTTGAAAAGATAAGCGTGAATATGAAAGAGACTGACGATGATAAAGGACAGAAAATAGTAAAATACCTAAGCCTTTAGGATGCATCATGTATGTAAGCATTTTTTGTTACAATTAATTTTTTTATTGCCACGCGTGCTTACATTATGATACCTTTGGAGAATTTTTTAATAAAATCAAAATAATTGATATTATATAGGTTAAAAGTGTATTCCAATTATTTTTGATAAAATTCGTCAAAATTGGAACAAAACTTGGTATGGCGAACTTCCATCAAACAGTATATACGCGCTGCGTTTCTACTGCTATATTGTGAATGAATACATATCGTGTCCATATCAAGGCTATAGTCTCTATCATCATGGCTTATACCGACGATTGAGAAATGAGTTATTTATTGATTATAAATATAATATGAATATAAATATAAATATATTGAAGGAAACATAGGTAACTTTGCATTTGCGATGCCTTATGATATTTTTTCTATTAACTCCGCCTTCTTAGGATCGGTTGGTGAATTTAAGTGGTAAAAATATTTTCAAACTAAATTAAAGCAGATAAAATATCTTTGGTATGATATTGTAGTTCCTCCGATAGCACAACCGTTTCATCTACCGAATTTCCTTGATTCGTGCCATTTTGAGGCGGATCGTTTCAATGAATTTATCGTTTAGGTTCCTCGCTTTCCGATGAACGAGAAAATACGACCCTTCTATTTTCTATCAAATTCAATAAATGTAATAATTGTTGTTTTTATATGTTTTAATTTTTTTTTTCACATAATACTATTGTAGATTTTGTGACAATTTAATGCCTTTTCCATGTCTTCATTATAGAGTTCTAAAGAGAAAAGCTTAGTTTTAATAGACATTTGAAACCACGAAAATGTAATTGCTAATAACAAAAAATAGATGTAAAACATGTGGAGCACCAGTGTCTCAAGCACTTTATGTTTCAAATCTTTGTTCCCAGTAAACATTACATTACATGACTATTTGTATGTGAAATAAATTGGTTTTTCTTTTCTATTTTGTATATACTTCTTTATGCAGGTACCTACCTACTTCATGGGTTCCCTAATGCACAAGAAAATGTGAGGTCCGTATGATGTAACGTGGATTGGATTGCTTCCACGCACTAATGTTGTTAGGTTATTCTCGACAAGAGGTAGTTATCTCTGATATTGATGAATCTATCTCTGATTGAGGGATGTAAGGGGATAAATAAGGAGCAGTTGTAGGAATCATCTAGGATCGACTGGAATAAGAAATTAGGTTTGTTCCTTCCGAAGTGATCGCAGATCGTTATTAGGGAATACTACCTATATCACTATTTTGTTTCTGTTCCGATTCCAAGACGTTCAAAACGCCGTTTGAGAAGATTTAAACAGATTTCAAAGCTGTTTTGGGAGAAATTTCCATTGCTTAGGTCGAGGAAAACTAGATAGGCAGGTTTATCAAACTAAAAACGCTGAAATCATCAACTTTTCAACCCAAAATCAGCCGTTATTTAGCGTGGAAAGTCGATTTGCCCCTCAGGTAATCCACAAACACCTGAAAGTACAATAAGACGTAGCCAAATCGGATCAAAATGTAGGTTCTACTTGGGTAGGTACTTATCAAATGCCAGTTCAATTCCAAGACGTCGAAAATGACGTTTAGTTCCAAGGTTTTGAGATATTTCCTGATTCTGAGCTCATCAATAGGCCACATTAGGTACAGTAGGTACTCGACTAATGAAAAAAATCTCTTTTGGGAGGATCTTTTTTGCTCAGATCAACGTTGTAACGTGAAATTGAGTCGAAATCTATTCCGAACTTCGGTTTCAAATGCAGGGAAACTTGATTTTTCAAAGGAAAACTACTGACACCGGACGAAAATTATGTTCTGCACCAAGACGAAGACTGCTCACATCAGAAACACCGAATTGGAAGACATTTGAAAATGCAGTGGCGTCTAATTTTCAACGCAACACTCGTGGAAAGTTGTCAAATCTGCCTTAAATCGCCAAAGAAAGAAGCTATTTAGTACGGGAAGTCGATCTGCTACTCAAGTGATCCGCGAAGACCTGAAATTATGGCAAGAATTCATAAAATTGGATCAAAATGTATCAAATTCTCGTTCGATTCCAAGACTCGAAAATAACGTTTAGTTTGAGATATTTCATGATTCTGAGCTTAGCAATAGGCCATAGGTAAAGGTCGGTACCTACAATATTCAACTAATCAAAAAAGCTCTTCTGGGAGAAATTTTACTTGCGCAGGTCGACGTTTTGGAGCGAAACTGGGTCAAAATATATCAAATATCAGTTTCCAATCGAGGAAAACTTGATTATTCGTTACGGACAAAATCATCTGTTACTCGAAGACAAAAAAAACCTCACATCAGAAACGCTGAATTAGATGGAATTAAACATGCCGGCGTCGAATTTTAAACCCAAAACTCGTGTAATCAAGCTATTCGTCGTGGAAAGTTTAACTGCAGCTCAAATGATCCGCAAACAAATGCACCACGAGGCAAAAATTGGATCAAATTGGATCAAAATGTAGGTGTGTACCGAATTCCTGTTCCATTCCAAGACGTCGAAAATAACGGTTGCTTCCGTTAAGGTTTTGCGCCCCAACCAAAAAGCTCCCCGCCAAACAGCGGGAAACAAATTTTAACCTCGCCAAACACCGTTAAAGAAACAGTGAAACAGAAGGGTTAGGGGAGAAAGGAACAGGTTTGTATGTACACATCCAAGAGGGAGTCGGGAAGAACCGGGCATGCTTGGTTTCAAATCCAGGGAAACTTGATTTTTCAAAGGAGGAATGCTGACACCGGACGAAATCATCTTCTGCACCAAGACGAAGACTGCTCACATCAGAAACACCGAATTGGAAGACATTTGAAAATGCCGTGGCGTCAAATTTTCAACGCAAAACTTCTGAAAAGCTGTCAAATCTGCCTAAAATTACCTGCAATAGAAACACGCTATTTAGCGTGGGAATTCGATTTGCTGCTCAGGTGATCCCCACAAACACTAGAAAGTACCTACAACAAGACCTCGTCAAACTGGATCAAAATTTAGGTAGGGTAGGTGGGGGCAAAGCCCTGCAATTTTTGGGTTTTTGTCCATTCTGACCAACCATGAGCAGATTTCCTCAAAATTGTACGCCTGAGTTTTAGGTAGGGATCTTACCTTCCACTACTGGAAACACTAATCACCTCCAATCATTATCCACGGAAAAATTTGATTTAAGAAAAAAAAAAGAATTGCAAGGCTTTGCCCCATTAGATGGGGCAAACCCCTGCAGTGCATAGCTTCGCCGCAATTAGATGGACATGGATAAGAAAAGATACTGTTATCAAAAACTCACAAAATATTGGTTTAATTCCTTCTGAAAATTTGCAAATCACAACTGGCCTTAAAGGTTATTTTAATTTCTTGAACATACGAGTAGTCTACCATGTGGTAGGTATTACCTACTCTTAGAACGTAATACACACCTATTTAGATGATAATAAATAATAAATAATGAAGTATTTTATTAACAAGTTTAGGTACAATGCCAAAATATGTACCAGTACTAAACGGGCAAAGCCTTGCACTCAAGGGATGCAGGGACTTGCCCCGAAGAACCTGCAGGGACTTGCCCCGCTTGGTGTTTTTGGGAATGGAGCGTCAGTAAGGTTACGTGAAGCGAATTTTAGCAAAAGTTAATCCACAACATCAAAGCTTAGTTACAGTACTATTCATCGATAACTGGTTGATGCATTTGGTGCAACCCAATCTCGCACGATTTTGAACTGAAGTTTCAAGAAAATTACATCAAAAACGTGGAAAAACAAATTTATTTCATTTTCTTGGCCTGCAGTGTTCCCAGACGCCTTTGCTTTGATAACCGAACACCTGTTGCAAAACCCCAACTGCTACCTGGTGACCAGTTCTCAAATCAATCGCGGACTGTTCAAAAAATCGATTCAGGGCTTTGCCCCATGCAGGTCTTTGCCCCCACCTACCCTATGTACCAAATTCATATTCCACTCCAAGACGTCGAAAATAACGGTTGCTTCCAAGGTTATGATAAATTTCATATGATTAAAATACGGTTGCTTCCAAGGCTATGATAAATTTCATATGATTCTGAGCTCAGCAATAGGCCAGATGTAGGTAAAATATTTAATTATTTTTAAAAAAGCTCTTTTTGGAGGAATTTTTCTTGCTCAGAGCAACGTTTTGTCGTAATATTGTGTCGAAATATATCAATAAAATATTATTTTCATGTCTGGGATACCTAGCTTGATTTTTTCAATAGAAAAAGGCTGACACCGGACATAACCATCTTTTACACGAAGACAAATTTGGCTTCCCAACCAAAATACTCCCCGCCAAACACGATGGAACAAATATTAATCTCGCCAAACACCTTAAAGAAACAGAAGGGTTAGGGGAGGAAAGGAACAGGTTTCTATGTACACATCCAAGAGGGAGGCAGGAAGAACTGGGCATACTTGGTTTCAATCCAGGGAAACTTGATTTTTCAAAGGAAAACTACTGGCACCGGACGAAATTATGTTCTGCACCAAGACGAAGACTGCTCACATCAGAAACACTGAATTGGAAGACATTTGAAAATGCAGTGGCGTCAAATTTTCAACCCATCGTGAAAAATTGTGAAATCTGCCTTAAATAAAATTGCCTACAAGAGAAACACGCTGTTTAGTGTGGGAAGTCGGTTTGCCACTCAGGTGATCCACAAAAATTAGAAAGTACCTGCAACAAGACCTCGTAAAATTGTATCAAATGTAGGTATTTACCAAATTCATGTTCGATTCCAATACGTCGAAAATAACGTTTAGCTCCAAGGTTTCCAGATATTTCATGACTGAGCTCAGCAGGCCAGATATAGGTACAATATTCGACTAATCTTACACCTACTTAACCTACCATTAAACGCACCTACTACCTACGCAGTTTTATACGACTTTATCTTACCCATAAATTAGGTTGGTGTTCAAGTGATAAATAGGATGATATTGACTTGGTACCCAAAATTACGTATATCCCAAGTAGTGACTTTGAAATGGATGAACGGAGCATATTTGAGGAAACCAAGAGAACAGAACGCAGCAAATGCTTCCTCAACATTTGCTATTTTCTGTCTAGACGAACTCCCTGTGTATCTTACTGTATCTACAACCCGGATCCTGCAAATTAGAGCTGATTTAAATCGGGATTTATTAGCCTCGACTTACCCTGTTAAATTCTAACGACAAGTACACACGAATAACAAAGAGTAGTAGTAGTAGATATATGTGCCTTCAGCGCTTCAGCAGTAGAAGATCCAGGGATGAAGGCGGTAGAATCCAAATCGCAGCACTGAGAACAAACACAATCATCAACCTGATGCACTCCCTCAGGTTTCGATTGCCCATAATTTATTATCACTTCACGTGGGTTAAATCATCGTATCATACCGAGGGAGGATCATATGGAGGCCGTAGGAGGAAAAAACAGGTAAGTACCTAACGTACTCCAGGAATGCAGGAATTATTGTTCCATGAAGATATTTGAGAGAAAACCTCCGCTGACCACTGACCTACCACCTGTCATGGGAGAGAGCGGAGCACTGGACTGATCCTCCTATTCAATATCACCATCAATATTGCCTTACCCTACACGGTCCATATTGTTGTCAATACTTTAATCAATAAAAAATGTGTTCAGTGCGTCAGTTTCTGTCATTCAGACAAGTGAAGTTGTGGTTTTCGAAGTGTCTGTGTGTTTTGAGAACATGGGCAATCGAAAGAAAGCATGTCTACCAATAATTATGGATGTTGGAAGTATTCGTAGAGTACAGAGAGAACGGTGGATGAAGGACTGGTTAAAAAAAGTGACGATTATTCTCATATTTTTTAAGCTGCTGAGGGAAATCAGCTCAACAGATGCGGAATACTTTAAAAATTATTTCAGAATGAACGAAACTAACGAAAGGACGTTCGACAAATTATTAAAGATGGTCCAATTGCTCAATGAAGGTCCGAAGGGCTTCATCTTCTAGGGGTCGATTCTCCTCATCATCATCACATAGGTACCGTTGTTCCAGCTGAACTGTAAAAATCTCTATCCATGGTGTCGCGATATCCCGTAGTATCCATATATCTCTCCGCCACGAAACGTTATGTCTGTTCCTGCTGAGAGTGCAACACGAACTGATTACTGACAATAATATTGACGCCCACCGCTACACGCTCAACAATATTGACAATGTTCCCTCCACTTTTAAATATTGACGCTCGGAGAACAGAAAATCCGGATTTCTTTCGATATCACTTCAATATCAACCATCAATACTCATTTCTCACCTTAAACGATCGATATTATTGTCAATATCATGCAGTATTGGCAACAATATTGGTCCTGTAAGGTCCGCATAATATTAAACCAAAACAGGAAGGTTGGTGAGTAGTGGTGGGTAGGTAAGCAGTCACTGACCCACTTGATATTTTTCTGTTTCATTTTACCTGACCACTCTTTGTTTTATTCTGGTTCAAAAAAAAAGAGTTGGGAGTTTACATGGAATTGTGCATGCCACGCCTCCGGTGCCCTCAAGGGCGCCATGCCTTTACCCACCCCATTTGCTCTTCCAAGAAGCTGGTACCTGGGACAGCCTAGAAGCACGTTCACTCACACAGTGACACTGTGTCACTGTTCTAGAAAAACTGACAAAAATTCTAGTTTACTCAGTGAATGATTCCCCCCCCCCACCCTTTGAACACATAGCAGCTTCTTTATAATTCCATCATAATTATCTTACAATGCAGTAGGTTCCTACCGCATAACGGTGTTTTACACATTCATTTCTATGGTCTGGAGCAAGAAGTGATACAGTCATACTGAAGTCTAACTTACCTACCAACATCGATGAAAGGTCAAATGAGGTAGAAACATAAATACAGTTCCAACTTGACCAACCTACTTGTAGCAACAAAATCCTCCAAAGTTCAGTGCCACAATAATTCACCCAAGTGATAGATGTGATAGGACGAAGAGCTATAAAGTAGTATTTCATTAAACTACTTGAGTTTCCTGAACGCTCTTTCTCAGCTCCACAACATGATTAGGTAGGTACCCACCTTGATATCCTATCAACTTTTCACCTCACACCCACCCACGTGGATAGTTAACCTCTCAGTTTTCAATCATACCTTTTGGATTACTAACATAAAACTCAAATGAATCGTAAAACTCACCGAGCCGCCCCTGGCCGTCCAATTCTGTCGAACGAACGCCATATAAATCGACCTTCAGGGAAAACAGTTGTACCTGCAGGTAAATCCACGATTAACATTGAATCGAAAATTATCGCTCGAAAAGATTGGCACATTATTAACAACTGACGGTTTCAACGCAGACGGTCAACAGTAGACGGTTATTGACGGAGATAAGAAGTTTTCCCAACCTTTTTTTTTTCATTTTTATTTCCAAAAATTGACAAGTAAAAATACAACATATCGCAAAATAAAATTAAATCCCTTACGCGTAAAACAAATAAATCTTTTTTTTAAACTACGCCGGGTCGGTGAGGCAACTTCGGCCATCCGACATCTAGCAGCCCAATATAGCGTAGCGGTGGTAGCTGTCTTGATCATCTGCTTTGTTGGATCTGACGTCCTGTAGTGCCGTGCGCGTTTCCAGGTGGTCTGCACAATTCACACACCGGTGATTCCTTCACAGCTATGCGGTGGATGTGTTTTTGGAGGAAGTCGTGGCCCGTCAATGTTCGAAAACAGGCCACCCCTACCTTCCGTGACAGTCCTGGTGGTATCCGTCCAGTCCTATTTATTAGGGCTTCCCACTTCTTGCCTCTGGCGGACATTGCTTGTTGGGTGGCAATCGTTTGCAGCACCTTCCTCTGGACCTCTCGCCTTTCAGCATAATGGGTAAGAGAGACATTGGGTTGGGGCAGCCATGAAAATCCTTCGACACTGGTCAAAAGAAAATGAGCTTCAAGTTAACCCAAGCAAGACCAATTTCCAGCTGTTCACGCTTTCAACAAAGCCTCCATCTGTGTCCCTGAAGTATGGCCGTGATCCCATTGACCAGACGAATGAGGCTACTTATCTGGGTGTCACATTTGATAATAAGCTGAACTGGATAAAGAATGCCAAGCGTCTCCAACAAAAGAGTGCCAGACGAACCCAGCTTCTAAAGCGATTGACTGTCATACATGGTGACGGCTTCAGCAGCAACGCTAAGCAAACTGGCCAAAACGCAAAATATTGCCTTGAGGCTAATAACCGGCGCCCCACAATCAACGCCCATAACATCAATGGAACTGCAGGCTGGAGTTGAACCCATCACTGCCCGAAGAGAAATAGCAGCCATTGCCATGAAGGAGAGGCTCCTAAGGCTGGACGACCCATACTGGAAGAGGGATGAGGTGGTGTCCCAGAGGCTCCGGACCCAGAGTAACTTCTGCTCTACCGTAGATTCCATTGAAGGAAAGCATGGCATCAACCTTGGTCCCCGTGAAGCTTTTCACAAGGAAAAAGACCTAAATCCCCTCCGGACCGCTGAAGTTAGACTAGACCTGACTTGGGAGGTTACAAAGGGGCATTCAACTATGGCTGAGCTCAGAATGACTGCTCTGGAGACGCTAAACGAGCGCTACCCTACCCCTTTGTGGCTCCGGGTGTACACGGATGGATCAGCGAAGGATGCCACGCGGAATGCTGGGGCCGGAGTATATTCTATTGCCTTCCAAATAAAAGCGCCTTTGGGGACCATCGCCACAAATGTTGATGGGGAAGTTAGGGCTATCCAGCTTGCGTTGGAGGAATTCCTGAAAATACAACGGCCCCCCAATATAGTAATTTTGGTGGACTCACAGGCAGCCATTAGTGGGGTGACTGGTGGTGGTCATGCTGGGGATTCCCAAGCCATCCGGGAATACAGGAAAATGGCAGACGCACTTCTTAACAAATATATCATGGAAATTCTGACTTCACTTTGGCACATGCCCGCGTGTGAGGTCAGAGTTCAATTAATAATAGCACATTCACCAGCGAAAAACGTAACAAAAAGAACAGACATCAGCTACTCCTAAAAGAAAAAGAAAGAAAAGAAAAGTCCCTCAAAGGAAATCAAATCGAGAATGAGCCAGATGTGTCATTTTATGCGTAAATCTTTAACATATAGACAAATTTCTACATCGCAGTAGATTTCAAAATGCGTTCACAGCGCTCCAGAATCCTTTGCCTAGCACCTTTCTCAGAATTGGCCCATATTTATTGGCAGCTGCTTCGAGAATGGCGGTTTGGGAGTCCCGGGTCACAAGCGAGGTCTCTGCATGGTTTCATATCTCGTTACCCTACCTCTACCACTTCCCAGTGTCCTCATGGTAGAAAGGGGAACATTGCAGAAGAACGTTAATGCCTCCTTTACATATAAACCCGAGACATCAAGCAATCCTATAACCTCTCAAACAGAGGGGCAGCATGCGTACGCGGACCGACCCTGCACTTCACCCGAACTATGTTTTTTTGCACTGTACGCAAAGGCTTGAGATTGATGAAATAAGCGTTCCCCCTTACGAGGAGGCCATAGGAGATCACTGATTACACCATGGCAAAATACAGTTGTCGTGAGTCCCTCCCGGGAACACTCCACTAGCAACCTTAAAGCTCTCACCAATATTCCTATGTAAAAATTACCTTCCGCTAATAAACATCTGAGTGGGGAGACAGGCAACAGAATCCGGGGGACACAACCTGGAGCCCCACTACCAGCTCCCAACAGGGAGCTGGAGGGAGAGGACTCCAAGTCCTATATAACCCCGGATCCTGGAGCTTTAGCTTCATTCGACACTTCCTCTAACCAGCTCTCTCTTCTCTCTCTACCTTCCTCCTCCCAGATGCCTGGTGGTATCCGCCGCTCTGGGAATTCACCTCCTACCTTCTCCTCTTGTCTACATCGGTGGATATCCGCCGCCTAGACAAGCACCTTCCTTCACCTACATCGGTGGATTACCGCCGCCTAGGTGAATTTCCTTCCTCTCGCCTACATCGGTGGATTACCGCCGCCTAGACGAGATTCCTTCCACTCACCTACATCGGTGGATTACCGCCGCCTAGGTGAACTTCCTTCCTCTCACCTACATCGGTGGATTACCGCCGCCTAGGTGAAATTCCCTCGCTCTCCTCTACTTACTCCTTCACGCCACCGTGATGATCAATTAAAATTCATCACAGTGGTGAACCCGACGTTCATCCAACCTTCTATCCTCTTACCAACTCATGTGTCGCCCCAGTCTAGTTCGGTGTCCCGCATTTTAAATTCACATTTAAAATAGTCAGTCTAAATTCGCAATTTTTTGGCCCACCCGCAACCGCTCACACAGCTCTCAACTCTCCGCCGCATACAAATCCGCCGCCGCTAATTGCGAATTCACACGCTCAAATTGAATTTTGTTCACAGACGCCTCCACCATGGACCCGAACTCACCATCGCCGCCGCTCCTCCGGCCGTCCCTGCTGCAGCCGCCGACCACTGCGGCTTCTGACGCAACCGACAACCCCTTCACCAGCCTCTCACCACCCGGCTCCACCGCATCCGCCGCCGCCGCTGCCGCCGCCGCTGCAGCTGCCGCACACGCCGCCGCCGACGTCACGACGGCCTCGGCGTCGTTCCCGCTGTCGCTACCCCCCTTCTACACGCACGACCCCGCACTCTGGTTCTTCCAGGTCGACGCTGCGTTTTCTGCCGCCAACATCCGCAGCCAGCGTACCCGCTACTCCCGCATCATCTCTCTACTACCATATGAGATCCTCCTGCAGACATCGGACATCTCCCCCGACGCCACGGCCGCCTACGACGACCTCCGCGCCCGCCTCATCAGTTTATACCAACCTTCTAAGATCGCACGTGTCGCAGCGCTCTCCCAGCCCCAACATCTCGGCGATCTGAAGCCCTCCCACCTATACCGTCGCCTACGTCATCAGCTACACGACGTCGTGACGGCCGACATCGCTCGAACTTTCTGGCTGCGCGCCCTCCCCCACCCCATCCAGATGGCGCTCGCCAGCCACCTCGACGGACCGGACGAGCCGCTACTCCGTCTAGCCGACACGGTTTACGACCTCGCCGCGGCCGCCAGCGTCACGGAAGTCGCCGCACCCCGCACCCCCACCCCGCGCAGGGACCGATCACCGTCTCAAGAGCGCCGCCGGCCCCCCTCCCTCCACCGGCGCCGCTCCCTCTCCGTCGATCGCCGGCCAACCCCCTCCTCCGACCACCGACGCCAGCGCTCGGCCGACCGCCGCACCGTCTCCCCCACCCAGCAACGAAGAGGGAGGTCCCCGAACACGACAGCCTCCTCCAACTCCGCGCGCCCCACCAGGACCTACCTCCCAGCGGACCCCCCCCACCGATGTTTCTACCACGTGAACTTCGGTGGGGTGGCCCGCAAATGCCAGCCCCCTACTCCTCCAAGCAGGGAAACGCGGACGCCCGCCGGTAAATCCGGCGGGCCCCCCTCCTCGCCAACACGGGGGGGACCACCACCAACCCCTCCCCGCCCGCATTCACACCACCACTACCAAGCCTCGCTACCCCTCCTACGCCGCCGCCACGGCTGCCAACCTCCCGGCCGCATCCGACGACGCCGCAAAACACGCCACCTCTCCATCAACTGACACCCCACCCCGAGTCAGCCCCTCCAAGCCCGCCTCCAGGGCAGCCAACCTTCCGGCCGCCACTAGCGCCGCCGCTACCGTTCCCCCACCCCGGAACGGCCCCTCCAAGCCCGCCTCCAGGGCAGCCACCCTTCCGGCCGCCACTAGCGCCGCCGCTACCGTTCCCCCACCTCGGAACGGCCCCTCCAAGCCCGCCTCCAGGGCAGCCACCCTTCCGGCCGCCACTAGCGCCGCCGCTACCGTTCCCCCACCACGGAACGGCCCCTCCAACCCCGCCCCCAAGGCAACCACTCCTCCGGCCGCCACTCGCGCCGCCACTACCGTTCCCCCTCCCCGGAACGGCAAAAAAACGCCCCGTGTCTCCTTCGCGGAGGACCAACCACCGCCATCGCACCCGCCCATCACCTCGGACGAACCAAGCCCCCCCCATCCGACAGACCCCAACACCTCAGCCATTTTACCGCACTCCGCCCCAGCTCACCAACGCCTGTTCCTCAAATGCTCAAAAACGCACGTCCCGTTCCTCGTCGACACAGGGGCGGCGCTCTCCATATTCCCGAATAATATTCTCCGGCGACAGGCGCGTTGTTACCGGCAACTCCTCTACGCCGCCAACGGTACCACCATCCCCTCGTACGGGACGTACCGCTCATCAATCCATATGAGCGGGCTCGCGTACGAGTGGGAATTTACCGTGGCGGACGTGGAGAAAGCTATCCTGGGGGCCGACTTCCTCGCATATTTCGGCCTCCAGGTAGACGTCCGTAACGCGCGCCTGCTCGACCCCTCCACCCAGAAACCCATCCCCGGGTTTATTCATGCGGTAGATCGCCCCCCGTCCCAATTTGAACAACTCCTCCTACAATACAAACCCCAGCGCCGCCCCTCAGCTCACATCTCACAGACCCAGCACTACATTGAAACCTCTGGCCCCCCAATATCCGCAAAAGCACGCCGCCTCCACCCCCTCCAACTCTCACAGGCCCGCAAACACTTTGATAACCTCATCAAGGAAGGCATTATCCGCCCCTCCAAATCCCCGTGGGCTTCTCCGCTACATATTGTGCAGAAGCCTAACGGGGATATCCGCCCCTGCGGTGACAACAGTAGTTTCAAGTTTGTTTTTTATAACAGGTTTTTATTTATAACTTACGTACCTACCTACATACTCGGTCTGGGGTGGTCAAATCTTGTAATCGATTTTTCGCCCACTTCCCAACGTCCAGTTGAGCTGAACTTTCGCAGTCATAAATCTTCATGACAATACACGAATCAATCATACAACATTAAATGATTAATTAATAATTTAATTAAAAAGAAGCTGAAATTTCGCACAGCCATCTATCTTCGATGACGATACTAAGAACTCAAAAATACTCAATAATAAAAACATTAATTCTTTCTTCCTACCAAAAAAGATTGATTGCAAAATTTTCTAAACAATAAAGAAAAGTAAAATAAAAACAAATAAATAACCAGTTTTTAAAAACACGCTTTTATTTCAAAATGATCTAAAAGGAATAAAATTATTTCTTTCTGCTACCCGGGAACATCGGAGTTTTGTATGACTAAAAATAAAAGCTTGTGGCGTCAGGAGATTTTACTTTTAAAGATGATTTGTTTTTTATAAATCTCCTAACAATTTACGACTGAAAGTACTTTTGTCTAGTAGATATGAAATATATTAAGGGCAATTGAAATGTTGTGTAATACTTGAAGGGGTCAGAAGGGATGCTATAATATAATTTTTCAAACCACCTGTTGTCACTCTACAACACAGGGGAGATTTTATGAATTAAGACAAGGTAAAAAGTTATGAATGGGGTGCCCATAATACATTTCATATCAACTAGATAAGAGTACTTTCAACCGTAGATTTTTGTAAAATTAAAAAACAAAGATCTTCAAAAGTAAAACATCTCCTAACCCTTTATTTTTAGTCATAAAAAATTCCGATGTTCCCTTTAGCAGAAAGAAATTATTTTATTCTTTTTAGATTATTTTGAAATAAAAGCGTGTTTTTAAGAAGTTTTTATCATCTTTTCCTCTTGTAATAATTGTATTAGGAATAGAAATAACGAAAGATGACTCTAATGTTCAGCAATTCACTTCAAAGTTGATGTTCCGCAATAGTGTAAGAGCTTCGGAGCAAAGCAATTGCCCAACTTTTGACCCTCACGAACAACACGATATTTTAGTCAACCAGATTATAAGGTCGTAGACGAAGACGTGGATCTAAATGTTGTCTTATTTTAATTAAAATAATTATATTGTTTTATACTACTGGATTTGTTGAGCTGAATGGAAAGATTCATGAGTTGTTATGAATGTTGCAATTTATTAAGAACTAAAAACGAAGATTTTTCGACTTCAGTTCACTGACTTCTTTCAAGAGGAAAATTGAAAAGGGCGTCTCAAGACTTCTTTAAATAATTAAATTTCCGTACCTACGCAATGCTCTACGACGTAACACAACACAACGTAGGCAAGTACAGAAGCCCTAACAATCACAGCTTGTAATGTTCCAAAAACGCGGCAAATCCCTACATAAAACGGTTTATTATTTTTGAACAGATCACACTTCTCTGTATAGAACACCCTTCTGTTACAGACCACAGCTCTCTGTATAGACAACCCTAGTATATGTATACATGTAGACCACATGTATATATGTAGACCACAGGCCCTCCGTAGCTTAGTGCCTAACCCCGTAGGTACTCGTTACTAGGTACCTAAATAATGAGTTAAACGTTGCTAAAATAACTCTATCACTTACAAACAGTACCTAGCTAAAATGGCAAAAAGAAACATAAATGAAGTTCTAAAGGCAAACTGTTGATGTGGAGTGAAAAAATATTTAGATCCCCGCAGGGTTTCGATCTTGGAAACTTTAGCTTACAGTCCGTCAAGTATAAAAAGCGCTATAGCGCCAAACTGGCCGAGAGACCAGTGATCTGCGCTCTCAACTCAGCTTGATGCCTGCATACACCCTGCTCTTTACGGTAAATTGCATAGCAAATTTTATGGCAACATCGTACAATGCTCCGGATGGTTTCAAAAACTCGGGAAAAAATCAAACTATTTAAAAATGCGAAAAAACCCACACCTCAAAATAAAATTTTCCGAGAAAGGTACTCCGGATATTTCAAACCCTATTTTTCACCCCTTAGAGTTGAGTGACAGTAACAACGAGCTTCGAGGACCAGCTAGAGCCGAAACGGGACCCATATACCAAATTTCGTGAATTTTGGTTCATGGGAACTAAGGAAAAAGCCGCGGACGGACGGAAATATTTGTATTCAATATTCGTATTCTACGTCACTTGAAAAGTAAACCATGAAATGTGAAATGTTGAGGGGGGGGGGGGGGGGGGGGGGGTTCGTGGTCGATTCCGAAGGTTCATTATTGAAAATACTAAACCAAATTACTGTATTTCGGGGCCACATGCAAACGCTGACCATGCGGAGAATAATAATAGTTTATTGATAATCAAGTTGATTAGCGAATTCTTTTTCAAAGTGGTCTGCCACAAAATAGCGCAAAGATTCTACCCAAAAGCTGATTACAGCTTTGAAACAAGGCCTACACCAAAAACTCAACTTCAATGTTGATTCCTACACTGTTTAAATATAATTTGTACATACGAGTACGATATACCTACTATATAATTTGAATATTTTGAAGTATGTTTTGTGTTTACGACCCTGTTCAATATTTCCTTTGCACGTTCCTTTTTTATTCGGACCGTAATGTTAAAAATGAAATATACTTCCCTATTCTATGAGTTATTTGCACTTCCTACCCAATGATTCTATATTTTGTAATTATTAGTGAGACTTGGAGAAAATTTCTGTCGATGAAGACCCGCTTGAAAAACTCGTATCGCTTGAAAAAGGAGGAGTAGTTAGTGATTAACTTTGCTGGAGGATTTTACGGTCACTAGACCCAAACTAAATGGTAATAGGATTTCTGCGAAGTGTGACCGTTAGCCAATAACACTCGAACAATATAGACAGAAAATACAACGATCCCGGTGTGTAGCTCCGGCCAGTTGTAACGAAATCAGCTACAATATGACATGAATTTATTTATTTATTGGACGATTTATTGAAATAAATGTTAAAGTAGCTACCTAAATATAAAACCAATCAAGCTAAGCTGAAATTGAAGATGGAGTGGGTCCCAGATGAAAGGGGTATAAATGAATTCTGAAAGCGCATTTCAGCAAAACGAGTGTTTAAGAGGGGGGAGGGGGGGTCAAAACGACATGACCTATTCAACTTTTAAAATCGAAATCACCCTATGAGTGGCCACCCTCACAAAATGAATAGTTTCTTGTGTTTTGGGACTATTATATCAAAACTTAATCCAGATTTATGACGATTTATGGTGCTCATAATGATTATCATGATTGCGGCGAATTCTAGAGTGGAGAAGAGAATCTGGACAGATCGTTTCCCTGACTCCCAGTGGAATCCGAGGACGCAGGGAAGGGGATGCTGAGAGACCCAGTGCCAGATTACGGAGAGGGTGGCAAAGTCCAGCCCCAGAGAAGGTGCCCCAGAAATCGACGACAGTGATAGTAACTGATGGCAGTGATTTCGGGAGGCTGCAAAAAAAAATTGTGGAACCATAAGGCTTTTTTTCCAAAAAGTACGGTATGACACGCGCAGCTTCATGGGAAGCTCCGATTCAATTTCGAAATGATTAGGTAGGTATATGTTGATGAAATGGAGGACTTGGCGTACGTATTTACCTCGAAGTATATCATGAGGGGTAGAAATGCCTTTCTGATACGACGACCCTCCAAACTCCAGGATGAAGTGTAGTGATCCAAGATGGTAAAAGGGATACCTTTTATTTATTTATTTTATTTATATATATTTTTTCACTGAAAAAAAATGGCGGAAAGCAGCTTGTAACTGACAATCCGATCTAGGCAGGAACCGGAGGACAACTGACAGGTAATTAGCAGGACTTGAGGTGGAGGGTCCCTCGTCCTTTCTCTATGTAGAAGAAAGAAGGGACAGGTCTGATAAATCCAGCTCACTGAAAACAACCATGAACAATCCAAACCCTTCGATATCACTACAGGAGGGTATTATCATCAATAATAAAGTCGAAGCTCTCTTCCTTCATAATTTTTCCGTATCTTTTCTCTTATAGGATTATTTATTATTTCTCTTTCCGTAAGAAAATGTAATTCGATCGATGCCGTCTTCAGTAATTGGAAATCATGTAATTCCTATGTATAGGAACTAAGAGGGGTCCCTGGGCCCTGTTCCTATGAAATGTTAAATAAATAAGTTTGAATTTGGAAGTAAGACCGCAGCTTTCTGTGACGGAAACTTTCTGTGTGAGGAAGGATAGCAGCCCCCAGGGGAGTTGAGAAAGCACATCTGCGAGGACCATTTACCCAGCTCTAAGAGCGCGTCCAGTAATTTTACGTCGATGGCTTCAACTAGTTTCAGCCACTGCATCCACCAAAACTTGGAGATCTGGGATGTTTGTATCAAGAAGGACAGTAGGAATCATCCACATAGAGGATGTTGTTCACCACGACGCCATCCGGTCTTTCCTCAAGTGCCCGACAGAAAATCTGCATGGAGTAGATATTGGGGAGGAGTGGTGATAGCACACACTCCTGCCTCACTCCTCTCTGTACTGCAATCCAATTCATCAGTTGATTCAATTACAATGGCTAAGTACCCTAACAGTTTACACTCAATGTCATGTTGTCGTAATTACAGACCAGCTTTAATCTTTTCAATTAGGGTGGGCGTGGAGGCTAAAATTAACTTTCAACTGTACCTACCATTCAAGTATATTCTTGAATTGTAATTAACAGTAGTACATGGAATATGTACCTATATGTATAAAAGTATGATATGTATCACGGAGCTTTAAAGGAAACGATATAGGTACTTATGTGTTGTATTTACAGTGAGTAAAACATGACTAATTAATTATGTACAAATCAGTAAAGGTGGCTCATATGTTGTGTTCACATGGACGAATCGTACGTGCACACGGTCAGTAGTACGTTTCTCCTTGAAAATATGATGTGGTTCAGAGGGGAGTTTTTGGTTGCATACGATCTCAAGAGATAGGACTCAGAGTTGTTCCGGATTTCGGGATTGTGACTGACGTTGACGTCTTCGATAGAAACCTCTTCGGACAATTTGGTAAAATCCCACAGCTTCGTTGAACAGTCCAGTGACCCTGCGGGTGAAGAAGAGTCGGGAATGAGCTATTTTGTTAGGGAGGTAAATTAGGTAGGTACTTGGCAAAAAAAGAAGAAAACGTGGATAGACGTGACGTGAATACTATTAGAAAAAGAAAGAAAAAAAGTGCATTAGCTATTTATATACTGTTATGGTGTAAAACTAAGGATTATATCAACTTATTTCTGAATGAACTACTTACGTTATCCATGTTTTATAGTATAAAAATAACAATAACGAATTATGAGCCGAGATAGAATCAGGAGCTCTTAGCCCGTTTTGTGGGGTGGTGTCTAGTGTGGTTGTATATATGTGTGGTGAAGTTCGTGTCTTACGGCCGTTGGGTGACAGTATGCCAGTTGTTTTTATTTAACCCAAGAGTGACAAGGCTGCTTTATATATTACGACACCTACCACCTTGTTGCCCGCGCAAGCGCGCCATGTTTTGTGGTACCTATGCGGTTCTTCCCCTTGATTACCCTCTCAGTCATTTTCCAAAATTAGAAGTTGCGTTGCATTACGTTTATCCTAAGCTGTCGGTTTTGGTTAGTTTTAGCGCTTGCTTGTCGTATATGACACTACCTTCTGTTTAAAGTTACAATTTTCGGCGGTCTTCGTAAGAAGAACTCGGGTTTCATAAGGGATTAAAGTATCAGACAGTCGGAAGAGTAAAGAAAATAGTAACAGTGACCTTGGAAGTGAAGATGAAGCTGCTATTTTATCAGATATTGATTATGTGATAAACCTAGTTTTGCCAAAATTCCAGATACCTACCTACGAACCTAATATATCTACATACCAGTACCTACTTATCTTGGGAATCGTATTATTTTGCATAACACCCCTAATCTGCTACTGTGTAATTTTGCTTTACCAATGAGAGTTATAAATATTTATCAATTTCTGTGATACATGAAAAATATTGTAAGCAAACAACATATAAATTATAATTATATTTGACCTAAATGCAATGCAGAACTGGAGATTGTTAGGCTTTCAAATAACGAAAAAAGTAGTAGGTGTCGTATTATATGACATAGCATTGTGAAAACCGTCCCTCCAAGAAGACTTGTTAATAAATTAGAGGTATTCTATTAAAATAAGTTGTCTTGAGCCCTTTCAAAAAGACAGGAAAGACAAACAGCCTCAACACAACCTTTCATTTCCCTTCACTTCCTTATTTCCCGGACTGCCAAAACACCTTTCACCTCCTTTCACAGAAATAAATTTCGGAATTCCGGCGACGTAGTGTGGCGACTAGACAGATTTATGCGTCAAACAAAAAAGAACCAAGTGACTCAGTTGAGAATAAGATTTAGTCACAAGCTTCCCTCCTTCTAGAAGTAAATTTCTAAAGTCCGGCGATGTCGGGCACAACCAGACAGTTTTCTGCATCGAACAAAAAAGAACCACACAAATGGGTTGAGAATTGGGGCCTGGGCAGCGCACACAAGATTTTGCCACACACATACACTAACACACGCCTATAGTTTTTTCACGGATTTGGTTTCAGGATGGTGTGAAACGGACTTGGATGTGGTTCTTTTCATTCTCGGCTGAGTGGTGTCCTCTTCTGACAAGATCAATTACACAAGGATGTCTCTTACTATTGAGGGACGTCCTAAAATCGGCTGATTTACTCCATAATTGAGCGGACTTAGACAACTGGCATATCTGATGAAGGAAATCTGAAGGACAGGGCCTGTAAGTTAGTGGGCGATAACAGACCATCTGATCCCCAGAAAAATCCGCTGAGTCTGCGAATTTGGCCGTAAAAAAAACCTGTTTGTGCGTGGCTAGCTATTAGACGCTAAGTGAGAGGATCCTATTTAGACAACTCATCCATATCCATTCATCAACATACCTGAAGCAAGGATGTTGCCATCCCTACTGAAAGCCAAACAGTGGACGGGAGCAGTATGAGAGTTGAGTTCAGCAAGAAGATGTCCATGAGCGAGGTCCCACATCAGGATACGGGTGTCCGCACCTGCAGATGCCAAGAACCTTCCTTCCACTGAGAAGGCCAGAGCGTGTATGGGTGACTGGAAAAGGTATAAGCATACACTGCAGAGGGATACGAGGAAGGAAGTAGTGTAATGTAGCCATGTTTGAAGGAAATTACCACTGAACACTTAAAAGCTTTTATGTGTTCCATGGAAATTACAGAGGAAATTTCCGAGAATGGTTTGAAAACTCACCTTGTGTCCAGTCATGACCCTAACGTGGTGCCCAGTGATGCAATCCCACAACCTCACAGTGCGATCACTTGAACCAGTGGCCACGTAGTTGGAATTGGGGTGGAACAATACTCTCTGTAGAACGAGTCAATTTTTAAAAATGACAAAAATTAGCATGAAAATGTAAATTTATTCAATTTGTAAGTAATTTGCGAGTTTATTGTTTCCTGGGGCCCACTCCTAAAGATTCTTCAACACTTTGCAAGTCTTCATTTGTACTCTTCACTTTGCACGCTCCCTCTGCAGTTTTACTCGAAACGAAGAGTGTTCTGAAGAGTAGCCTTTATTTCGCGGAGTAACCTCCAATAACTGTTACAGTTTATCGTTGTTGTTTCCAATCGTTTTCTTCCAATTTCATCAAGTTTTCCGCCGTTTTCCGTCTTTCTTTCTTCAGTCTCACATCACAAGTAAGGTATATTAGATTTTCCCAAATTAAGCAGTTTAATACCACGGAGATGTACTGCAGAAAACAAACGTGGAGCAACGATTGGCTTTGGTTAATCTTGTTAAGAATGCGGCAAGCGAAGGGGGCGAGCATTTTCAATATCCTCAAGTCATCCTCTGTTGAGAAGTATCGGAAAATTTCCAATATTAAAAGAAATTAGGTACATTAAAATTAGGTAGTCACTTTTTATCCACAAACAACAACTGTTCGCTTCCTAAAATTTCCTTCCTTCCGAATGCTGAATATTTTGATGGCCTCAGTAGTGGAGCTAACTTCGATGATATTTCAGATGCTTGCCCACTGACTAACTGGACCACCTTTAGACCTAATCGAAAGATTGAATTATCTTCTTTTCATACGCACTACCAAACATCTAACTTAACGAAGAAATAATACCTAAAAACCGATTTGAAAAGTATGTCGTTCTACCGCAGAGTCATTTGGGACTCCGTAAAAAAATAGTAAACGCTGCATCTGAAACGCAGACTTTTCACTTTGCAAAAGATAACCTATAGGAACGGATATGTTCAGAAAAGGGTAAAACTCTGCAATTCTACACTTCGCATTTCAGCCTTCCTCTTCAAATCAAGATCGTTATTTAGGAACGGAAATTCGTTCGCAAAGTGCAGTGTGGATTTGAAGAGTGCAGAGTGAAAGTCTTTAGGAACAGGCCCGTATGGTTTCTATTACGAGATGCTGTCAACGTGAACTGAAACTATTTTAAACTGAATGACTCTAAGTAGACTCACATCAACATCGGAGAAATGACCAGCAAATATTCTGAGGGGCTGATGATGATCAGTTGTCCACAGTCTCGCCGTTTTGTCGTGACTAGCCGTCGCAAAGTAATAGCCATGGGGAGAAAACCTCACATCCCAAACAGGATACACGTGCCCTTTGTAGGCGACAAGGCAGGTCCAAGTTAACAAGCTCCACAACCTGACTGTTGACAAAATAATATTTTTCATATCAATAATACTCTTATTATCAGCGATGTTTTTATGGTTAGAGACAACGTTCTAGAATGACTCTCCTCAAACCTTTGCTCGGACGTACGTCACCTTTATCTCTGGAAACCAAACGATTGTTATACCTAACTAATAAGAAAAATATGGCAATATGTCTGCTCTATCTGAGGCTAGCAAGAATCAAATAGAAAGGATTCAAACCCAGCAAAACAGAGCGTTAAGGATGATAACAGATCCACCATGGTTCGTGAGGACCGACGTTATTCACAGCGACCTTGACAGTCCAGTAGTTGACGAAGCGATCAAATCAACCATCAACCGTCCACATGCCACTACATCTAACTACCCATCACCTAACATTATATCAAAACCTATTGCCACTCTGAGAATAGATCAACCCACACGTCTTAAAAGGAAAAGACCAACCGACATATTGGACTCTAGTGATCGAAATCGTACCTATAAGAGCTGCTGTTATTGTCTTGTTGAATTTAAAAATTAAATAAAACTTATTTGCCGACCTTATTATTTAACAATTCATTTATTTACCTGACTTATTATAATAATCGAATTAAAAGAGAAAATTGATTTGCAGGGACTGTCACTGGACAGTAACCCACTTGCCACAGTACTTACATATAAATAATTATTTATCTAACATTAGGCCAACATAAATAGTATTGTACTACTGAAAGTTGAATAAATGAATAACAAAGTCTGCCAATTCGAGTGGGCAGTATAGCTTCCTCACTTGAATCATATGAATGTGTAGAATAGTTGGGTAGGTCCATTCAGTGGACAGGAGGAGTATCCATGCATGAGTTGATGACTAAACGACTCAGGTCAAATGGACTAACAGAATTAGTTGGGTAGGTTTCAACGATATTTAAGGTAGTTATGGGCGTTTTAAGCATTTCAAGTTTACGCATGCACAGATGAACGTTATAGTACGATTTCAATGATTCTGATAAGGGACCATCTGAGATCCAACCCGCGTGTTTAGCATTTCAGCTCTCTAAAACTATTTTTCATGTAGTTAGAACCGTTACAAGGGAACAGTCAACATTTCATGTTCACCTATGAGCAGACGCAAGTTACAGTACGATTCCAATGAAATTCAAATATGGATTTATCAAAGTATTATTCCTGATCGATCCTCCAAGGTTGAACTCATTTCAACGATATTTAAGGTAGTTATGGGCGTTTTAAGCATTTCAAGTTTGCGCATGCGCACAAGAAAGTTACATTACTTTTTCAATGATTTTAGTATGGCTAAACTACTACTATCTATGGCTCAACGCGCACCTGCCCTCCAAATTTCAGCCCATTTCGACCATCATTTCGGGTAGTTATGGGCGTTACAAGGAATTGACCACAGACAGACTTCCTTGTCTGAAACGCAAAATGGTAGTGGAAATTTTCATTTTGGAGGACATTCATTTTTTCTTTTTAACACAATCACGAATCCAAGACTAACTTCCGGTAGTGAGTTAGCAATAGTTATGGAAACGACAATACGGCACAGAAGAACAAGATATTAGATATATGGAAATCCTAAGAAGTACCTACCTGTTCCATCTTCAGAACATGACAACAATAATGAGCGATCTGGACTGAAAGAGAGTCTGTAAACTGGTCCATTATGTCCGTATAGGACTTTGGTAGTATCCACATTCCTTTCATCGATAATTCTAGCCCATACGTCCTCTGGAACACACATTTAGGTATCAGACCCGACGTAAATAGGCAGTAAAACCATAATAAATAATCATAATGAATAAAAAGAATGACCTTTTTTTACATAGGCAGTTTTTTTTTTAAAGCGAATTTCTGGAGAAAATGAAGCTATTTTTGTTCCCAGCTTCTTGCCATGAAAATAAGTTATTTCAACCAAGTCCATCTGTTAGGGAAAGCAAGAAACACATTCATGCTAAGGCTATTTTTTCCGTCAGTGAATAATTGATTATTTTTAAGACTGAACAGCTCTGATGAATGGCTGAACAGCTTATGTTAATGAATAGAACGTTCTGTCGTAACCACCTAGGAGTTTCAGTGATAATGAAGAATGAAATAAATAAACTCTGACTGCACCCAATAAAGTGAAGGAATATCCATTTTTGTGACAGGCCTAACGCCTCCCTACATCACGTCCACTGTCTCCCGCACAGAGGGAGATGGAACAGAAAAGTCGTTATCTGTGGAAAAATGAAAAGTTTGAGTAGTACCTACCTACTTTTTCCATTAAGAGGAGAAAATATTTTTTTGAGCAGGGAAAAAATCAATTTTTTTAAATTTTATTTAAAAAAAAATTATTTATTTGTTTCTAATTTTCTACACAATAAGACATACTGAATTGATTGCCACCAAAAATTTGAAAAAATAACGTCGCGAACTGTTTTTTTTTAAATCTTTGAAGATGGTTTAATTCAGTGCACGCTGGCCCTACATTCCAATTTCAAACTCAGCCACCGATCTTGCTGCTCATTACTTTAGCAAGGGCGGCTCCCAACGATTCAATATCAATAATATCGTATTTCACTTCAGTATCAAAGTTGTCGTAATCTGGAACTGAAGAAGACAATTTTTCCTCTCAGACGCAGATGGGGCGGAAGAGACAGGAGCCGAACTCGCCACTTCCATGTCTTCCATCCTCCTGAGAGGTTCCTGGACGAACTGAATCATTCCCTTCATGTACTACAGTACCTACCTACCCGGATGTCTCTTTGTGCTTTTTTTTTTTAAATACGATTCGATCTCGTCCGTCTGAAAGGGGGATTTAAAAACACAAAAACAAACAGCATAACAAACAACAAAAATTCAACAGCATAAAGAAATAATCGACAAATAACACTAAAGCAGGGTTCACATCCATCCGGAGCTGTCTGGAAATACGGATAGGGGGAGCTAGTGAAAAAGCAGTGGAAGGGATGGAGGGGAATCGGGGAAGTTGGGAAGGCGTTCATAACCATCCGGAATTTTGGCTGACAACTCGTTTCCCGCGCTTCCTCCCACAGCTGTTTCGGTTGCCGACACCATTCTGTATGCGCAGTAGTGAACTGCGCAGATGCGGAGCGGAAAATATCTGAAAAATCTGATGCGTACAGTTAGCTTCAAAAGTACTTCTCCGGAAAGAATATTCCCCCCTCCCCAGCTGATGTCCAACCAATAAGCTGCTCGTACGCACTTTCCGGATAGCTTTCCGGATGGATGTGAACCCTGCTTAACAGATCATCAAAAAGAGGGTTATACGCGGAAAAGTGAGGTTATAACTTGTGTGAAGCCAATGAAAAGGTTTGATGAATAGATGGATACGTACAATAGATACATGGAAATAACAGAACAGTAGCGAGAAACAAGTGGATAGACTGGCGAGAAAGTTGGATTTTCGAGACTTCTTCCTTCCTCCTGAAGTCATGTCTTTCCAGGTGTTTAGTACCTAGTATGGATGCACATTTGGGTCATAGAACTTTTAGTATTCATACGGGAAGTTGGGTAAATAAGACTTAAGTCAAAATTTAACATGAATTTAAGCCTTTTTGGCTTATTACTGTGAATAATACACCTATGAATTCAATGAGCAAAAAATTTTTATAAGACCCCCTCAAAGTTTTTTCTTTTACGTTTCAAGGTGCGTAGATTCCAAAAACGCTGCAAAGTCCTTGTCACGTGGGTTTATTATTCTATTGGACATACCTACAGAAATGCTGGCTGCTCATTTATTGTGTCTTTCATGTGAAATAACTGAAATAGCCATTTCTGATGGTTTCCACCAATTTTGGCCTCCAAACACAAATTAGGTACGCTCCTTTTTTCCAAATTATCTTTAATCATTGGTAGTGCCATTTTAATCGTCTTGATACACGTGTATGAAACTTTTTCTAGTGTAATTATACAAATTGATGGTGATTTCAGACGATTTTCTAGGTTTTTTGACTCATAAACAAATCAATGTTGGGAGCTGACCATTTGATAGAACCTCAATTTTCCACTCTTTGGTCAAAATCGACTTCATATTCGGTCTTCTCGTCCCAAAAAACATGGAAAAAGATACCTCAAACGCTCATGTTACTAAAGCACAAAAAGTACCTACTTTCACACCCATTTCACTCATAATACCCCTGGGTATATTCCGATCGGGCTGCAAAGTTTCGGGACACAACTAGGGCCCAAATGGAGCATGTGTGCGAAAGAACGAATTTTTTAGACCGAAAATGAAGCCGGTACACGTGATACGGCCGACGGACATTGCATTTTTGGAATCTACGCACCTTGAAACGTAAAAGAACAAATTTTGAGGGGTGTTACAACAATTTTTTGCTGAGCGATTACATACCACTGAATAGTAAACCAAAATGCAATGTCCGTCCACCGTACGCCGTATCATGCATATATCTACTTCATTTCGGGTCTAAAAAATTCGTCCTTTCGCACACATGCTCCATTTGGGTCCTAGTTGTGGCCCGATCGGAATATAACCAGGGGTATTATGAGTGAAATGGGTGTGAAAGTAGGGTTTTTGGTGTTTTAGTAACATGAGCTTGTGACGTATCGTTTTCCATGTTTTTTAGGACGGGGAGAACGAGTATGAAGTTGATTTTTACCAAGGACTAGAAAATTGAGGTTCTAACGAAGTTTCAGCCTTAAATTTACGTTAAAATTCGGTCTAAAATCGTCGTTATTCCACACACAGTTTAGTTCCCCATTCGGAAACACATTTGGGTCCTAGTTGTGCCCCGGAGCTCGGCAGCCCAATCGGAATACACCCAGGGGTGTTATGGGAGAAAAATGGGTGTAAAAATAGGGGTTTTCGAGGTATTTTTGAGGTTTTAGTGAACATGAGCTTGTGACGTATAGTTTTCCATGTTTTTTAGGGCGAGAAGACCGAATATGAAGTTGATTTTGACCAAAGATTGAAGAACTGAGGTTGTAACAAAGGTTAAGCTCCCAAAATGCATTGTTTATGAGTCAAAAACCTGGGAACTTGTCTGAAATTCGTATAGCAACACTAGAAGTAGTATTAGAAGACCTGAATCAATGCAATTAAATGGCACTATCAATGATCAAAGATAATTTGTCAAAACAAGGAGCCTACCTAATTCGTGTTTTCACGGCCCAAAATTGGTGGAAACCACCAAAAATAACTATTTCAATTATTGCACATGAAAGAAACAATAAAAATGAACAGCCAACATTTCTTTAGGTATGTCCGATAGAATAATAAACCAATGTGACAAGGACTTTGCACCGTTTTTTAATAGACCATGATAATTTTTTCCTAGGCTGCGTATCTCGTAAAGTTCTATGACCGAAGTTACTTTGATATAATTGCATCAACATACTTCAACAGATCCGAAGAAAAAGGAACATGAATGCAGCCCGTTACAGAGCGTTTTTTATACTAGAAAAAAATGCCTTCTCCCCTTAAGAAGGCGCTGAGGGGCGTTTTTCAACAGATAATATGCTACTGCACCAGAAAAAACGAAAAGGCTGATTTCTAAGCCACCAGGAGCTGAGCATTTGAATTTGAGCAAAAAAGTCTCCATGCTCTCCCTTATCATACGAGATAACAGGTGTATGGCGGGGAACGAAAAATGCTAACAAATTAGACTCGAGCGAATTTATTCTGAGAACTGTACAAACGATTAACTCAGATAACAAAAGAATACTGCCAGACTTTTCATTTCTACCACATTTTCACACAGAGGTTCTACGCCATCTTGACGTCCAAGGGAGGCTCAGGTTTGCACCAATGGACCGAATGACTTGACGAATTTCTGCACTTCTGCCCCGTCGAACCGAAGTTGGACCGAATACGACTGACGTACTGTACGACGCAATTTATTAAATTAAGCACACTTATATTCGCTTGTTCGCTGGCCCTAAATTGAGCACAATCTGATTCAACCAGCTAGTCGCAGCTAGCGCTTGAATGGTCGTCCTATCAACTACTTCGGGCGTTCCTATCGCTCTACAGCCGAACAACAGCTAAAAACATAACATTTATCTTCTGGTGTCAGATACGTACATGTTTCGTATATTGAAATGCACTATCGAAATGAGAGGACCGACGTATTGATGACAGTGAATGAAGTACCTATAACCGACATAGAAGGTATGCATTGGTTACTTCACTGAACACTATAATCATATAAATATGTGCAAAGGACTGTTACCAGCATCGTGGTCGATGTCTTGAAGTTGTTCAGCTGATTTCATTCCTCTGAGTTTCTGAGGCAACAAACTCCACAGTTTGATGTTGGAATTTGAAAATCCAACAGCGAGAACCGATGAGTCGTCGGATATTTCTGCACAAATGATCCTGGAACAGCGACGAACATGAAATGAACCCACCCCTGCATGAATCTCGACGCAAATGATGAGGTAAATGAAGTTGAAATGGAAACGCAGTCGAACCATTCGGTTAGGTCTAGAAAATATTCGCTAGTTAGAAAATCCAGCTTACTACTTACTTCCCTTCTGCGTTTAGTAGAGTGTAACAACAAATAGAAGGCAGCGACTCGGGTCCAAGTGTGACTCTTTTCGACGCTTCCCTCAGCGCTCTCACCTTTTCCATTTTGTCATTATCTTTCCTGTCAAAGTGAGAAATGAAGTTATTAGGAAGTACAACAGAAGGGCTTAACAAATACTCGAATGCTAGAAGTGGGTACGAGAAACCAGAGCAACTGTAGACTCCTGGCCAATGGGCGAATCGGAACGTGCAAGAAACCTGATCGAATGGAGATCACTCCCAACCAGGAAACATTCAGGTTACCTCAACTGCTCATCACTGAGCCCTTCCTTTATTATGGTCAAAATAGGCGACCAAAAAAGAGCTGATGACGATCATTCCCTTTTAGTTTGTAGGGATCTTCCTGTTATTGTTCTGATCTACTGATAGCGTTTCGAAGACATTGATGTTGTGATTTTGCATGCGTTGTGTTCAAATGATGAAGTGTCTGAAACTTGCCTGGAAACTTCATAACAAGCAAGCAAAAAAAATCAACGACAAACAAACGCCAGGTTTACTTTGTCTGTGTGTCTTCTCTGTAACACTTGACCAAAACCCAGGAGTTTCTTAACATCACAGCAGGCCGAGTGTTGAATGGGGCTTTAGTTTTGTTGGGTTTAAATTTGGTTTCGCGGTCGACCCAAAGGAGAATGGCTTCAACCAAAACGACAGCATTCCACATTAGCAACCTCTTCCTACACTCAATTTAAGAATTTATAGGTAAATAAGTAATTTGGATTGCCAGTGTAGTTTTTGTGTGCCCTCGCAGCCGGAAGAATAAGCGAATAAGCCAATTTCGGTGGAGTTCGGCACATGTTTTATTTGTTGCATTCGTTCAATACCAGTAGATTTTAATAGAAATCGCCTACGCTTCACTATTTTTTATCACTCAACGGCAGAAAAATAAGCACAATCGCAAGTCGGAACAGTAACTGCGAAAGGTCGAATGTTACAATTAAATCAAGTTTTTCAAGTGGAACTTTACTTGTATAAATAATATAATTAATCCAAAAATAGAAACGATTCTCAATCAATCAATCAATCAATTTTATTAACACAACTTTGCCAATTTTGGCGAATGTGGGGCGTATATTTATAGGGTTAGTATGTCGGGAATGTGGATGTGGATGTTAGGTAGAGTGGCGGTGGTGGTGGTGGTGGCGTTTGGGTCGTTGTCTCTCAAGAGCCTCTTCTTCAACCTGCGACCAGCGCTGGGTGTCTCCCTCTAATCTTCTCCTCGACTATCTCGAGCCCCAGGTCACTGTGGAGTACCTCATTCCTCAAAAACCAAGGGGCACCGCACAGCTGTCTTTGTTCAGCTGGGTTTGTATTTTTTTTTATCGAAGTTGCACATGCAGCAGCCCCCCAAACTTCGCAGCCGTACGTCTAAACTGGCTTGATAAGCGACGTGTATAGCAGCTTTTTGTTTGTCAGGTCCAACTATGTCCTGGGATTCATCAACAGCCACAGCGGGTATACACACCGCTTAATTTCGCTAACAGTTTTGTTGGAACGATTCAGTAAATTAGAATGCACCTAGGAATAACCATGCCAAGCTGGATGATAACTTTTTAAGTCGCTTGAGAAAATCGCAACTTCCCACAATTTTGCTTTTGCTACATTCGCCCTTCTACCTTGCATATTTTACAAATCTCAATGAAAATATTAATTCAGCGACTGTGTAATCTGTGGCTGTTTTCTGCTTCATCATCCCTCACAGAAAAAGGTAAGTACTTACTCGTAGTTACCTATATTATATTTTTATACGCTCATTTATAATACAAATCTTGCGATTATTACAAAGAGTAGAAAATAAGCAAGATTAAGATAAAATAGCAGTTTTAAATTAACAAAATCTGAAGCAATGATCCATCCTTACATGGAAAACAATAGTATTTTCAAAAAGTTGAAAAAAATGTGGTATTGTACCCAGCTAAGATAAAACACCATCACAAAAATATGTACGCTTGAATTATATTGCTGTAAAAAAATATTGGATTAGTAGGGTTTAATGAGAAACAACCAAGGTCATTGAACCCTATAGTTAGCTTAGTTAGTTTTAGCTTTCTCTTTATTGTGTACCTTCAGGTAGAAACCAAGATTTCTCACCGGGAAAGAAGCATTCCTGTATAAAGATTCAAGGATGTTCACGAGCTTCGCACTCATAATAATCACAATGCCAAAGTATTTCGCGTGATACCCGGTCAAAACATATCTGAAGTTCAACGGAAGCTACGTATGATTTACCCCAGGAAGTCAAGTGCTAATGCAAACCTACGTATGATTTACCCCAGGAAGTCAAGTGCTAATGCAAACCTACGTATGATTTACCCCAGGAAGTCAAGTGCTAATGCAAACCGCACAAGATAATACAAATATGTTGTCGACACAACTACGCTCCCCTCGAAAACCATTTTGGTACTCGGGCAACAAGTCATTTTCCTTTACAAATGTCAAAAGCCTGCAAAGTATGATTCGATTAAAAATTGCAAGTATTTTATTGATCAAGGATATTCCCTGGTGGTTTTAGGGTTTTCACCCCTCTTTGTGGAGAAGGAAGGTGCGAATCCGAACCAACACAGGGAAAACGGACCCTGATTTTAAAATATTATTACAAAAAGCTAACTATATTAATACGAATACGTTGGAAGCATCAAGATATAAACTCACAAGTCTGGCAGTGGAAGTCTATCAGTAGGAGGAGCATTAGGATCGGATTTTGCCTTTTTTCCGAACAGAGGTTCTTTCTTTGGTTTCTTTTTCTTAGGCTTATCGCCCTCGCCTGCCTCCGCTTCTTCGTCATCGTCAACAGCAGCGTACTGATAGTCAGGTTCTTTGGGCATCCCATAGTATACTTTGGTTTTGTTGTCTGCAAAATTCAGAAAGTTGAGTTAAACGATAATTATTTGTCACGTACGGAATAGGGAAATATTACAGCAGAGTTTTATCAGAAGAGTGCAGGTAGGCAACAAAAATGAATAATCTGGCGTATGCGCATGGCAATGTACGGTGAGTAGCGATCCAGCCAATAGAAATGACCAGCTTCCTACGTCAACAGACATCTTTTGCGGGACAAATCCTGTTACGAGTGAAAGGAACTTTACCAGTAGAATTACGGACTACGCATTCGTCAGGGGCTCGATTCAGAGCACAGATTATGAAAAGAAATTAGCGATCAATGATAAGCCGCCATTAAACGAGGAAGCTACAGGTGACGGACCATGCCATTGGTTGATTGGGTCAGCAAACGGCTCCATACCTGTTCGTGAGTTATAATCTGGTGTTGCTTCTCGTACTTCGAGCCGGGCTGCTCGAACTGACCAATTCATCAAACACTAGCACTCTGGGTCTATTAGTACCTCCTGTTATGGTGAAGGAGAGCTTGACTCACCTGCCCTAGTTGCTTCGCCGACAATCGAACCAGCCACAGCGTCGATCTGTTGCTTGGTACGAGCCATCCCTTCATACATATCAAAATACAGATGTTCCTGAATTATATTCAAAATAATGCTTTGTTTCTTTTCTTGAAGGTGTCGCTTCAACGTGGCCAACGTGTCACGAGACATTCTGATGATGAATTCGTTTGACCTGCAATAAATTTAATTCGGTGAGCACAATTTTGAGGAGACACACCCTGGTGAGCTAATCCTAACCAGATCCGTGATTAGGTATCTACCAGTGATGGTCAAAAATTAGCTATAGCTAACGGGTAAAAGCTGTAGGCTTCACATGATTATTATCAGAGCACCAGATGTGTTTACAATGGTACATACTTGAAAGTGTCGTTGATTTCGTTCCCTTTCATGTGTTCTTTTTTGGTCACTTGTGCCAATTTTTGCAGGTCTGACTGATAATAGTCTTCTTGTTCTTTGCCAAATTTCTTCATCAATTTGATGGCTTGGGCTTCGTGATCGTTGTAGACCAGTTCCAGATACATGTGGACAAAGACTGGATAGAGTATCATACCCAGTTCGTGCTGAAAATGCAAAATTATAAATAATGAATATCAGAGGCATGTGGTTTTTAAAGACTGAAATTTGAAAGGGCTTGTATTTTGGTATCATTCATTTCCGCTTTCAAGCGATATAATAATAAACCATTTGGACGATAAAAAACCTTATCTAAGATACGAAAATGTACACAAATGATCAATAAAAAGAAGATCGTTCAAATATTTAGGTCCACTTAGGAATCCACAGTACCTACGCATTAAAGTTTAGTAAAAATGTCATACGAATGCCCCTCGATTTCTTGGAGGAAAAAAAACCGCTGCAAACTCCTTGTCACATGGGTTTATTATTCTATTGGACACTTTGGCTGTTCATTTATAGTTCCTTTAATGTGAAATAATTGAAATACACTGCCAAGGTGATGGCACAGGAGCTTCCTCGTCACAATCAGAGTGACCCATTATAAAATAGAACAGACTCGGAAGCAAAATAACATAGCATTACATTACATTACATTACATCATAACATTACATAACGTGAAATATACATATTACATAACATTACATTACATAACATTACATGAAATATACATATTACATAACATTACATGAAATATACATATTACATAACATTACGTCCATAATACATTACGTCCATTATACAAAATTGCGAAAGTTATGCGTGTTTGAAGAATTTCACGTTAGCGCATGCGCAGGGCGAACCGCTGGCTCTATCATGTTGAAATTTATATGGGACCTCAATGGGCCCTACCCGCTTAATCCCTGAGAATTACATTGAAATTGGGTGAAATCTTTGGTTACTACGGCTGTAACAAGGAAATTGAATCTATTTCACGCCAGCGCATGCGCAGAGCGCACCGAGGGTCCGATCATGCTGAAATTCATACTGGAACTCACTAGACCTTGTCCAAACAACCCTTGAAACTTTGAGCGAAATTGAATCAAAATTGTGAAAGTTATGCGTGTTTGTTGAATTTAACGTTAGCGCATGCGCAGGGCGTACCGCTGGATCAATCATGTTGAAATTTGTAAGGGACCTCAAGGGGCCTTATCCGCACCATCCCTCAAAATTTGAGCTGAATGAATTCAAAATCGTGGAAGTTATGGCTGTAACAAGGAAATGCGGACAGACAGACTCACAGACTCACAGACCCACAGACCGACAGACACGGAACCAAATTTGTTCAGTAGGCTTTGAAACGCAAAATGCAAGTGGAAATTTTGATTTCTGAAGACAAAAATTTTTTGGCTCACGAAAGTGAACACAAGGCTTCCGCTGCTTCGCAGACTCGGAAGCCAAAGCTATTTATGATGGTTTCTACTAATTTTGACCCCCAAAACACGAATTAGGTACGCTCCTTTTTTTCAAATGATCTTTGATCATTGGCAGTGCCACTTAATCGTCTTGATCCACTTTTTCTATTGTTATTATACAAATTTATGGTGATTTCAGACGATTTCCCAGATTTTTGACTCATAAAAAATCAAGTTTGGGAGCTCAACATTTGATAGAACCTCAATTTTCCACTCTTTGGTCAAAATCGACTTCATATTCGGTCTTCTCGTCCCAAAAAACATGGAAAACGATACTTACCTCAAAAGCTCATGTTATTAACATGTTACTAAAACACAAAACGTACCTATTTGTACACATTTTCACTCATAACACGCCTGGGTATATTCCGATCGGGCTGCAAAGTTTCGGGACACAACTAGGGCCCAAATGGACCATGTGTGCGAAAGAACGACTTTTTTAGACCTAAAATGAAGCCGGTACACGTGATACGGCGGACGGTGTACGGTGTACGGCGGACGGACATTGCATTTTTGGAATCTACGCACTTCGAAACGGAAAAGAAAAAATTTTGAGGGGGTGTTATAAAAATTTTTTGCTGAGCGAATACATAGGTGTATTATTCACAGAATAATAAACCAAAAGCGAAACAATATTTATCAAACAATAACAACGGTACAATACTAAGAACACCATAAATATTATTAATAAAAACGGCGTCAAATCATATAACAACACAGAAATAACCGGTCGAGGGGGGGAAAAAATTGTGTCAGAAGTGGGATTCGAACCCACGCCCTCAGAGAGGACCAGAAGGCTCAACCCGCATTAGCGGGCAAGGTTACCCTTGAGTCTGGCGCCTTAGACCGCTCGGCCATCCTGACATGTCCCGCGGAGATAGAAAGAGCGAAGGAACATTGCGCTACTTCTAACTCTGTACAAAAAATACTTTGTGAACGCCTCCCTACTCGCTGTCGCTTCCTTTGTCATTTATATAAGTAGGCAGGCCACTTGGACAGTAGCAAGAACCACCTCTCGGTGTTTCTCTCTAGTATTATTATTTCGTGCAATGAACTCAATTTCTAACAGATAATAATTATAATACGTAGATACATTCGAACAGGTAGGAGAAAGACCGGATACCATCCCAAGTTCTAATTAAATCGGGAACCCCAACCTAAGTAGGTACCTAGGTATTACATCTGTACATACTTGATGAACGCATGTCCTGTAGTCTATTCGATGTATTTATATACCTACCTCCATGACTCGTGATCACTCCAATCTTAGTTGTAGTAAATTTGAATACCGCAAGCTATTTCAAAAATGAGTTTTTTGCTTCCTCACTACCAAAGGTAGGGAGGGTGTAATTCCGTATGCGTCCCCACTTTGAAACCAACGCACACCTGTCATTACCCTATCAAAAAATGAATGTGACGAGTGTTTCGGAAACCTCAGAATCTCCTCTTTCCCATGTAGCCCAATCAAATTGTCACTAAAATCGGCCCCGACCAAACATTAAACATGCTATTTTATTTTATTGTCTTAAATGGCCCATTGGGGTCCTTATAAGAGTAATCTATGGTTTCCCACCAAAATATTTGATGGGGCAAATCTGGACAGCCCAAAAACCACGAAATTTTCGGGTTTTTTTTCGATATATCTCAGAAACGAATGATCATATGGATTTTTTCACTATATACTTGTTTAAAGAACATTAAATTCTCTACAATTTGCACTACCTAAAGTCGTTTCTAACTCTGATAGCAAACGAGCTAGAGCTCATCAAAAATTGACAGTTTTTTCCAACTTCTGCAAAAATCACAAAATCTCGCAATCATCTCCTTTTTGCTTCCCTATAACTCGTCCAAAGCGTTATTAGAACGTAGTAGACATGACTGTATGATAACCACATTCAATGACGATGTTGTAATTGAAATGACAGATAAGCTTTATTAAGAGATGGAGCCAGTTCAGTTAGAAGTGGTTGGTTGATGATGACGGTCCCGGAGGACCGTGCAAAGGCAGAGGAAGGGAAGAGGCGTGTAGTGGTATGCCAAGAGTAGCCACCTCTACCAACAACATATGCAGAAGCTGAAACTGACAATGGATCCTTCTGCATATTATAGGTTCACTACCAAGGGGCATTTCACAATATGGCGAACAGCCAAGCATTGGTCTGGGGTTTGGTCAGACTTGACCATAGAGCAAAGTTTGATGAGGTCCATGAAAAGCAGTGGTGGTCTGACACACGGCTGAGGAATCTCAGATAGTGTTCTGGCAAAATGGGCTCTGTGCATGACCCACATGCAGAATGTATGTGATGAGCACCATGTGGATGCTAGGATTGAATGAGACACTAAAGATTCAGCTAACCTTCGAGAGTGGTTATCAACACATCCCCCTTTCCCTGAAAACTACAGTGTGATGTCCTTAAGCAGTGGCATCATTGGAGGGACTGATGTAAACTGCCATATGGCTAGAGAGGTGGGAAGTTTGGGAGTCAAAAGAATTGTCAGAGAAAACTTCGAGGCAGTGAAATTCAAGAGGCAAGAGAAAGTTACCACATTGGCCACTGTGGTCAATAGCTTGAAATTTGGCATCATCAAAGTTAGCGTTGTCAATCCACTGAAACGCTTTCAAATAGTCTGCTTGTTGAAGCAAATTGATGCTGATGTAGAAAATCTGTTGGCATATGAACTAGCTCCCTACCCAATGTCACTATTCACAGAGGAAGGAATGAGAAAAGGAACGCAATCCTCGTTCTATAAAGCATTCACACCTGTGGAACCTGTGAAGCTTGATGATACATTCTACATTCTGTGTTCTCGATGGATGATTCCTGATCCACAAAGTTATCTGGCCAAAAAATGTTACATTCACAGCAATCGCAAAAATACTATGTGAAATACATCCGCAGCAACTTTGGATCTCAGGTGGCAATCGTTGTTGACGGTTATCCATTGGAAGGAGAGCCAATGGGCACCAAGAGTGCTGAACAACTCCGGCAAGCATAGCAACTACTAGAAGCGTCGACCGAAGTTGCAGTTTCTGGGGAAGTGATTAACAAAGTCTCCCAGGAAAATTGTTTGCTGAATGACAAAAACAAGCGCAGCCTCATTAACCTCCTGACAACTAAATTTGAACAGTGTGGGATTCAAGTGCAACAGGCTACTGAAGATGCCGATGTTTTTATAGTCACCACTACAATAAAACAGACACACTTGTTTGGAACAGTGGTCATCATTGGAGAAGATATTGACCTCCTGGTGATCATGACTTCCTTGAGGCATGATCACGAGAACCGAACCTTTACCTTCGGAAACCAGGAAGGGGAGGCACTGAAGCAAAGTGGTTCTCAACTCGATCCTACAAACATTCAAGCAATCACATCCTCTTCAACCACGCAATAAGCGGATGTGATACCACTTCCGTCCTTTTAGGTCAAGGGAAATTGAAGTTCTGTTACACTCTCAAGAACCATCCACACCTGGAGGAAACAGTAGGTGTTTTCAACAACTCCAACGTGACCCAAGAGCAAGTGGTCAGTGCCGGTCTGAAGTTTGTAGTGGCCCTTTACATTGGTGCAATGCCAAACCAAGAAATTACCCTCAACAAGCTGCGATACCAGTTGTTTGCGAAGTCCGCCACAGGAACCAAACTGAGCCTACCATTCAAACTTGGCGACAAGTCCACGAGCATCCGAAGGATTGGGGTTGGACTATAAGTGGTGTTAATAGCGTCCTTCAGCCTACCCTCATGACCCAACAACCAGCGCCAACGTCCCTTCTGCATGTTGTGTCCTGCCAATGTAAGACAGATTGCAGCAGGGCATGTGCGTGCATGAAGGCAGGGCTCAAATGCTCACCAATCTGTAAAAACTGTAATGGCCTGAACTGCGAAAATGTGGTGATGGCAGCCCCAGAAGATGGTGACGACAACTAGTCCCCTGACGACCGCGACGAGGACTGTGAAGATTACGACAAGGAAGACTCCGTCGTCTTGACAATATAATGTTACTACAATTTTTTAACAAATAAAATACATCATTGCAATGAGCGTTTCAATCAGTATTCAACTGAGACCTATTAACCTGTAAACATCGCCACTTGGTTTTCACAAACTATACATTTGCCGAATTTTTCTCCTAATTATTGATCTTCACTGACTGTGTTTATCATACATTCATGTCTACTACGTTCTAATAATACTTTGGACGAGTTATAGGGAAGCAAAAGGAGATGAAAGAGAGGCGCTTTGTTTTCTCACTTATGCGAATTCGTATGTAGAATTGGAGCCCTGTCCAATGCAGATGCGCTCGACGAATTTCTTAAAATAATAATTTTAAAAAACCGTACAACCCTGAATGTGTAAATTTCGATGATGAATAAACACTTATTCACTTTACCTTCTCAATTTCATTTTATGATCCATTAGTCCAAAATTGAATATAGCGTGGGGACACATACGGAACTTATTGACCAAGCAAATAATAGTTCCGTATGTGTCTCCACATTTTTCAATACCGACATTCTCCTTTTTATCGCGGAAAACAAACAGTCATCATGAAACCAAAGGAAACAGGAGATTCTGAGGTTTCCGAAACACTCGTCAAATTCATTTTTTGATAGGATAATGACAGACTTACATTGGTTTGCAAGTGGGGACACATAGGAAACTACACCCGGTAGGGAAGCCTTGGATTCGTGATTGAGTAAAAAAAAATTACGTCCCCCAAAATAAAAATTTCCACTACCATTTTGCGTTTCAGACATCAAGGAACATTTTTGGTTCCGTGTCTGTCTGTGGTAATTCTTGTAACGCCCATAACTACCGGAAATAATGGTCGAAATGGGCTGAAATTTGGAGGGCAGGTGCGGGTTGGGTCACAGATGGTCCCACACCAAAATAATTGGAAAAGTACTGTAACTTTCGTCTGCGAATGCCCAAACGTGAAATACATCAAACGCCCATAACTATTCATATCGCTGAAATGAGTTCAACCTTGGAGGATCGATCAGGAATAATACTTTGATAATTCCTGATATGAATTTCACTGGAATCGTACAGTAACTTTCATTTGCGCATGCGTGAACATGAAACGTTGAACATTTCCTTGTAACGCTTCTAAATACGGAAAAAATTGTACAGAACTGAAATTTCGATGGTACACGCGGGTATCAAAAGTATTGAAATCGTACCGTAACTTTCGTCTGCGTACGCGCAAGCGTCATCCTCGCAGCGCCCATACCTACCCTGCAAATCATCGGGAAGCAGTGATATTTGGAAGACATCTTTGCATTCCATAAACAGCCCAACTAATTCTGTTAGTCGATGTAACCTGAGTCGTTTAGTCATTAACCCATGCATGGATACTCCTCCTGCCCACTGAATGAACCTAACCATCTATTCTACACGTTCATATGATTCAAGTGAGGAAGCTATACTGCCTACTCGAATTGATAGACTTTTTTAGTGTACCTACTGTAAAACATTCAGTCAGTACTATACTGTACAGGTTTTTTTTCTTAACATGAAAAATAAAATGGTTTCAATTGCTCAAGCTTTCTTTGCTTACCTACTTTTCCTTCTCAATAAAACCTAGTTTCACAAATTTATAGCTGTTTTGTAACAGCACACACTTCCATAATGGTGGTTCATCCACTTGCAAAAGCAGCCAAATACTTATTGGATTCGAAGTTTTTCAACAGGCCAAACGACGTTTTTCAAATTCAACAGGCCAAATCTATGATTTATTTCCGTATTTGTACAAGAAAAATTGTAGGTCTAACTCATACAGATTACGGGCTACCAGTTTTCCGCGTTTTTCTCATTTTCACTTGGACTGGATTTAGTTGGTTTTGCAGCTGGCCTACTTATTGTTATGTTGATAAAATAATAATCATGAAGAATAAAACAATGACCCAATGATAATTTTATATTTGCACAATAATAATTCAACACGATAAATTTTGGCTTGAAACCAAAACTCCAGCCAGGTTCAACAGATGTTCAAGTGAAAAAATAATAATACATATCAATAAAAAACGCCTGCCAAGGTACAGCACGAAACTACCGTAACATGATGACAAATACGAGTACTTACAATAGTTTGAATGGTTGAAGCCTCAAAATAATAACCAGACTTGTGCTATGCATGAAGCACACTTTCTCTCCCCATTTGAGGTATGAAGGCTGCCCAAATCGCACCAACTCTCCAACCTGATGCTTATTACGCCCATTTTTTCGTGTATTTAGAAGAATTTAATTTTTGACGAAATTCGCACATGGGGACCACCTTTCAGCCCATTATCCCCATTCTTTCGAGTAGTTATGCCGTTACAAGGCAGTGCGGACACATGGACGGACAGACAGCGAACGAGATTTGTCAGAAAGATTTAGGACACGAATGGAAATTTTGATTTCGGAGGACAACGATTTGTTCCTTTTAACCTTATACACTAAGTTTTTGCTAGGTGCGTTGTTAGACTCTGAATCTATAAAGTAACGCGAGTACCATTAAACAATATTGATTTGTTTGCAGTGGTCATCTGACGGTTATCTGACTGTCACAATGGCGTTGGGCCATTCGCAATGATTCTCGGACTCTTTTCTGACTGTATAGTATCCACGTCTGGGTCTGTCTTAGCTCCATTCCTGTTTTCCGTCTTTATCAACGATATGCCCCAGACTATTCGACAATATTTTTACCATCTTTATGCGGACGATACTCAAATTTAATACAGCCATACAGATGCCACCTCTCTTTCCAACTCCATTGCCCTAGTGAACCATGACCTCTCTTCACTCAACAACTGGTGTAAGAGCAATGGATTGATAATGAATCCCTCTAAAAGTCAGGCAATTTTAATATTCAATCGTCCCATTTCAACTTCTTCTCTTCCTCCCATTCTAATTGATAACTCTCCAATCCTTTACCACCAATCAGTCTGAAATCTGGGGTTGATCATCAACTCCACCTTAACATGGAAGGATCATGTTGCTGAAGTCTCAAGATCCGCCTTCTCTTAGAAATTTAGCTTACTGCACTCCTTTCCGTATACATCTAAAATTATTTCAGTCATACTTCCCCATTTTAGTTACTGCTCTATACTCTTCATATGGTCCCTTGATTTCCATTCCCTTAAACGCGTCTTCGCACAACATTCAGTGGCTGCATCCGTTGTTTTATGCCTCAGATCATATGGGCACATTTCACTGCATGCAGATCGGCTTCTTGGGGTGGACCTCATAACTTACCTAAATATACAGTGCCTTAGTGTGATATTTCGAGCTAATAAAGGCGGTTTGCCTGATTATGTGAACACCCTATTTCCCCCTGGAGGCTCAAGTCGAGCATATAACACAACGCCCTTTCACGTCACTCGAGCAAGGCTATGGGCTGCTCCATCTCCACTGCAGGAGCAAGGTTATGGAACTCCCTCCCAGTGGTGGTGCAGAGCAACCCCTTCCTTGGCGCATTCAGGCGCGCGGCTGAGCACCACTTCCTCATCGAACGGTAGACCTTCTCCCTTATCCCCACCTTCTTTCAACTCTTCACTTCTCTTTTACGTCCTCCTCACTCTTCCTGTTTCCTCTTCATTCTCACTGCATTATTCAAATTCTCTACTATTTTATTATTTCTTTCCAGTATTATATTGTTAATTTGCTACCCTTAATGGCCTTTTCAATTATTGCCCTTCAGGCTTTCATGTTTTTATTCAAATAGTAGTCACTTAGTCTACAGTTTACTCTAATGTTTGGTATGCGAGGTGGGACATCCTGTCCTATATACCAATAAAGGTCTATTATTACTATACTATACTGTTCAGCGTTTTTCTGACTATACAAAGCCAGTTTTCTGACTGCCATTCCAGTCCACAGGAAATAGACTGGACAAGAAACTTGCCATGCACTGCCTTCTCGATTCCCAACCATTATCAAACTCAAACACTAATCACCTCCCCCCTTCTTTTTTTTTATGTTCCTTTAATTAAATTCCAATAACTACCTTTTGTGTGTAAAGCGCCTTTCGAATTATTAAGTGTCTGTTTTCATGTAATTCATGTTTGCTTCATATAGACTGCAAAGTCTCATGCACAATAAAGATTATTATTATTATTATTATTATTATTATCAAGATGGTAGTGGATTATGACTGGTCTCTTACGGATAGAAAAAGCCAGTGTGAACGAACCTTATCCTTACTGACCAGTGAATTTTACATTCATTTTATTTTATTTCTATCAGGTACCTACCTATTATTTTATTATTCTTACTTTTAATATACAATTTTCTTTTACAAACAGAAGTTTAATCTTGTACAACGGGAGAATCAAGTGAATTGCATGTCTGCTGTCAGCCACAATAGGACATTATATTAGGTAGGTACCTATTGCCTAGTGCCTAAAAATAAGTAATTATGTACCTAATGTAATAGTGCAATTAATTAATACATCCTAAAATTAATACACTGGAAATACCACTTCACATTGCATTACGCACTGAGATACCAACGCCTTCCAAGAGATATATGTACGGTGCGCTTCTTTTTGAAGCTTGCTCTCTTCTCTGCATCCGATCTCTTCTTACCTTCTTACTTACAATTAAACCCAATTCCCTATTATTTCTTTTTCTACTTTGTTCTATTATTTTCTTTTTACATGCCTATTTTTATTGTTATTAACAATTCGTAATTTGATGTACGCTATGAGGGACAACAGACCTATGTACCATAAAAGGCTTTTCATTTCATTTCATATGTCGGTGACTTTACCTTATAGGCATCCAAGGCACCGTCAATAAATTTCTTCAAATCGATGTAAGCATCTTCGTAGAGTTCTGGATTCCCTTCACTCTTGTATGTGGATAGAACATTACTAACTTCCGAGTCCCCTCCTTGCGCGGAAGATCCATCACCAACTTTTGCTTCTTTCTTCAGCAACTCTTCAGTTTCCTACGATAAAATGCTAACAATATTAATGAAATTCCGACATCCAGTTACCCGCTGTGAACATAGTCTACACAACTGTCAGTACAACGTAAAATGTATCAACGGCGGTTTGGAAAAATAAAACTCAATTCATAGACCGGCCGCACACTGTAGCAAACAAAACGTTTGCAAGCGAAACAAAATGGTTGCAACCAAACCAGTCATTACTGTTTGCCTTCATTCCCTCCGCACACTTGCGCAAACACAACGAAACATTCTTGGATGAAAGCCCTTCGAGTTCCACAAACACTTTCGAGTTTCCGAGATTCCTATTTTAATACTCCTTCAGGGTAAAATTGAAAATCACTGGCCGTGATTGACAGCAGCAATCAATTTTTCCGCGTCACAATCCATCTATAGACTAATTAATTACGTTAGGATCAAAACCAAAAAATACAGTGTTGCAATACACTAGTAGATACCTACTACTGCTCAGTTGATAAATACGCCGAATAAATCAAGCGAAATTGATTAATTAGCGAAAATAGAGGGGAAAATGACGAAATCGTACTTAATTTGGTTGGGGCGAACGAGAAGGAAGCAAACACGGACAAATAATGACTGGCGAGCAGAACGTTTGGCAACCAGATGCCGGGCCAAGTGTGCGGACCCCCCCACTACTTCAACGCTTTCCCCGACTTCTCTGCCTGCCTCAAGCAAAATGTTCCGTTCGAGGATGATTGTTTGCTGCAGTGTGCGGCCGGCCATACAACATTTCAAGGTAGGTAAATCCAAAATGTCGAGGTACCCCTCAACTTCTTATACCAGCCACTCCTATCCTAATACCTAAATGATTTAACCAAATAAATGACGGGAACGACGAGCTGAGCGACTCCGGGGGGGGGGGGAGTAGGAGAAGGGTCCCCTCCATCGACCGCCATCGCTCCTCAACGCTTGTAACGGGCGTTGATGGATGGGGGAGGGGTGGAAAGGGGCCCTTATAAGCAGCACTGCTAGCCGAGCTCTGGAAGGAGAGGGGTAGGCGATATACCCCGTTGCAGCCGCCATGACAGTCAATCGAGCAAGAGACTTCCCTGAGACGAGACCTGCGATTGTGTTGTTGAGAGAGTGTCAGTTAGTTGAGTTGTGTAAAGCCTTCAGCGTTAGTGAGATCCCGTATGTGAACCCCGTTGATAACCTGGACTTTTGTATGCTGTTTTGCCAACCGGAATTGCGAGAGTACAGACGATTAGAGACGGGAGAGTATTCGGAGGGAATACATCGACCACGAAGCACAGGGGTTCAACGTCTGTTGAAACCCACTGTTCTGCCGCGGACCAATTCCTGTTTCAGGCGATACCTGTTCGCCATTGGGGTGGACGCCGAAGCAGAGGGCCTCAGAAGCCCGCAGCCCGCAGCCAGGAGGTTGCCGAGACGAGGAACATCCACCAGGTTCCCGAGAAGGTAGGACTTGCACCCTTACCCCGTATTATCCATTCTTGCAAGTTTCACGTAGCAGTGCCCTTCAGGCGTCCAATATTTCATCCTATTTTGCAAGAAGTAACAGAGGGATTCTCTCGTTCTGTTACAGAACTTCCTCAGGTAGAATCTTGCTACCCCGAGCCTTGGCCTTACATTGCACCCCTCTACCTCGTGCAGGTGCATGCACAGAACCCCCGACTAGCACCCCCTTCGATCCGAGTACCCGACTCCGGTACCAACGTCACACAACAATACTCTTTTATAACACAACTAATTGCAGTAAATTCAAGTATAAGTAAATTCATCCCTTTGCATTGTTTCGAGCCCCGTTATTCCGCGAACGTCAATTTCAGTCAATATCTTGTCCTCTAAGTTTGCCGCACCTCGTGAACCCCCTTCAACTGTATTTTGCCTTCCGTTAATAAACTCTCTTGTTCTTAGTTCATTGCTTCAATTCACCCAGAAAATATCAGTTACTCGCTTGCCTTGCTGGAAGCATAGTATTTTATTAGACTTTCAGGGTAACGTCTCCTGAACTCGGGCCAGTACTGTGCAAAGCTGTCTCGGGGCCAACTGCCTCCTACAAACAGGTAATAAGTGTAAGTGTAGAATTCCACTATCATTCAATCTGCCATCCCAAGGACGATAGGAATTAGGAATTCAACACGCTACACTTCCATCCAAACCAACCTCATCCAACTTTCCACCCGATTGTCATAAGCCCAAACACAGGCTTACGACACAAAATATTCGAGAAGAGGGAAGATTGTGAATTGCGAGTGAATGGAAGAGGAGAAGAAGGCAGAATAGGAAACGGCGTAAATCCCTCGGCTCGGTGCTCTCATCTGACGCTCCTGAGATTTGCCAGCCAATTTTGGTTTACTATTATCTGAATAGTAAACCTATGTATTCGGTTCGGAAAATGTTTCTGGAAACCCCCCTCAACATTTTTTTCTTTTACGTTTCAAGGTTTCCAAAAATGCAATGTCCGCCCGTTGTATCATCGACATCTACCCAGATTTTTGGTCTAACAAATTCGTTCTTTCGCACACATGCTCCACTTGTGCCCCAGCTCTGTCCCCTATCTCGGCAGCCCGATCGGAAAACACCCAGGGGTGATATGTTTGAAAAATTAGGTACTTTTGACGTATTATAAACTTGGGCTAGTGAGGTATCGTTTTCCATGTTTTTTAGGGTGAGGAGGCCTTACATATATGAAGTTGATTTTGACCACTGAGTGAAGGAAGGGGATTCCAACGAAATTTTAACTCTCAAAATTCAATATTTATGAGTCTATATATTTATACGTACGCATATATCATGCGTCTAAAACCTGTAAAAATGGCTGCAATTACCAGAATATAGGTAACACAGGAGGTAGTATTAACAAGTGAATCAAGACAATTCAATGACAAGTTTAATGATCGAAGACAATTTGTCAAAAATAGGAGACTAATTCGAGTTGTTGGCGCCAAAATTGGTGAAAACCGTCAAAAACAGCTATTTCAACCTCACTGCACATAAAAGAAACACTAATAAAAGCTGCACATAAATGAATAGCCAACATTTTCGTATGCCCAATAGAATTATAAACCCATGTAACAAGATTTGACAGCGTTTGTATGCATTTTTTGGCCAGGCTCGGCTCGGAACGGACTGTGTGTCAGCTTTATAAGGACGTCTTGTAAGATAAATCTAATACCATTTCATTTGTTTTCATCCCAGGTAGGCAGTAGAAACCCCATCCCTCTCTACATATATTTAATTAGGTACAATACCTAGTGGTAGTGGGTACCTACGTCTTAAACCTCCATACTGCCAAGTACCTGTTTATTCTTCAATTTTTTCCCCTTTATTTCTGTTAAATTAAACAAATTTAGAACCAGTGTAAGCCACTTACACCGAGCGATCCGAGAATAAATCGACAATACCTAACCAAGACCTGAAGATCACTAATAAATAAATATGCCACAGTCAAGTAGTAGCATTAATTTGTTTACCTTAAGATTATACTTCCTCAATACTTGAAGAACCGCTTGAAGAGTGGTCGACTTATCAGGAACTTGCTCGGGTCCCTGTTCATTTTCGGTGGACACTTCCACCGTTTTCGTCAGAGTCTTCAGCTCTTCCTCCAAGTCCATATCAGTGGGAACGGTAGCCATGATTTGGAAAACCGTGAAGAAAAAAACAAAGACGGGAGCGAACTTTTAATTAAGAAGTAAACTTAATCCAGCAATACGAGAGGATTTAAAATAAATAAATAAATAAAGGATTAGGTCAGATCGCTAGCCTGATGACTGCGAAATGGCGAAACAAACTAAACGGGGCACACAAAAATCAAAAATACAATTCAAAAGGTTATGAACAAGTATAACCTCCTAGAAACCTTCATCTTCTTCATCTTAGTTCCGTTTTCTTGTCCTGAAGCTGATGCACCATTGCGGACATTCAGTTGTTTCTTCTTCTCTTCTCAATTGGTTCGTGTTTGTTGTTTTTTGTAGGTCTTTTTTCGTTTTGTAGGTAGGAACTTTTTTCGAGAAAACGAAAAAAAACAATATATGATATGATGCAAGTTTGTAAAGGTTCTCAAGTTTCCCTTATAGTTTCTACATAGCAGTGTAAAGGTGCGTCCACATTATGTCGAATCAAGCCGTTCGACATCATTCGACCTGAGTCGATCGACAAAGTCGAACAAGGATGGACGTGCCGTTCGACCTCAGCAACATGTTGAAAGTCGAATCGAACGTGTCGAATCCGATCGCTCTCGAGGCGGTCCGGATCAAAGGAAGTCGACCCGACCCGAATCAAAGTTCGTAGTGAGGACGCGTCGATGGACGGTCAGTCGACGTTCGGAGCCTGTTCGCACAACTTGCTGCGTTTTTCCTCTCGTATCTAGTGGATTTCAAAGTGTATAAATATTTTCGTTTTGGTTTTTCTGTGCGAGTATTCACAACATTCACAACTTGAGGATGACACTCAGAATTGATGCTCATTCTTGTCAATAATTATATATTTTCAATGAAATTAATAAAGTGATTTTTTAAATCCTAGGTGTAGGTTTTGAATATTAGGTGTATTTCTTACCTTGACGTAATCTTTGAGGGCTTTGACAAGGGAATCACAAACTTCCGGCACAAAATGAGAAATAGCTTGCTTGGAAATCTTCATCGCATACATCAATGAATGGTACGAATCTCCGGTCGCAAGAAAGCGCAGGGTCACTGCTAGGCGTTCGCAAGGAGGAATAGCCTCTCTGAACTTGGTATTCTTTTTGCTGATTCTCGGTCCAACCAAGTTCAACAAATGTTCGAAATCAGAACTTTTCATTCTGAAAAAGTTGCAGAATCCCACGTCGTTCCGGAACTCAAGATTTAATTCGTCAACCTCGTCTAGCAACAAATCTTTCATAAATTCGCGAGCCCTGTACTTTTTTCTTCCTTGAAGGATGCTGGGGCGAATCCAAAACCTCCGAGGGCGTCGAGCACGTTGTTCTCTTGCTGCTACTGCGATAACTATTGCAGCAGAAGCTGCTAAAACAACTTCTTCATCATCACTCAACATTATTGGCATTGGAAATTACCGAAATCGCAAATCTGTTCCTCACGCCGTGCCAGATGATTCGATACTGATCGGCAATTCGACACGTACACACTACCAGAGCAGTGTGGACATCTTGTTGAATGTCGGACATGTCGAACCGACTTGTCGAATCGAACGTGTCGACCGGCCTGATTCGACATAGTATGGACGCACCTTAAAGAACACCATATATTTTCAATTATCTACTTTACATTTTGGAGGTGATACCGCCATTTTTAATTTGGATATAAGCCCATTTGATGAAAAACCGTGGATATGAGCCATTTTGAAAAAAAATTGGGACTCTTGAATAAAAACATCACATTTCCATCCCTTGTTATTTGATATAAAATTGAAAGATAAAAATAATATTCTCAAAAAACTTTTTTCAGATAAGTAATTGTACAAGATATAATTTGAAGAAAAAAAAACTGAAAATTAAACGTAAAAATTATTAAAACACCACAAACAAACGAACGATAACGTGACACGAACAAACGAAAATGGTTGATAACGGTGGCCAAGAACAGAATAGAAACACAATGGTTCACTCCCGGATTCACCTTTAGACTTCAGAAACACTGATAGTAGCCCTGCCAAGTGATAAACACAGGTGCCCAAGCACAGAAAACACTACTATACTACGTACAGAAGGGACACTCAGGGTGGGGGGTGGTTGCCAGCATACAGCGCCCGCGACGCGGAAATTAGTGGCCAAAGGCTGAACTAGACCCCCGAATCCTCGCGCATGCGCCTGCACCTTGGTTACCACCGCTCTCCTGCTTCGCTGCTACAACAAACCCCCGCCACCATTCCCCACCCCCGCCACATTTCCATCCGCCTCTCTTCCACACCCTTGGTCCCTTGGTAAATGTACCAGTCTGGCAAAGGACAGACGAGAAAGGATGAAATTAATACAATTAAAGCAAAATGTACAGTAAAACAATATTTATTCAATATTGACATCACAGCTCGTGGATAGTTGATATCATTAATTCAATTGGTCACATTCGGGACGGGAAAGCAAAAAAAGGAAGCTGTTGGATGAGTGTTATATCGAACGTCACATCCGATAGCGGCGCACTTTAAATTCACAACCCAACTCATACTTATCTAGAAAACGAACGACTTCAGTTAAGGAAAAATACGAATTCCGTACACGAAAGCAGTATTTTCAAATTTCACGAGCCATTACCTACGTAACTTTTATTACCTACTAACCTCGTCGCACGTTAAAACGTAGAAAGTTTCTGTAAGTTTGTGTGGTGAACTTACAATAGGATTTTCTTCACAGAAAACCAAAAAAAAAAGAAAGGAATGAAAACCTCCTCGCGCGTTAAAACGTAGTACAGTAGTTTTCTGTGGTTAAAACGTAAAAATTGTAGTGATGAAATCGTACCTGAGAAACAAGAAAAATACTAATGGCGGAACGGAGTCAGAGCGTCTACATGAGGTGGTGGGTGGTGGAAGACGTGCGATCGCAGCGAATACTGGTCGTTAATAGCAGAACCGTGAACTAGCACCAGTGTCATGGGGCTGTGCCCAAGAGTGATGGCGATGCCACCTGTTGTTGGCGTAGTTTACTATCGTTCGAAGGGAGCCTTGCCTTGTGCTCCCATCTATCGGTTGAGCAATGAATCACATTCAAAGTAGGAGTGGAAAACACCAGTTTGGATGTAAGCCCATTCGATGTGAAATGAACGTCATACGGGGTGGATATAGGCCATTTTGATGGTAAACCGATTTTCAGTGAGCTTTTAGAGGTGGATATAAAGCGTTTTGAAAGGAAATCAACTCAAGAGGTGCTAGGCTTCATCCCAAAGATTCATTTTCCACAAAAAAAACGAAAAGTGTAAAAAGTGGATATAAGCCCGTTTGAAAGTAAGCTCCTCTGTGAATTGTTTGTTATTAAGTCACTTTGTTCTGTTGTTTTCTGTCCGTTACTGTTAGTGCCGTTAAAATATTATTTGTAGTCCTTGTAGTAAGGTCACTAGTTGTTTCATTTTGACCACTGACTGGTAGTTTTGTTTCAGGAATTCTTCAATGGTCGTGCCTGGTCCTGTATGTTCCTGTATTGGAATTTTTGTACGTAGGCAGTGTTTAAGTAAATGGTACAATTCTTCTGTCAGTTGGTCGGGTACACAGTATTGACAGATGTTGCAGTTTTTTTCATGAAAAATCTGAAGTGTTTCGTGTATACGTGGCCGAGGATGATTCAGTTGATCGAGGTTACGGTTTTTGGTGGCTCTTCATGTTTTTAAACCATGGAAGGGCAGGTGGTAGACTGACAATGTTATTATTATTATTATTATAGGCGTCATGCTGAGGAATTGTTCTAACCACCTTCTCTGCGTCAAGTTGGTAATGGTACAATTCAGATCGATAAATGGGGAAGTTGTAGCGGGGTCAATTGTACCCATTTTGGAGGTTCCATTGGATAGCTCTAGTTTGCTCCTGATCAATGAGATGTTGTATGTCACTTATGGTTTTCATCATTTCACGCGGAATCGCGTCACCTTTTTTCAGGCTGTTGATCTTTTTGACCTCAGATTTTGAGTCAGTCAGTATGACGAGTGGAGGAGCTGTGAGGTGGATTGGACTCTGCATGGAAGACTGATGTGATTGGGATCAGCTTCTTGCCATGGCCCATCTCTTCCATCGAACAGAAATATGCCGCTCCTGTAGGCAGTGTCTATTTTGGCCCCATCAGTACAGATTTGGACAAAGTGGCTACCTATATTTTGTGTGCAGCATTTCCAACACTAGGTTTTTCATAATATTTGTGGGCATGTCCTTCTTTTTGTCCAGTTCCGGAATGTTGGAATGGCCTGTGGATGAGATCTTGTTGGAAGCGACTAGGGTAGGTATTTTCTCATCCCCGTAGATGGCAATGTTGTGCTCTTCACAGATGTTTATCAGGTTCCAGAGTTCTTCCTTGAGGCGTCTGCAGCTATTTGTGACTCATGGCAGTAAATATTTATGTGGGATTCTAGAAACCTTACAACTCAACTTCTTTTTTATATGACTGGACGTTAGCCATGCTAATCACAAGTGGTTGGATCTATAACTTGAAACTGTGTTCTTGAATCTCAACCAATCATGTCGATAATACTTGGAGTGAAGAATGAAGTTTGGTGGATGAATCCTGTAGTACAATCTTGAAGTGATATTTGGTGTTGTGGATGGGTTACCATAGATGAATTGGAGTTCGAAGATTCAGCTTATATTTTTAGTTTGAATGTTGTTGGAGATACATTATAAAGTGGCCCATACACGCTCAGTTTAACTGTGCAGTTTGTCTGTGCAGATAACTGTGCAAAAAACTGTACAGTTATCTGAACTGAAGGTTTGTGGGCTTCGTCAGTTTTCTACTCAGTTTCTCTCTCATTTCTCTCCATTTTTCGTGTAGGCAGGTAGTGTGCAACAGGTGAGAGGGCGTACACTGCAGAACGGAGAGGCAACAGAACTGCCCAAACTGTGTGATTAACTGAGGTAACTGCGCAGTTTGCCGGTGCAAAGTAGAAACATTTGCTCAGTCCAGCGGCCTGCTCAAAAGCCTGCAGGAACTGCACAGTTTCCTCAGGTAATCGCTCAGACATGACGTCACACGTGATAAACTGCACAGTTAAACTGAGCGTGTGTGGGCCCCTTAACTGAGTCTATGATATTCTTATGCATTAATCCTGTACCTTCGGCCCGACAACCAACGTTATAATATAAATAGTACCTGCAAGCTGCAAAACTCTCAACATGCTAACACGAATTAATGCACGCCTTTAGGTCGTCTCATCCAGCTAAATTATAGGATTAGGGGATGCCGTCTGCAGGGCAAGTAGGTAATCCTTTTCTACCTCAAGTCCTCTACACTGGAACTGATATCTCAATCTTTGAGCTCTGTAGTCTTCAACAAACAGTTAGGTACCTTCCCAATGCCTGACATTCAGTTTGGTACAAAAACAATCTGAAATTGCCGCTGCAGGCCGGATACCTCTAAGTACCTATCCGGCCTGCAGCGGCAATTTCAGATTGTACCTGTCTACTCTTCGGAATGCTGAGTAAAATAATAAACAACGGGAACTACAGACAAAAATGCAAGCCATCCGAAACCAAAAGAAGATATGGCATTGCAGCACCTTGCTTCGACCGTCACAACGGAATACATGAACCGCACATTTGCCGCCAGCAGAATACGTGCACTGTCATGTCTTCATGGACCACACAGTATTACAGGGAATAGGTAAAGATGACTTTGTTTCAAACAATATGCCAATAAACGCAATATGCCAATACTGCTACTATAACATATAACAAAACAAACCAACTTCGGTGGTTTTGTTGGCATTCTTGGATTCGGGCTAAAATCCCGCCTTTTTTACTTTGCCAGCTGCGGCGCCAGCCAACAATATTACGTGACGTCACAGCGTACGTGTTTATTGGATTATTGGTGGGTTGACGATTATTTTTGGTGTTGCGTGTTCGTGTTGCTTGTTGTGTTCTACCTAAATATTTTTTCATGTTCGCTCATATTTATTGTGCTGCATAGTTAAGGAACAATTTTTCGTATCTAACATTGCCGCCGAATAGATTACGCAAGTACACCGCGTCCGGTTTGAAGTGTTCCATTCCATTTAAATGTCTTCCGCTCTGAAAACTTCCTCGATCCCTAATTCACCAAGAAAACAGCCTGAAAGAGAGGCTGCCAAAGGAAAGGAAAACGCAGAACTATCCAAAAAGCCTTCAGAAGAAAATAACGCTCAACAGGTGACAGGGAGGTTGTCCAAACGCTGCAATAAATCAAAAGGTTAGAATATTTCCTTCACTGATGCCCGGGGTTTCTTTCGGAAACTTAATCAAAGCAGGATTACGAGTCTTTTCTATTTCTGGTGAACACGTTTTCGTTTTAGATGTCGGAGGAAGTCCTCCGAAAATCGCCAAGAGCCCATCCAAAAGCCCGTGCACGCAACTCAAAAACATCACCATTTCTGAAACTCGTAATTCCAAAGCGGCGAAGAGCATTCCGCTTAATCCTATGAATACGTCAGAAGGTATGTAACTGCAGTAATGATGTTACACAGCAAAACAATTTTATGAAACTACATGTAGGCCCCAGCCTCACGTACCTACATTTAGGGCTGAGCTTAGTGTTTTGTGCCCATGGCTTATATTATCGTCATATGTTGTTGTGGAACTGGTTTATTTGTACAGAAAAGGTAGTTTAAAAAAATTTGACAAGGTGATTAACGTATGTCTGGTAGTTTAGTAAGTAGCATTATGAAAGGGCACATCCCACATAGGCAAGGAGCCTGTGTGTGGGCATATCCGCTAGGATTGAAAATATGATAAATTCCGCTATTATTTACATATGTACCTATTCGTTTAAAAAATAAGGGAAAAACAGACATGGACGTTAACAATAAACTCTTAGTAACTATTATTAGATTATATCATAGCAATGAAACTGAAGACAAGGTCTGTTTACACAGAATTTTATGCAGAAGTTGTCAAGATATAATTACCTGGGTAGTAGAATAATAATCGTTTGGTAACATACGTATAACTTATTAAAGTAAAATAGTGTGTAAATTTAATTACAACAAAATCAAATGGAAGAATGAAAAGAACATGGTTTGGATTGGAATTATTTATGAAGCAATGTAATTTCCAAGTTCTTTGTTTTAAGCACTTTCCGTTTCATCTTTATTTTGTAGCTGTGTACTTTTGAGCATCGTTGGAGGCATGTTATATAAATACCTACACCCTTTAAGAGATACCGCTACTGAATAAATGATATTTCGTCATACATCCCCTCAGAAAACTCGCTCATATAACTAAGGAAGAACTTGAGAGTTTGGTTAAATCACTTTTGATCTTACACTTTTTGTATTGTGATTTAATAAGGAGTACTCATGACTTCTGTTTATATTACTTTCCCATTTTTAAATGAAAGTAGGTTACATTCTATGAATTTTTTAGACCAACCCTACGATGAATAGTTCTTTCTCTATGAGCTTTCTAAGTTTTAACAAAGTGACGCCATTGCACCCCTCGCCACTGGGCGGGACCCCTTTGCCCTGTGTGACGTCACTTGTCAAAATTTTCGGCTTATTTTGACAGACAGTCCTGGACCAGTCCATGATGGAGAATCTCTTCTCAAAATGAGGTGATAGAACCTCCCAGGAACGAGTCCAGAACTGGGTGTGTTTGAACGCATGCTGATGATCCCGAATGGATAACCTGAAGCATTGCAACCTTCCAGATATGCTGAAGGTAGAAGCATCGAGTGCGCATGTGCAGGATCAGCAGTCCTCCAAAAAATCCAGGACTGTTAAAACAAGTCCCAAACGATCCCGAGGTTCGTTCAGACAAGACAGTTCTGCAGTGCATTCTGCAACTCTGTATGGCATCATAATGATGGTTGGTTTTCTGGAAGCACTCTGTAGCATCATTTGTTACTAAATCTTCGGTAACATGTCGTTATGCGTTTGTTATCATTCCAATGGCGCTAGACCACCCCCCCACCCGGTTATCCCTACCAAAAGCTCGTTACACCCAACAAAAGTTTTACGTAACAAATTGTATACCTGCTTTTCTTTCTTTCACCGTATAGTAAGTTTCCTACCTACAGTATTTTTTTTTTTTTTGTGCTTATTAATTTTGGATAATAATGTCAGGCATTATGGTGTTCGAATTCCTTGCTGGGGAACTGGAAATTTTGCAAGAAAGGGGACGGAGGTATCGCCCTCTGTTTGTAATAAGAGTGCTATGAGATGGACAAAATCCTTATTCTCTTGATCCGTGCATATTTTAGAAAAACCTTTAGGATAAGTCGACATTTGGCCATGAAACTAACGAACGAAATTCGTCCATTGCTCCAACCCTTTAGAGTAATGGATTATCCCCTGAAATCCAGGTACCTGACTACCTAGTTTTGCTGTAGAGATACCTATCCTCTACGTTTTCCATAATAAATGCAAGCGGCCTTAATAGATTGTGTTAATTAATTAGAAAATACAGGATGTACACCACTGTCAAAGGCAATCTACAATATTATGTAAACATAGGTAGGTAGGTATTCATTCACTTATATATTTATCAGAATTTCGGGGTAATTCCTATTATAAAAAATAAATTTAAACATATACATTTGGCGTTATACAAAAATACATAATACATTTAAGCTAAAAATGGTAGAAACTTCATTAATACTGCAAGACGATACAACAAATTGAAATGAAAACCTATCCCGTGTCATGATCCCAAACTGCAATTTTTGGCTTTATTTCGCCGTGGAAACAGTGATAAAGGAAAGAGTTCTAGTCGATCGCTCGCTCTAGACTCAGATTTTGAGACAAGCTAGCGACGTCGGTATCTCATTCTGAAACGACAATTCGTTATTCAAGTTCGGTATCATAAGTTCCTGAATACCGATTTCGCTATCCGGGTATCGTTACACGACAGGGACAGCGACACCGACAAAAAGGTAATGAGTTGCAGAATCGCACTACTGGACTGTTCTGTCCAAGCCACGCCCCTTCTTGTGTGTTTGGAACTCATTACCTTTTTTTTGGTATGGAGTCGGTGTCCCTGTCCCTGTCGTGTAACGATACCCGGACAGCGAAAATTCAGCTTTCTTGCTGTTTGTGAGCGGTTACAGAATGCCAATTGTCGGTATTTAGTGATATCGATATTTTTTGTTATGCTAACGATATTTCGTCGTCGTTATGATGCCATACTGAGTTGCAGTATCGTACTGCGGAACTGATCGTGGATCGAGAGTTGGCTGTTCGGACAGACAGTCCATGACAATTCTGGACCAATTCTAACTGATTTGCCACAGCGCACTTGGTTGGATTTTACTAAATGGTAAATGCTATTGAAAACCATTATCCAGGTGCATGACCCACCCAGACATTTCATTGAGTCGCATCTGATCTCGGCAGTGGCTCTTTTATTTTGCAATTTTATTACATTGCATTCAATGGGACGCAGTCCTTCGCTCCCATTCATTTTTTTATTTAGGTAATGAACCTAAATAAATAAATGAACAAACATCGAATTTCCAACATGAATTGTGACATATGTTGAGACATAATTTCCAAACTCCTATTCGGAACGTTTTCTTGCACCTCCAAATATTTTTCAGATCTGTCAGACGCCATTAGAGCCCTTCATACTTCTGTCCCCTCCTCACTTCCTTGTCGAGGTGAGAAAGTCGATGAGATTTCTGGGATCATCCGAGACTGCTTGGTCTCCCAGGTTTCATCGACGCTGTACATCTCCGGACCACCAGGCACTGGAAAAACTGCCTGCCTGAACCACATTGTATCCCAACCGGAAGTAAGTATTAGGTACATAAATAATTATTAATAATACAAATAGCAATAGTCATATAAATTTTGCACATCATAATCTACTTTATCTCACTAGTTCGAAATAATTGTTAATTAAACCAACATTCACTTACAATTTTCAGTTTTCTTCGAAATTTACTGTGGTCTACATCAACTGCACCGGCATCAGGTCAGCTAGTTCAGTTTATTCCAAGATAGGGCAAGAACTTGGGATCAAGATTAAATCAAGGACTGAAAAGGCGTGTCAGGAAGCGCTACTCAATCATCTGAAAACCCCACATAAAATGATGTATGTTGGTCTTTCATGATTAATGCAAAACTAGATATTCAGGTGCATGTTTCTGGTTAATTTTAATGTACTTTTGACATATTTGACTTACTGTTGACTAGATTATGAAGAAGTGTTTTATGCTGGAGTACCTAGTGTGTCTGAAGTTTATTTATTATGGCTTTGAGATGGGATATGCATTAGTTCCAGTTGTTCCTTGTATAGACCTACCTCGAAAGACATGTGTACTATAGTTTCCTCAATGTCATGACTGTAGTCATTGGTCTGCTAGGCAACACCAGTGTGAGTAAGTTTCGTGACGCCTCAACTCAGTGATGATGTATTTTCATTATCCACTAGTTTGATGGTGCTGGATGAGATCGACCAACTTGAAAGCAAACGGCAGTCGATCTTGTACACCATATTCGAGTGGCCCTCGCTGCCTTCATCCAATATAGTATTGGTTGGGATCGCAAACGCCCTGGACCTTACTGACCGCGTCCTTCCCAGACTCCAAACACGCATGAAGCTGAAGCCGACGCTTATTCAGTTCTCACCTTACACTCGCCCAGAGATTATAGATATCCTTACTCAGAGGCTCTCAGAGGTTAGACCAACCATTCAACATATATAAAATGTCGAATAATAATAATAACTGAATATCTTGATGATGTATAGAGATGGTTGATCTCCTGTCGCTTTTTGAATTATAATGAGGTTGCTTCTTTGAATGACTCAAACGCCTGATGAAGTTGATTTTATTTTGGTGAGGTTTCCGCCTTCTTAGGCGCTCTAATCTACCTTACGCTCTAATCGTACCTTATGTATGGATGATTGATTACATGGAGATGGTGAGTGAATTGAATTGATGAATCAATCATCCATACATACATACGGTATGATTAGGGCCTCACTATGAAGGCGGAAAGTCACCAAAATGAAATCGATTTCATCAGGCGTCTCAGTCATTCTTGAAAGGAGCAACCTCATTATTTACTATTTACTCCGTATTAATTGAATATCTAGGTACTATGAAATACTTGAATTGTTATATAATTACTAACAACCCCTCTGTTTCAGGCTGGCGTTGATAAAGTTTTGAGTGGACCAGCTCTTCATTTATTGGCTAGTAAAGTTGCAGCCATATCTGGGGACATAAGGAAGGCATTGGACGTTGCACGTAGAGTGTTGGAGCTGGCTCAGCAAGACGGACTAAAAGGTATTATTGGTCTTATATTTCAGTATTGTTCTGTTTTCGATTCTGGGACTGCTGTCTAATGATGGTAATAAATAATAAATCTTTTTTCACTTGTAATGCCTCACATACAAAGTAGAGAAGGGCATAAATGCTGTATAAAGAGTAAGTTGAGCACTTTTCAAAAGGTCAACAAAATTGGTGAGAAATTGCAGGTGAAATCTATGACTATACAATTCATAGCTAAATTAAAACAATTCAATATTACGATTGGAAGTTAATAGCTGAGTTTATTATAGATCGCTCAGATTTCTGCAGGTTGTCTATGAAATAGCTGTACATCATTTGACTGATTCAAGTCCCCTTTTGAAAAAAATCCAGCCGATGGTCTGGGATTCTTAGCAGTTGAAAACGAAAACGAGTGACATACTGATGGTCGGTGATCCATGCACAGGTGATGGCGTTTCTTCGTAAGCAGCAGAGCTCCTTGTATATAGAGCGATGGGAGTGTTTGCAGACCCTCATTCGGTAATTCTCCCCTGCATTAGGTGCAGCATCCAAAATGATTTGGAGTAGGTACAGATCCACTTTTGCAGTTTGAGTGCCCTGTTACACGTGTTGTACAGTGCTAGGAAGACATAGGTTGCCCTGGAGTTGAAAAAACCAAAATATGCGCAGTACATAGTAGTTTGGTTGTGATGGAGTTTAGCTTTCTCACGCAGTAACAAGGTGATGCCAGGGTTACGTCTAGGAAAACAGTATTCACAGCAAGATAACTCACCTACCTTATAGCCCGACATTGTATCTAGACATTTTGTGGATCTTGTACCTAAACGCATTGTGGATCTTTTTCCCAGACACATTGCTTCACGGGAGACCTTTTTCTTTGGATTTACCCAAACGCATTCATCCTCTTCAAAAATACAGTGAGACGGATGTAAATTGCATGCTCAAGGGCGTTGGAAGGAAGGCTGATTGGTCTGTAATTGCTCAAATCTGGACCGTTCAGGACTAACAGTCGTGGATTTTTTCGAAGACCTGATCATGCACATGTGCACTCGATGCTTCTACCTTCAGCTTATGTGGAATATGACAGTGCTTCAGGTTATCCGTTTGGAATCCTCAGCGTTTGTTCGGACACACAGCTGTGGACTCGATCCTGGACGGTTCTGTCCCCTTATTTTCAGAATGCAGTTTCATCCTGGACTGGTCCAGGACTGTCTATCCAAACAAACCATCGGCTTTCCCTTCAGAATGATACAAATACAGTGGCTTTCAAGTCCTCTGGAACCTTACCACTTGTGAAAGACTGATTGAATATTTCACACATCCTCTGCTTTCAATGATCTGGATGGCAATGCAGGGATCCCCATCTGGGCTTCCTTAGGCGGTGGACACACATAGCTTTTTTTTCCGCACGGACGACTTCCAAGAACAACGCGTGCAGAGAAAAATCCGTCGTACGCATGTGACTAGGTGACACACAACAGCGTTTTTATCTTGCCGTCGCTCGTAGCAGGAACGTGAAGGGGATGAAGGTGGGCTATGACCCTTCAAACTTCAGCGTGAATTCCTGTCACGTATTTTCCCTGCCTCCTACCAGAATTCAGCGTGGAGCGGGCGAAAAACCTGCCAACGATTGAAAAATCCGCTCTGCTCCGCTCCACGCCGATGTGTGTTCCATTCTACTTGACTGCATAGCTGTCAGGTTCAGCGCGAGGCGGGCGGAGTTCTTGGAAGGACGCCCCCGTTGGAAACGCGATGTGTGTCCCTATACTTACGTATGTTCCATCTGGTTGAAACTTCATATGACTTTATCAACAGTCACTGAGTTAAGAAAAGAATTGGCAGAGAATGATGATGTTGAAGGGATGAAATTGGAGGTTGATTGCAGGACAATATTCTTGGTCGCTCGAAAGCAGTGGTCCGAGAAGGACCAGTATTTCAAGACGCGTCGACACCAGGCAAGCATCCACGAGCAGAGCACCTGCAAACGCGAATACTCTGTAGGTGTGGACGTATCCACGAGTGTTCCCCCTTGGAATCGTTACATCAAAGGGTGTTCGCCATTCGTGCTCGCCCAGTGTGGACGCATTTGAGAGCCATCACGAACATCAGAGTCAGCGGGAACGTTGACTAATGGGAATGCTTGCGAACCCTTATTCGTCGATGCTGGCCTGGTGTGGACGGGCCTTATGGTTCATCCCTTGGAGAGTTCTGATGTTGATGATTTCTGCCTGTTTACGCTTGTTATAGATATCGTGTTTTTCTATAGATTTTGAATAAGATATCGAGGGCTGTTAGCTCTCCTTTGGTATCAACCTCCTACACTCACAGATCGTGCCCCGTCTAGTTTTATCACAGTCTAGTGCGAACAGCTGCAGCCCACGTTCCAGTTCCCACATTATTATTTCTTTCTTTTCTTATAGAAGCAGAGAGTGTTCCGATCGCCAATGTGATGGAAGTGGTAAGCAGCGTCTATGGAACATCCACGTCCCTCCAAGGCAATGACGGTCCATCCACATTTCCTGTCCAACAAAAACTTCTCATCTGTGCTGCTCTCTTGATAAGGCAAAACTCCAAGTGCAAAGAGCTTACTATTGGAAAGGTATTCACTCCATTCAGTTGTACTTAGTCCATTAGTTTCAACAACTTCTGAGGACCAGCCTACTAAGCAATATTCCGAACGAATTGAATATATCGTACGGAAATCTCTAATCTCTAATAATTAAAATATTAATTTCTAGAGAAATCTAAAGAAAGAGTGAGCGAATGAGGGATAGTAAGCAGGTAGCTTTCACATAAGTAAATAAGTAGTTACTACAAATCAGATTCACCCATTAGAAAATTCGAACTGTCAACGAGGGGATGCATGGTGTTCTGATGAACTGTGGGGATCATTTCAGCTTTTATGAGCCCGCTGGCATTAAGTATTTTATATTGTGTTCTTTCTGATGTATTAGTAATGCTGAAGTAGATAAAAGACTAAAATTGAACTTGAATAGTAAAAATAAAAAATAAAAAAATGCAGCAAAATCCTTGTCACACGGGTTTATTATTCTGTAGGACATACCTAAAGAAATGCTGGCAGTTCATTTATTGTTTCTTTCATGTGCAATAATGGAAACAGCTATTTCTGATGGTTTCCACCAATTTTGCCCCCCCCCCCCTCCCCCCGCCCAATCCCAAAAAAACACGAATCAGGCTCCTATTTTTGAAACCATTATCTTTGGTGATTGATAGTGCCATTTAATTGTCTTGATTCACCTGTTGATACTACTTCTAGTGTTATTTTACAAATCTATAGTGATTTCAGACAATTTCCCAGGTTTTTGGCTAATAAAAAAACGCTGTAAGGTCCTTGTCACATGGGTTTATTATTCTATTGGACATATATTATCTACAGAAATGTTGGCTGTTCATTTATTGTTTCTTTCATGTGAAATAATTGAAATAGCTATTTCTGGTGGTTTCCACCAATTTTGGCCCCAAAACACAAATTAGGTAGGTACGCTCCTTTTTTTTTTTCAAAATTGCCTTTGATCATTGGTAGTGCCATTTAATCGTCTTGGACCACGTGCTGACACGTCTTCTAGTGTTATACAAACTGATGGTGATTTCAGACGATTTTCCAGGTTTGGGCCTCATAAAAAATAAATTTTGGCAGCTGAACCTTTGGTAGAACCTCAATTTTCCACTCCTTGGTCAAAATCGACTTCATATTCGGTCTTCTCGTCCCCAAAAACATGGAAAACGGTACCTCAAAAGCTCATATTACTAAAATGTTACTAAAACTCAAAAAGTACCTATTTTTATCCACATTTTCACTCATAACACCCCTGGGTATATTCCGATCAGGCTGCAAAGTTTCGGGACACAACTAGGGCCCAAATGGAGCATGTGTGCGAAAGAAAGACTTTTTTAGACCGAAAATGAAGCCGGTACACGTGATACGGCGGACGGCGTACGGACATTGCATTTTTGGAATCTACGCACCTTGAAACGGAAAATAAAAAAATTTTGAGGGGGTGTTATAAAAAATGTTTGCTGACCGAATGCATAGGTGTATTATTCACAGAATAATAAACCAAAGAATTGTGGGAGCTGAACCTTCGTTACAACCTCAGTTACTCACTCTTTGGTCAAAATCAACTTTACAATCGATCTTCTCGCCCTAAAACACTAGTTCGCTGTTCAAAACCTTAAAAAAAAAAAAAAAAAAACGAAAAACCCTGCTTTTCACCCATAAAACCCGTGGGAGTATCCCGATGGGGCTGCCGAGCTTCGGAGCACAACTAGGAGCCAAATGTGTTCCGAAAGGGGGACCCAAACTGCATGCAGAAGGACGATTTTAGACCAAATTTTAACGTAAATTTAAGGCTGAAACTTCGTTAGAACCTCAATTTTTCACTCTGGTCAAAGTCGACTTCATATTCGGTCTTCTCGTCCTAAAAAACTTGGAAAACGATACCTCACAAGCTCATGTTTGTAACAGTGTGGGCTGTTCTCGATACATTTTTCCTTCCGGTGGAGACGGGATCGGTTTGGGGAATCCTAATCGATATCCCTTCTTAACCGGTGACAATCTCGCTGGTCTATGAGGGGGGGGACTCTCGAGGGTCCACCACCACTGTTGCACTATGTCAAATGGTAGCAGAGCGTGGTTCGGTAGTATGAGCTGAGCACTTCACCACACTCCATCCACTTTTTGTGGGCTTACCAGAAGGATAAGCCCAAAGGTTTCTCAGAAGGATTTCTTTACTAACAACCTGTACCTTTGATAATGCATACATCTATTGGCTTCCCCACCCTCTTTCCCTACTTTAGAGTGTCAGTATAATTAAAATATACTGAGCTCATTAGAAGGCGATTGATGCCATGTCCCAATTGACAACTCCCAACAGTTGTTCCATCCCAACGATGGAGGTTGATCACCTAGAGGTTGCCCAGATGAGCACAATTCACTGGACAACAACCTCTGACAACATTATCCGCCAATACTCGTGTGTAGGAGCTTTGTTCTCCACCAGTAAATATTATTGAGGTAGTACCGTTACGATGGAGGTTAGTCACCTTGAAGTTGTTCAGATGTCTTTTCCTGAACCCATACTACTTTTCGTCCCCCTTTTCCCGCTCATACTTCTGCTACCCAGAAGTATGTCATGTGGGGAGGAGTGTAACAGTGTGGGCTGTTCTCGATACATTTTTCCTTCCGGTGGAGACGGGATCGGTTTGGGGAAGCCTAATCGATATCCCTTCTTAACCGGTGATAATCTCGCTGGTCTAGGAGGGGGACTCTCGAGGTCCACCCCCACTGTTACACTCTGTCACATGTTACTAGAACACACGCAAAAAAAAAAAAATATTTTGCACTCAGAACACCCTTGGGTATATTCCGATCGGGATCGGGTTGCAAAGTTTCGGGACACAGCTAGGGCCCAAATGGAGCCTGTGTGCGAAAGAACGAAATTTTTAGACCGAAAATAAAGTAGATATGGATGGTACTGCATTTTTGGAATCTACGCACCTTGAAACTGAAAATAAAGTAGATATGGATATAGTAGGTATGGATAGCCAGATATGGATAACTCGATATGGAAATAGTAGGTATGGATAACTAGATATGGATAGGTAAAGTATATTTTGACGGAAAATAAAGTAGATATGGACGGTACTGCATTTTTGGAATCTACGCACCTTGAAACGTAAAACAAAAACTCTTGAGTGGGTGTTATAATTATTACGTTTTTTCTGAGCGAATACATATGTGTATTATTGACAGAATAATAAACCTAAAAGAAGCCGCTATCTTACCGGGATAGAAATATTGGTACCTACCTACTACCTACAAAATAGAGAGGCTACGGAATATCGATATAGCTACTGTACCTATTTATTGATTCTGCTCGTGTTCCGTAGAACAAACGGGAACTAGAAAATAACTTGGCGTAGATGGAAGAGACATAAGGACTAACGACGGGAGATATTGACGATGGAAAGATAAGAAGTTAGGGGACTGAATAACTATGAATTCCGTTGAAATTTTTATTTACATATTCTTTACATTCGCAATATAGGTACGTTGGTACCTGCCTGCCCATACAGATTCCTAAGCGTTTTATCGACTTCATGAACGCAAAAGTTTGTGTTACACATCTACCTGTTTGTTACAATTATTTTTCTAGAACGAACACATAAGAAGGTAATGTCTTCGTTCAAAACATCTAAAACCCGAAACATTTTTTTAAAGGCATTTTTCGCTCGCACAAGGCCTTTGGAAAGGAAATATGAAATTCGCTATAAATATTAGGTACCTAGGTACTAAACATACTCATCAAACTCACTCCCATTTGGACTTTTTCTTGATGAACGTTTCTTTGCCTTCTGAGTGGACTGCTGGATAGTAGCCCATGCCTTTGTATCTCTCCCTCATGTAGATGATGTATCCGGTGCAGCCAACTATTGCGAAGAGGCCGAGTCCCATGATCACCTTATTCTGGAAAACAGAAGTTGTGCCTTTATACAAATTTCGACATTCAATCAGGACTCGATATCATCAATAAGAGAACGAACAACTCAATGAAACTTGAAATATTGCTCAGACTTGAGCCTACGTACAAACCTACTGTGTCCTGGAAACCATCTACTTTCGAGTTCAAAGACCAGCAATTTTTTGTTTTAGACCTACAAAAACTCAAAATTGCTGGTATTGGTTGAATCGAGTCAGAAAAAGACTGTCAATAGCAAAAAATACTAATGCGCAAAAAATAGATCGCAAAAACTTGAAAATTGTCCACATTCGGAATACATACTTACTTACCTACCCTAAATTTAGCAAAACTAGAGGAAGGTGACAATTTTTTGCACATGGTGTCCCACTTTGAACCGCCAGACTTCAAGGATCGGTTCTACAACTAATTTCGAACAAAAAATCCCTCATTGCAATTTTTCTTCAACCCCTTGTTTTTGTGAGTTTTTTTTTTCACTTTTAAGATTTTCATCGCGTTTTCGACCTTATACCATTAAAATGTCCATAACTCCCTTGAACTACAGTGTAAAACTGAAAATACGGACTCTGTTGGGAAGAGAGTTAAATTTTCTATCAGAATATGGCCCAAGCAAAAATGTTGGAGTACATTCAAGAGACGAAAAACTCAGCTTGAAAAGTAGATTTTCTCGAATTTCATTCAAGAGACGAAAAAAATCAGCTTGAAAAGTAAATATTCTCGGATTTCAAAAATCACCCGTTTTTCCAGCGGCTGTAGGTCCACGAAACCTACCATGGGGAAACGTGAAAAATGTAGGAAAACTTCCCCAGGAAGTATGATAAGACGATGATGTTGCTTTCCAACGGTGTAGTAGGTATTTTTCAAGTTTTACTGCACCAATCAAGGAATAAAGAATAAAGTTTCGTCTGAATGCTAAAAAACGTGATTTTTTTCGTGAAAATTGAGTTTTATGGTGTTTACGACTTGATCTGACCAAAACTTGGTCGTTTTCCAGGTAATTTTTCATGCTGAATCGAACGGTGACGATGCCAGACCTCCCCAACCGCTAAAAAAAACTGAGTTTCGGACCCCTGAGCCCCAAAATTGATTTTTTTTTCAGTATTCCTGCGGCCTTGTCACACTTGGAGTTATTATGCTATTAATTTAAACTATTAATTAAAAATTCCGAGTGACAAGGCCAAAGGAATAATGAAAAAATCAATTACGGGGCTGAAAAAAAACGCTGCGAAGTCCTTGAAACATGGGTTTAGAAATGCTGGTTGTTCAATTATTGTTTCTTTCATGTGCAATAAATGAAATAGTTATTTTAGATGGACAAAGGCGTGTTATTCACAGAATAATGAATCAAAATTGCAAAGAGCGGCTTTTTGTTGGAAATTAGTTGTCGAATCGATCACTGAAGTTTGGCAGTTCAAAATGGGGACACCCTGTAGAACAAACACACGACAAGTTTAGTACGACTTCCATGGAATTTGTATGGTACAATGTAGCGCCCAACCGAAATCAGGCGCGGATCCAAGGGGGGGTCACAGGGGTCATGACCCCCCCCAGAATCAGCCTGCATTTCAAAAAGCAGAGCTGAACGAATTGTTCACAAACGCGAAAACAAAAAAAACCAAACGAAAACGAACCCAGTTTTTGTGAAATCAAAAACCAGAAACAAACCAAACGACCAAAGTCTACTTACCATATTGTTAACTTAAAACATTGGAAACATAATCGTACAGTTGGTCCTACCAATGTTACTTTATATACAATTATTTCAATAAATTTACCTTGTATCCGTCAAATTACACCTTGTTTATTTCTTCTTATTTTTGTTAATTATTATCTTGTTTTTGTTTCGTTCTCGTTTTATTTCCTGCCAAATTCAGTAAAAACGATACTGAATTCACTGAGATCAACAATAGGTTGTTGTGGTTTCAATGTTTTGATTTGCAAACTCTGAAGTTAGCTACGCTGCCATAAAATGCGCCAATTTGTTTGAAAACACATTAGGACACTTTTGGTTTATTATTCTGTGAATAATACACCTATGTATTCGCTCAGCAAAAAATTTTTATAACACCCCCTCAAACTTTTTTCTTTTTCGTTTCAAGGTGCGTAGATTACAAAAACGCAATGTCCGTCCGCCGTACGCCGTCCGCCGTATCACGTGTACAGGCTTCATTTTTGGTCTAAAAAAGTCGTTCTTTCGCACACATGCTCCATTTGGGCCCTAGTTGTGTCCCGAAACTTTTCAGCCCGATCGGAATATACCCACGGGTGTTATGAGTGAAAATGTGTGTAAAAATAGGTACTTTTTGCGTTTTAGCAACATGTTGGTAAGATGAGCTTCTGAGATATCTTTTTCCATGTTTTTCGGGACGAGAAGACCGAATATGAAGTCGATTTTGACCAAAGAGTGGAAAATTCAGTTCTACCAAATGTTCAGCTCCCAAAATTGATTTTTTATGAGTCAAAAACCTGGAAAATCGTCTGAAATCACCATCCGTTTAGATAGCACTGGAAAAAGTGCCAACACGTGGATCAAGAGGATTAAATGGCAATACCAATGATCAAAGATAGTTTAAAAAAAAATAAAAAAATAAAATAACACGAGCGTAGGTACCTAATTTGTGTTTTAGGGGCCAAAATTAATGGAAACCATCAGAAATAGCTATTTCGATTATTACGCATGAAAGAAACAATAATGAAAAGCCAACATTTCTGTAGGTATGTCCAGTAGAATAATAAACCCATGTGACAAGGACTTTGCAGCGTTTTTAGAAGAAAAGTGAAAATAAATACATTTATCAGTTAAATAATTAATAGATATTGAAAAATATTTTTTACATAAACAATGAATTTTATAAATAAATACAATTAATTTTGTAAGTAGACAAATTGGACGAGTTTAGGCATAAGGTTGAAAATTTGGTTTGTATTGTTCGTTTGGTTATTTTTTGTTATTTTTTATATTGTTCTACCCTGTGACCCCCTTCGGAAAAAAATTCTGGATCCGCCCCTGACTGAAATCCCCTCCCTCCTTCTGCACTACATATTTCCAGTATATGTATTGTGCAGTTGTGTTAGTTTAATGAAATTCACAATCAAGTTGCTCAGTTTTGTAGAACCAGTAACCGGTAACAGGATTGCGAATCGCCATGGTTAGTGGGTAGGAGTACGTGTTCTATGATTGTGTATGTGTAGGTGCATGTTCCTGTTATGTTCTTCATATCGCCTAAAATACCTACAAGTAGGTGCCATGTATTGCATTTTTGAAAGTGGTTGTATTGCCTGTAATTCATGTACCTACTTAGGCAAATCAATTATGAACCACCACGATCAATATTTTTACCGTTCACGTTATTAAAAATAGAACGAACTTGAACAAAATGAATAGGTACATCGAAACTATGAAACATGGAAAAGTTTTCGCCAAATCACATAAAAACACAGATTCCAGCCGTTGAGTGGAATTATTTTAAGTTGAAAACGCGTTCGCTTGTATTCCTACCAAGTGAAAACCGAGTTTTTGGATACCGTAAAACGGCTGTCCTGCATTTTAAAACATTAAGACTTCAGAAAAATCGCGAAACATTTGGCAATGGTCGTTCGATCACCTCTAATTTTCTTTAGTTTAGTTTAGAAAACGAAATCCCCTGTTCTCACGGCCCACAAACCTTAAGACGAGCGAGCGGTATGACGTTGCTAGAAAGTTCGAGACAGTTCGTCTCACAGCTGGCGTCTATTTTTATGATCTGAGAGGAAACGGTCCAGACCATTCCAGACCCCCCTCGGCAGACAGGTGGGCTGGGCAGCTCTCAGCCAATGAAAGGGCTCCGTTCCGTCTAGAACGTCCCAGAAAAGTCCGCGGCCTTTCAAATATCCCGATCCGACCGCTCTCTCGTCAGTTTCAAACACGAAATCGCGCTATCAATACTATAACAAGCGTTTCTGACAAGCGTCAGGCGAGTTACGAAGTGTAATACAACAAGTGATATTGACAGTTGAAGTGTGTTTTAAAGTGAAAAATCTCATCATGTCTGCAATTGGTATCGATCTTGGTACGACGTATTCCTGCGTCGGGGTCTGGCAGAACGGCAAGGTGGAGATAATCGCCAACGACCAAGGTAACAGAACGACTCCGAGTTACGTTGCTTTTACAGACACCGAGCGGTTGATCGGTGATTCCGCCAAGAATCAAGTAGCTATGAACCCTCAGAACACTGTTTTCGATGCTAAAAGGTTGATTGGAAGGAAGTACGACGATCCTAAGATAACTGAGGATATGAAACACTGGCCTTTCAAAGTTGTGAATGACTGTTCAAAACCGAAAATACAAGTCGAATTTAAAGGCGAAACCAAGAAATTCGCCCCAGAAGAAATCAGCTCGATGGTGTTGACGAAAATGAAAGAAACCGCGGAAGCGTATTTGGGCAAAACTGTTAGGAATGCAGTTATTACAGTTCCAGCGTATTTCAATGATTCACAACGACAAGCAACAAAAGACGCAGGCGCTATCGCGGGATTGAACGTTATGAGGATAATAAATGAGCCCACAGCAGCAGCGTTGGCTTATGGCCTTGACAAGAACTTGAAAGGTGAGAGAAATGTGCTGATTTTCGACTTGGGTGGAGGCACGTTTGACGTATCTATCCTCACCATAGACGAAGGATCGTTGTTCGAGGTGCGAGCTACGGCCGGTGACACTCACTTGGGCGGCGAAGATTTTGACAACCGGTTAGTTAACCACTTGGCAGAGGAGTTCAAGCGGAAATGCAGGAAAGACATCAAAGGCAACGCTCGGGCGTTGAGGCGATTGAGGACCGCAGCTGAAAGGGCGAAGCGAACTTTGTCGTGCTCCACAGAGGCTTCTATTGAAATTGACGCCCTTCACGAAGGAGTTGACTTTTATACGAAGATATCCAGAGCTCGTTTCGAGGAGTTGTGCTCGGATTTGTTCAGGGCTACACTCCAACCTGTGGAAAAGTGTCTGCAGGACGCCAAATTCGACAAGGGATCAATCCATGACGTTGTTCTGGTAGGAGGATCAACCAGGATACCGAAGATACAGAGTTTGCTGCAGAACTTCTTCAACGGGAAGCCTTTGAACTTGTCAATCAACCCGGACGAAGCAGTAGCGTACGGGGCAGCAGTACAGGCGGCGGTTTTGAGTGGCGACCAGAGCTCTCAGATACAAGATGTGCTCCTTGTTGATGTGACTCCTCTGTCATTGGGCATCGAGACAGCTGGAGGAGTAATGACGAACATCATAGAAAGGAATGCCAGGATACCTTGTAAGCAATCTCAGACATTCACCACGTACTCCGACAATCAGCCGGCAGTCACCATCCAGGTGTTTGAAGGCGAGCGAGCCATGACAAAGGATAACAACCTCCTAGGAACGTTCGATTTGACTGGAATACCCCCAGCCCCCAGAGGCGTCCCTAAAATTGAAGTAACATTTGATCTCGACGCAAACGGTATTCTGAACGTCTCCGCCAAAGACAGCAGCTCAGGGAGGTCGAAGAACATCGTAATCAAGAACGACAAGGGGCGACTGTCCAAAGAGGAAATCGAAAGGATGGTGAACGAAGGAGAACGCTACAAAGCGGAAGACGAGGTACAGCGGGAGCGAGTGGCCGCCAAAAACCAGCTAGAAAGCTACATCTTCTCCATCAAACAAGCTCTGGACGAGGCTGGCGATAAATTGTCTCCGGCTGACAAAGAAACTGCCAGATCCAAGTGCGACGAGGCACTCAGGTGGCTCGACAACAACTCGCTAGCAGACAAAGAAGAATACCAGCACAAGCTAAACGAGTTGCAAAAGGAGTGCACCCAGTTCATGACCAAACTCCACCAGGGCGGCCAAGGACAGCAGAACTGCGGTCAGCAGAGCTACAGGTCAGGCTTTGGCAACAACAGCGGCCCAACAGTGGAAGAAGTAGATTAGACCGTGTACTCGTAAATTCAAATTCCATTTTAATACTGAAAAATGTTGAAAATGTAAAAATGTTGAAAAATGTAAAAATGTTTTTGAAGCGATGTAAAATATTTAATGTACAGATTTTTATTCATTACGTATTTATTTCTTACATTATACATGTAAATATGAGCGTAAAAATATTGAAAAACCTAAAAATGTAATGTTTTTGAATCGATGTAAAATTTTGCATAGATTGTAATTTAATCGTTCATTTAGGTATTTATTTATTGTAAACGTACATTTTATATCGCCGATTTTAATACTGAAAAAATGAATGTTGAATGTAACAATGCTGAAGTAATGTTGGATGTAAAAAATATGAAATGTACAAATGTTGAAAAATGTAAAAATTTTGAATGTTTGAATCAATGTAAAATATTTTTATTCATTACGTATTTATTTCTTACATTATGCATGTAAATATGAGCGTAAAAATATTGAAAAACGTAAAAATATGTTTTTGAATCGGTGTAAAATATTTATTGTATAGATTCTAATCGTTCATTTAGGTATTTATTTCTTGTAAACGTACATTTTATATCGTTTCTCTAAGATAACTAGTCAAGACTATTATTCCCAATTATTATCTGGACTACTTCTGTAAAGTGCAATGAGAAGTTGAATAAATCGTTTTGCAATTTTACTTTTTGGTTGATATCTATAGTCCTCAGACCAGCCTACTAGCAATATTCCGTACGAATTGAATATTTCGGATCAAAGCATAAATGTTGGTATATGGGCTATTCTCAACGAAACGTACAAAATCGGACGTGTCATCAGAATTTCAAAACTTCAGAATTTTAAAACTTGGTTTTTCGGTCCATCTTTTCATGTACGTTCCTTCTTATAGAAGCCCAAGAAGTTGTGAGCACCAGCAGCGCTTGAAATGCTCTAATAATTAAAATATTAATTTCTAGAGAAATCTAAAGAAAGAGTGAGCGAATGACGACCGGGTGCACGAATGACTTTCTGGGCTTTATTTATAGAATACCTAAGGACACAGCCTCAAATTTGACATGAGGCTTTTGGTCAGCGGTCCCATTATGATCGGAAAAAAGTTAAACTTTAAATCAGCGAAAATGTCTGGGGGAAAAAATATGCGATCGGATTCTGAGACTGCTTATACCCTGAAAGTCCATTGACTTATTGGCTCTCCTTTGGGATGAACAAAAATAATTATGGGTGCTCCAGTGACAATAAGGTTTTGTAGTATATTATCTCCCTCCACAACAATCTTTTACAGAAAATAAATATATAATTTTAATCAGTAACACAATCTTGTAGAAAATGTATGTATAATTACAACTCACTGTAACTAACAGTGAGGGAGCAGGTGGTCAAATTAGGGATGTCCGATTCTCCAAAATGAATCGATTTAAATCGAATCGATTTTTTAGAAAAGTATCGAAAAGAATCGCGATTATTTTTTCAAAAAGAATCGATACATCTGAGAATCGATTCTTTTTTCTCAAAACTTAATCTAGTAGGAGTAGAAAGTGAAGAAACATTAGGTGCATTATGAAACCTGAATTTCAGTAACTACTTATACTCGTCCATCCAATTGCTACCCAGCTTCAGCACATTAAAAACAGAAATAGTTAGGTAGATATGAGAAAAACAACAAGTATTATTGTAAAAAATCTGTAAACAGTCATGCAGCATGACTTAATGAGCGAATTTTCAAAGAAATATTCGAATTAATGGCTATGGTTTTGAATAAAGGAAAACTTCTTCCTCCTACTGTTAGTACCTAAATTGAATAATTTGAAATAGATTTTTTCTTTCGTCTTCCTTCTAGTAATACGTGGGCCGGTACTTGTCTATCTATGAAGGTATCATAACAATTATATGTCAAATGGGAAATTCAAGGAGTTGTACTAATCGTTTGCCCTTTTTTGCTTCGAACTCTCGTCTTCAATTAATACTTCTCACATTTTTCAATCTGACCACTCTAAGGGGGGGGGGGGGGGTAAGAGTTTAAAGATTATCCTAGTTTTGGGTAATTTTTGCGCACTTTAAATGCTCTAATTTAAGAACGGATTTAGATATCTAAAATCCGATTTCACCATCGTGTTCAGCGTGCAAAAACCTTTAAAATGAGGGGTCACTTGTTAGAAAATAACATTTTGGGGATTTTTGGGTAATTTTTGCGCACTTTAAATGCTCTAATTTGAGAACGGATCAAGATATCTAAAATCCGATTCCACCATCGTGTTCAGCGTGCAAAAACCTTTAAAATGAGGGGTCACTTGTTGGAAAATAACATTTTGGGGATTTTTGGGTAATTTTTGCGCACTTTAAATGCGCCAAAACCCTCCTTAGAGTAGGCCAATTTCGCCCATCTTCGAACTTAGCCTTTCGATTGCCAAGATAGATTTTTTGTGCAAATTTGAGCTGTTTATCTCAATTCTATCGAGAGTTATCGTCTGGAGTGACACATATATATATAAATATATATATACATATAAAAAAGTGTTAAATTTCAGGAATCGTTTTAGAATGGTCTGAAACGGATTTCTATGAAGAAAATTTCCAAAAATTTATATTATTTAAATTTCGAAGCCATTGCAATAGCTTCATTTTCTTTGAAAATTCGCTAAAAGGATCTGGTCTACAGAGCAATGGAACACAAAAATATTTGTCCAGAGCAGAAAAGTATCGGTTTGCGATTCTCGAAAATCAGAATCGTATCGGCCGATTCTTAAAATGAAAAAATAATCGAAAAATATCGATTATTTTTTCAAAAAGAATCGATTCTTTTTGAGCATTCCCCAGCAAACATGTTCAGTCATTGCGTTCACCTTGTTCATTTAGCCCATGTAATCAATTTGTGTCTGCGAACTCCAGTGTGATTTTTATGAAGCTGAATAAACCACTTGATTAAACAGGGTCTTGATGGATATATTCAGGATACACCTCCTGAAAAAACTCGTACACCCCGTATTTTCCCAGACAACCTGTATAATATACAGTATGACGAAATATAGTTTTATTCGAATGTCAGTAATCTTAAAGGTGTGTCTTATTCATTTCCAGCTGCACGACGTTTACAGGAAAATCTGTGAGAATCGGAACATCGGGTTTCTCGACTTATCTGAATTCATATCGCTCTCCGAACTTGTAGAGTCGAGGGGTATCATCAGAATACAAGGGAAAACTAGGAATCGTCTCTCTAAAGTAAGTGATAAATTCCTATTCCATGGAAACTATGAGATGTTTGCCACCTTCACTAAGCCCTTGATGATGTTCACACTTAAGACCTTCTAGGGATCGATTCTGCAGCTAATTTGCAACAAAAAGTTCCTCTTAGAAATTTTTCGAAAACCCCTTTATTTTTCGAGTTTTTTCACTTTTAAGATTTTTTCGTGTTTTCGACCTCGTCTCGGTAAAACGGCCATAACTCCCTTAATTTTTGGAGTAAACAAAAAATTGAGGACACCGTTGGAAAGAGCGTTAAATTTCCCATCTCCCTGAGGTATTTGGATTTTTTTACGGTAGGTCAAGTAGGCGAAAATGGACTAAACACGAGAATTTCTCACTTTTTTATTGTGCCTTACGTATTAAAACAATGGTAAAAAACCGTACGCGTTACAGGAAAAACTTGCCCAAAATCTCAGCTTTCCAACAGTATAATCAATTTTGATTTTACTCTGCTAATTAGAGGAGAAAACGACGTTTGAATGCAAAAAACGGAATTTTTCGTTGAAAACCCTGTTTTTTGGGGGTTCAACACCATCAGATCGAGTCAGGAAGGGTTTATTATCGTTCCCTCGTAATTTTTCACGCTGAATGCAATGGTGACACTCTCCATCCTCCACGGTTCGTCTCAAAACTGGGTTTACCAACTAAATAATGGTAAATAATGGCCCACTAGCAGTAAACAAATCCCGTTTTTTGCATTCAAACGTTTTCTCCTCTAATTAGCAGAGTAAAATCAAAATTGATTATACCGTTGGAAAGCTGAGATTTTGGGCAAGTTTTTTCTGTAACGCGTACGGTTTTTTACCATTTTGTTTTAATACGTAACGCACCATAAAAAAACAGTAATTTTAAAAAAGTGAGGAGAAATTCTCGTGTTTAGTCCATTATTTCGCCTACTTGACCTACTGTAAAAAAAAATCCAAATACCTCAGGGAGATGGGAAATTTAACGCTCTTTCCAACGGTGTCCTCAATTTTTTGTTTACTTCAAAAATTAAGGGAGTTATGGCCGTTTTACTGAGACGAGGTCGAAAACACGAAAAAATCTTAAAAGTGAAAAATAAAGGGGTTTTCGAAAAATTTCTAAGAGGAACTTTTTGTTGCAAATTAGCTGCAGAATCGATCCCTAGAAGGTTAACAGTCTTAAGTGTGAACACCCTGTATATTGTTTATTTTGGCTTGGTAGTACCTACCTATTTTCACGTGTTTGCTTTCTGGCATTGTTCTCTTCTTGTCAATACATGTTCAATACATCTATGTAAAATTATAAATAAATAAACTATGAAACTACATGTCGCATTTCCAAATAATCACAGTATTCCGTCATGTTCGCAGTTGACCATGCAGTGGGATGAAAACGAGGTGTCCTCAGCCCTCAAAGATAAGCAGCTACTATCTTCTGTTCTCGCTGATGTTTCTGTTCTCCCTCGGTAACATTTATCCTCTGCACTTATAAAATATATCGGACTTATAAACTCATCATTCGTATTCTTTTCGAACGTGTCAGTTTGATTGCAGATCAGGTTTAACCTATTTAACATGTATAATCAACTTTCCACTTATTCTGTGGTGAATTTTCCGTACTTTAATTTTCCTTGCTGTTTCCAAAGTTGGGTGTAGGTATAACTTCATATTGTTGGATTCGACTTTGTATAACACTTTTTGTTTTGTCTGACTCTACTTTTGATCATTATTTAGTAAGTATGTAGTTCAAAATTACTTTATTTTATCGTTTGGATCGGTCTGTTATCAGAATTGTTCATGAGCTTTTGTTTGTGTAACTCGATATACGAAATTAAATATTTTCATAATTATATGGGAATTCATTTCACTTCAGAAGACTTGATGACGTATACTCCCCCTACGAGTATCCAAGCGGAAATAATGACTGTAGTAGATAATGAAAGAAACCTTTTTATTGCCTTCAAAGAACATGCGTTCCTCCTAGTGCAGCACGTAACATTAGATTATTTGTTCACTTAAATTTAACTAATTTTAATTAGTGAATACAAGGATTATAGTAAAAAACAAACAAAAATAACGAAATGAAAGTACTTGAGTAAAAAACACCAAGAAATTTGACTAAACCTGAAAATCATCAGTAAACTGATGACGAGTATCTACACTGCATGCAGATACATCTGTACATGGATATGTCTTATGATGGCAATTTAAATGAATCGAATGTAGCGCAGCTATCAATATTTGTGTTTTTTTTTTACAAACTACCACGCATGTTTAAATAGCCATCATAAGACATATCCTTGAACCTACAGATGTATCTGCATGCAGTGTAGATACTCGTCATCAGTTTACTGATCCGGGGCCTGGGCAGTGTCAAGTTAAAGTCCTAAGGAGCCTACATACCAAATTACAGCTTCATAGAGTGAATAGCAGAGAAATTAGCTTTAGGTGCCACTCAGCTGTTCCGGGGCCTGGGCAGTGTCAAGTTAAAGTCCTAAGGAGCCTACATACCAAATTACAGCTTCATAGAATGAATTGCATAGAAATTAGCTTTAGGAGCCACTCAGATGATCCCGGCCCTGTGCTGCTTAAAGTGTAAGTCCTAAGGAGGCTGCCTACCAAATTACAGCTTCATACATTGAATAGCGTAGAAATTAGCTTCAGGAGCCACTCAGCTGATCTGGGTCCTGGGCAGTGTCAAGTTAAAGTCCTAAGAAGCCTACATACCAAATTACAGCTTCATACATTGAATAGTAACCAATACAAAACGTTGCATTTTTTTGTGTGTCGCAAAATTTTGCAAGACCCCAGGATTAAGACATCCATGTCAAAAAAAAGATAATAATAACGAAAAACACTGGTGAAATAATGAGATCTAGGACAATGGGACATGATTTTTACATGATAAAACCACAGTCATGCAGCATGGCTATAAGAGCGAATTTTCGAAGTTTTCGGCATCTTCCTCCTCCGCCTAAAATTTTCTGAAAATTAATTTTCGGCCAATGTTTTCCCAACTTGATACAAAATTAAAACAGGAGTAGTTTTACGCAAAGTAAAATTTGGGGTGGAAGGAGGGGGAGGGGGAAATCAAAAATGTTTTGAATACCAGAAGAGTAGGTATTGGGTACGTAACAAATTTTTTGTTCCATTTTTTGCCGAGTAACACCTCGGTTTGTAGATTTTCCAACGCTGAACACGATGGTGAAGTCAGAATTGCGATATCCCATTCCGTTATCAGATTAGAGCAGACGAACCAGGAAGAACATCTCAAGAAATAACCACGTTCCTTCATCTTCAAAGTGCTCCAGTTTGAGAATGGAATGAGATATCGCAATTCTGATTTCACCATCGTGTTCAGCGTACAAAAACCTTTAAAATGAGGTGTCACTTGTCAGACTTTTTCATTTTGGGAATTTATGGGTAATTTTCCCCCCCTAAAACTCCCCAAAACTCCCCCTTAGGGTGACCCGATTCTGCCCATCTTCGAACTTAGCCTGTCGATTGCCAAGACAGATTTTTCGTGCAAATTTGAACTTTTTATCTCAATTCTTTCGAGAGTTATCGTCTGGAATGACACATACATATATAAATATATATATAAATATATATCTAAATATATATATATATACATATAATTTTTGGTGTCTTTCGGCAGGGAATTCAGGATAGTCTGAAACGGATTTTGGTATAAAAATCTTTCGGAAATTCGAGTTTTAAAAATTTTGGACCGAGAACAATAGCTTCCTTTTCTTCGAAAATTCGCTAAAATCTAACTGTCCGAGAAAAACTGTAGAGGTGCCTGGCGGAAAGAGAGAGCGTACCCTATTGGAGTCTTTTCCACAACTTGGACCCTGCCATCCTCAGCGACGCATCCAGTCTTTGATTTATGGTAGGTTAGCATACCCTTCGTAGGACATGAACCAGTTTTCAAGAGACCTGTTACTCTCTTTTCCTGATACCATATATATATATATATATAGCGCAGGCACCTATTATAAGCAATCTGGAAGCGTTTAAAAGAAGAAACGTCCACTAAGAAATACACAGGCAGACAATAAAGAAAAAAAACCACAGTCATGCAGCATGGCTATAAGAGCGAATTTTCGAAGAAATAACAACGTTCCTTAATCTTCAAAGTGCTCCAGTTTGAGAACGGAATGAGATGTCGCAATTCTGATTCACCATCGTGTTCAGCGTACAAAAACCTTTAAAATGAGGTGTCACTTGTCAGACTGTTTCATTTTGGGAATTTATGGGTAATTTTTCCCCCCTAAAACTCCCCCTTAGAGTGATCCGATTCTGCCCATCTACGAACTTAGCCTGTCGATTGCCAAGACAGATTTTTCGTGCAAATTTGAACTTTTTATCTCAATTCTTTCGAGAGTTATCGTCTGGAATGACACATACATATATAAATATATATATATATATATATATATATATATATATATATATATATATATATATATATACACATATAATTTTTGGTGTCTTTCGGCAGTGAATTCAGGATGGTCTGAAACGGATTTTGTTATAAAAATCTTTCGGAAATTCGAGTTTTAAAAATTTTGGACCGAGAACAATAGCTTCCTTTTCTTCGAAAATTCGCTAAAATGGTATTTAACCAGAGCCATGACCAAATTTCCCCTTGCTGCTTCAAGTGCTAGTATGAGCGATCTCAAAGTGGACTAGATCGTCCGACAAACTTGACCCACGTGATCAGCCCAAGTAAGTGTGCGGTTGAGGGTGATGACATTTGACACAAGGCATGATGGGGAGCTCAACATTGTTAAGAAATATGGTGTTAGAAAGTGCAAGAGAATTTTATTTGAAATTATAATTAACTGAGTTTTTAGTGGATTTATAATGAAACCATTTAAATTTCAAAAATTATTTATGTAAAAAGATGATACAGCGACAAAACCATAACCACTTTTTGTAAAATTATATATTTTGTCGTAATTTTAGCCATTTATACAGATTTTTGTCCATCATAAAGTCAAACGTGACCTCTCTTTTTTGAGACAAATATTTTCATAATCGAAATAGTCCCTCCGTCGTGAGTCATCATCCCACACAACGTCAGGTGTGTGGGATGGTGATTCCCACACACGTCAGGCTAAAATTAATAATGATTTTAGGCCTTATTCCAATTTTAGACCTCTAAATCCAAATTTGACCCCTATTCTGTATGAAAAACATGGTATTTTTCCATCTTTACTGACTTCTCTACCTTTTACCACTTCCAGTGGTTTTATATCATTTGTTCGAGATTTTTGGCCCCTAAAAACTCAATTGACCCCTTTAGAATTTTTGAAAATTGCTCATCTTCGAATTCATCATTTTTTTTGGCAATAAGAACGTTTTGGCGAAATTTTGAATTTTTATCATTTACCCAAGGACAGGTATCGTCTGGAGTGACACACACATGTATATAATCTATAATACACACACACCCACATAGTATATACATGTATTTAATTTTTGTTTGTTAAAATATAGGGATGAATTCAGGATGCTGTGAAACGGATCTTAAAAAAAAAATTCAAAACTTCATGTTCAGAAAATTTTGGACCCATTGCAATACCGTCATTTTCTTTGAAAATTCGCTAAAAGGTTTCTTTGCGTTTTAAAGATGGTATCATCCAAGTGGCGGCCTTGGCGGGCGACACACATGAGACGTTCGAAAGTTTTTTGCCACTCACGCCAGCATATCTTGTGGAATTCCAGTGATAACGTCCTCAGCTGCCTCCTTCAGAGCTTCCAGGGTTCGAGGTCAAACACTTTGTGAACTTCAGCTTTGAGGTATTCCCACAGAAAAAGTCGCATAGGGTCAAATGCGGCTGGGAAATCTCTCCTGCAAAACTTCGCGTGATCGACGGGCAGTATGGGCCGTGGCTCCATCATGTTGTAACAACCAGGCTTCTGTGTCATATTCCCCGTCACAATCTACCATTTTGGGGCGTAAAAAGTTCCCCATCATCTGACAGATATAGCGCGCTGAAATTTCGGTAACAGTTGAGCCTCCTTAAAAATAAAACCCCTGCAAAGTCCTTGTCACATGGGTTTATTATTCTATTGGACTTACCTACAGAAATGCTGGCTGTTCATTTATTGTTGCTTTTATGTTGTTGTTCTGGTGGTTTCCACCAATTTTGGCCCCCAAAAACTTGAATTAAGTGCGCTTTTTTTTTCAAATTATCTTTGATCATTGGTATTGCCATTTAATCGTCTTGATCCACGTGTTGACACTTTTCCTAGTGTTATTCTATAAACTGATGGTGATTTCAGACGATTTCGCAGGTTTTTTACTCATAAAAAATCAATTTTGGGAGCTGAACATCTGGTACAACCTCAATTTTCCACTCCTTGGTCAAAATCGACTTCATATTCGGTGTTCTCGTCCCCAAAAACATGGAAAACGATACCTCAAAAGCTCATTTTACTAACATATTACTGAAACACAAAAAGTACCTATTTTTATACACATTTTCACTCATAACACCCCTGGGTATATTCCGATCGGGCTGAAAAGTTTCGGGACACAACTAGGGCCCAAATGGAGCATGTGTGCGAAAGAACGAATTTTTTAAAATTTTTTCCATGAGGCCGGTACACGTGATACGGCGTACGGACAATGCATTTTTGGAATCTGCGCACCTTGAAACGGAAAAGAAAAAATTTTGAGGGGGTTATAAAAATTTTTTGCTGAGCGATTACATACGTGTATTATTCACAAAATAATAAACCAAAACGCTGCAAAGTCCTTGTCACATGGGTTTATTATTCTACTGGACATGCCTACAGAAATGGCTGTTCATTAATTTTTTTCATTTCACTTTTGGGTTATTTATTCTTTCATGTGCAATCATTGAAATAGCTATTTTTGATGTTTTCCACCAATTTTGGCCCTCCAAAACCCGAATTAGGCTCCTATTTTCGACAAATTATTTTTTTTCATTGACAGTGCCATTTAAGTGTCCCGATTCACCTGCAGGTACTACTTCTAGTGTTATCAGACACATTTATGGTGACATCAGACAATTTCCCAGGTTTTTGACGCCCAAAAAAAAAAAACGCTGCAAAGTCCTTGTCACATGGGTTTATTATTCTATTGGACATACCTACAGAAACGTTGGCTGTTCATTAATTGTTTCTTTCATGCGTAATAATCGAAATAGCTACTTCTGATGGTTTCCATTAATTTTGGCCCCCAAAACACAAATTAGGTACGCTCTTTTTTTCTTTACTATCTTTGATCATTGGTAGTGCCATTTAATCGTCCTGAACCACGTCTTGACACTTTTTCCAGTGTTATTATACAAACTGATGGTGATTTCAGACGATTTCCCAGGTTTTTCGCTCATAAAAAATCAATTCTGGGAGCTGAACATTTGGTAGAACTCAATTTTCCACTCTTTGGTCAAAATCGACTTCATATTCGGTCTTCTCGTCCCCAAAAACATAGAAAACGATATCTCAGAAGCTCATGTTACCAATATGTTGCTAAAACGTAAAAAGTACCTATTTTTACACACATTTTCACTCATAACACCCCTGGGTATATTCCGATCGGGCTGAAAAGTTTCGGGACACAACTAGGGCCCAAATGGAGCATGTGTGCGAAAGAACGATTTTTTTAGACCGAAAATGAAGCCTGTACACGTGATACGGCGGACGGACATTGCATTTTTGGAATCTATGCACCTTGAAACGTAAAAGAAAAAAGTTTGAGGGGGTGTTATAAAAATTTTTTGCTGAGCGAATACATAGGTGTATTATTCACAGAATAATAAACCAAACATTTTTGGGAGCTGGACCTTCGTTACAACTTCTCGCCCTAAAACAATGTGGAAAACGATGCCTCAACAAGCTAATGTTCACTAAAAACTCAAAAAACCCTATTTTTAAATCCCCCCTCCCCCCAACACCCTTGGGTGTATTCCGATCGGGCAGCTTCGGAGCAAAACTAAGATCCAAACTGTGTGCGAAAGAACGGCGATTATGGACCAAAATTTAAAGTGAATTTAAGGCTGAAACTTCGTTAGAACCTCAATTTTCCACTCTGGTAACAATCGACTTCATATTCGGTCTCCTCGTCATAAAAAAACATGGAAAACGATACCCCACAAGCTCATGTTACTACTAAAACACCAAAAAACCCTATTTTTACACCCATTTTTCACCCCATAACACCCCCGGGTATATTCCGAGCGGGTATCATGAGCCTGAGGTATCGTTTTCCATGATTTTTGGGGCGAGGAGACCAAATATTGAGTTGATTTTGACTAACAAGCGAAGAATTGAGGTTCTAACGAAGTTTCGAGTAAAAGGAAAATTTTTGAGGGGGTGTTCGAAAAACTGTTTGCTGAGCGAATACCTGTGTATTATTTACAGAATAATGAACCAAAAATAATGCCCAAGATGCCTATGGGGATTAATGAAAATGGCGTGGTTTTCCCGATCTAACGGTACCTGCCCAACCCTGTATAATTATTACAGAAATCTGAAAGAACAAAGACGGAAAGTATAATGTAATTCGTATAATACTGATATGTACAATTTTCTATTCGTAGCTAGGAATTATGTTGTCTCCAGGGGTGGAGACAGAGAGGACCTATATGCACCCTGGTTGATCAATCAATCCCCCCTCCCCTCCTGCATTTCAACATCCTTGTTTACATCTGTTGTTGATTTTTCTTATGCAAAACGAGGAAGAATTACAAATGAATTAAAATGAGAAATAAAATGAAAAACCAAAAAGAAATCTCAAATGAAAACCATATTAAGAACGTAATAGGTACATACATACTTGAAAGTTAGAAATGAATGGGGTATTCCAGTCATTTTTTCCAAAGTATATTGCTTGGGTGCTTGGGGTTAACGAAAATCAGGTCTGTTCATCGAGAAAATTTTAACACAAAATTAGAGAAGCAAATAGAAATTGGGAGTTTGGAAAAAAGGCTGGTGTCCCGTAAAGATAATTCACTGCCTCCTCAAGTTTCTCAAAAACGCACAGAGTATCAGGGACAAATTAAAAGGAATAAACATGTTTGAGGGAAATAATATAATCGTTGAAGTTTTTTTTAAACGTAACGACCACTTCTGAACGATAAAGTAACGTTAGGCAGAATGAGTGGAGACCTTGATTGCCGAGATCCCTATGGATATTCTAGACTGCCTTACCTACCACTTCAACACAATCATGCAAACAGCCCTGCCATGAAGTAGACAGGACCCGCGTTTTTTCAACATCCGATATCTTTATTTCCATTTCCTTCCTCCTCCCACACTACGTCCTTTTCACAGTTACCTGAACTAAAACATTCCGAAAATCATCTTATTTTTAGACTCATTGAAATACCCCATTCCAAATTAAAAATGTATTACATACTTGAAATTAGAAATGAATTCCAAATTGAAAATGTATTACATACTTAAAAATTAGAAATGAACTAACTAAATTGAAAGGAAAATGTATATTACACAGTTAAAATGAGATAACGCGTCAAAAGCGGTCATTAGTGATATTTGTTGTAGTGGTTTTTAGGTGGTTGAGTGGAGGCGGTTCCTCGCGCGACACATTACTCCAATAATGTCTTTCGTATTCATCAGATAGGACGTCAGTTCGTCTTTAAACTCGGGTTTCCCATCAGCTTTTATCACTGTAAGAGAAGAAAAAACGCTGTAAACTAAATGTGAGTTAATAAGCATAAAGTATCAACCTCATCAAATAAGTAGCCACTTCAAATCGAACTATTTATTTATTTATAATACTTACGGGCAAGCCCAACTACAAAGCAAGAGAAAAATTATACCTAATTGACAGTTGCCATGGCATATTAGGTAGGCAAACTTCTATTTTACGACGACGAAAGATAAATGAAAAACTTAAATGAACATTTTTTACAAAAGATAATATTACTTCAACGATAGGTATAGTTACAAATGATGAGGGGGATGGAAGGGGATTGATGAAAGAATTAGCAGTTTTTTATGGAGGAAACAGGACTCGAAGAGGTCATTGTCCGGATTTTTTTGGAGGAAAAGTTGTTGCCCGTGGGAGTCTAAACATGGGACTGTGATAAAGATAATTTGTGGGGGGAAAAGTGAACGTCATTGAAAAGACCGGGTAGAAACCTGGGGAATAAAGAAATTAAAAGTTCTAAGGAGATTAGGGCAGTCCAGCTGGCCACGGACCAATTTGCAGAGGAAGATTAGATCCGCTGTGCTGCGTATTTTTCTCAAGGGCGCCATATTACAACCTCTTAGGATGGACGGGTAATCTATACTAGTGGTGGGGGTTTTCATTTTGAAGGCGACGTACCTCAAAAATCTATTTTGGATACGCTCTGATTTATATGAACATCATAATAAGGGGACCACACCACTGAGCAGTATTCAAGGGTAGGCAGTACAGTGGCCTTGTAGAGCGCGGCTATAGCAGGCACACATGAAAACTCCCTCGTGTTCCTCTTGAGAAACCCAAGTGACCGCATAGCCTTATTTGATACTGCATCGACGTGCTCATTGAAGGTCAGCTGGGTGTCCAGCCACACCCCCAGATCCTTTGATTTGGAGACCCGTGGAAGTAGCCTACCGTTTCTGTGTGTGCATTTAGACATTTGGATTCATTTAGAAAAAGACAATTTTCCACGAACCAGCTCCCCAACACATCCAAAGTGGACTGAAGAAACCCGCAATCGGCACAAGACTCAATGACCCTGACAATTTTACAATTATCTGCAAATAACATGCATTTTGCTTCGACAAATGGATCGGCGATGCTATTGATCATATTAAGGAATAACAGTGGTCCAATATGGTACCCCTGAGGGACACCAGATGAGGCCATGAACGGCTTTGAAACCGTACCCTTAATCCTGACCATGAGGTACCTATCACTCGGTCAGCCAATCCAACATCAACCCAAAAACCCCCAAGGTTCCAAGTTTCGCAATGATCTGTGTGTAGGACAGCTTATCAAAGGCTTTGGATATAACACCTACTTGCCTGCCCTCCATAAATGCATTCATGAACGGACCTCTTTCAGTGCTAAGACCTACGTAGGTTCAGGGCTAAGACCTACCCAGTAGCGGTGCGTGGAGTCTGAAAACGGTGGGGCACCAGACCAGAACACAAAACCAACAGATATGTCTACAAAATACCCCAAGGGAACAACACCCTTCCCTTATTTACTGATAATATATGAAAACGCCGGCAATTTCTACAGCAAACAGTCACAAAAGTCTACAGCAGTCATGTGTTACAAACAGTCTACAGCAAATCATGTGTTACAAAAATATATAAACTAAAATACAGAAAAACAATGACCAGTCGGCTGATACCTACCTGAATCTTGAATAGAGAAATTATTGACTAGAAGCCAGGTAGTTATCTGTTGTTGACACCGATCAGTCCACAAACAGCAAACAGGACAAAACGCGTGTAGGTACCACAAATACAAGTCTGTCATCGGAACCGGACTGAACACAAAATACGCAAAATTTGACGCAAAAAAATTGAAAACTGACAGAGAAAAACAGATCAGAAGACGCATCTCGTATCAGATGACAAATTGAATCGAAGGGATCAAATCGATTGTGAAATGAATGATTTTGGGGAATGAAATCAGATTCTGGGGCAGTGGCCCAAAGTAGGCGTGGCAAACAACATTTTTTTTACTCGACTGAGCTTGTGCGGACGGGCTACTTTTCTCGGTTGCCATGGCGACACCAGGTCCCAGGACCTGCCAGTTTCAGGAGCCTAGGTTTCGATTTCGATTGCATGACATCGATTACTGTCACTATATTCTGATAACATCTGTGGAGCTACAGGGAGCCAACATGACGGAACCACATACTGAATATGCATAGCCAGAGACCTCTGTCGAGTCGCTGTTGAACTTTGTGAAAAATCTTAGGTACAGTTTAAGGAGGGAAATTCAAATGCCAACTGAACACATGGTTGAGTTTTTTTTTTACTCTTAGTGTTTCTGGGTAACGGGGCAGTGGCCCAAGTGGCTTTATGGACGCAATGCCCCTGGCTATACCTATCCATCAAGGGGTGTAGGAAGTAGATGTGTAAAATGATAGGTGGTTGCGATACTTTTGGGTTTTAAACTATGGAAACGACTACAAGTGCTGCTGATGGTTACAAGTGCTGTTGATTACGTTTGCTAGAGCTTCATGTCAGGATACAAAAAAATTCGGGTTTTAGCTCCTTCTCACCGAGGTATAAACGGTCCAAATGGGTACACAACGTAATATTGAGTACTGGAGGCGTGCAAACTAGTGACGACAGACTTCTCCGGAAGGTATGGTAATATTACTTCTTACACTAGCGGGAAACCATTTAGATTTAATACCGACTACACAACGGTTTATTATTTTCCTGTATAGACAGCCCGACGGCGTTGAAAGAAATTTCAAGGTGGGGGGAGGGCATAAGTTCTATACAAAAATCCAAGAGTGAAATAGATATCAATCCTTTCTGCGGCTGAGGTTTTTTTGGCGGGTAAATTTTTATAACAGGGTTGCTTTTGGGTGGATATCACATCTTTTTGCATTGATGACGTAAACATTTTTTTCCCTGTACCTACTTACTTCTTTATTGGGTAAAACTTTACAACATGGTGGTTGGGGGGATATTATCACATCTTATTGCAATGATGGTACCTTTAAAAAAGGGCACTTCCTTGGAGCATAACGAATGTGTGTGCAAAATTTCAGCTGGATCCGTACTCTGTGAGGCTGAAGCCCTGTCAAAGTAGAAAAATAGCGATTTTTGAACTTCTCCGGAACATGATGGTTCTGAGGGATGAAATTGGGCACACGTCCTCAATCAACCCCGGAGACCCCCAGGGGGCCGAGTTACCAGGAGAGGGGGGGGGGACGTTGTTCTTGTAGAGAGTGTTCTTGGTTGCTTTGAAGGTTTTAGGTCTTCTTGGCAGGCAGGATGCTCCCACGTCCCGAGATCAACTGTTCCCTAGCAATGATTTCTGGGCTGAGTTGTGTTTGTATACCACATGACTCATGTTGATGAAGCTTTTTGCTTCAAACTTCAGGATGGACAGCTGGTCTCAATTTAAAAACGTTAAAAACCCATAGGTAGGTAAGGTAAAAACCCCAGTGCCGGACATTTCTCCAAAAACCTTGTAAAATAAGGATTTCAGTTGAGTTGGGGACTTGATCTTTTGAAGGACTGACAAGAAAGTCATCAGGGGCGCTGCGTCCACAAGGCCACTCTTGCCACTGCCCCGGCACCCAGAAACACCAGGAGTGAAAAAATCCAATGACCATGTTTTCAGTTGGCATTTGAATTCTCTCCGTACAATGTACCTAGTTTTTTTTTCCCACAAAGTTTTACAGCAACCCACTAGATTTCTCTGGCTATGGATATTCAATATTGCAGAGGAGCCATGGTGGTTCCTTCATGTTAACTCCATAGACCAAGCATTATATCTGGATATAGCAACAGTAAATAGTAGTCCTGCAATCGAAATCAAAACCTAGGTTCCTAAACTGGCAGGTAGGTGCTGGGACCTAGTGTTTCCACAGCAAATGGCCTGTCCGCGCATGCTCGGTCAACTACAAAATTTGTAGTTAGCCTCACCCACTTTGGACCGTTCACAGAATCTGATTTCCACCCAAAAATCTTCCCTGTTCTATTCGATCCCTTTGGTTCAGCTTGTCATCTCGATACGAGATGCTCACGTCTTTGACTTGTTTTTGCTGTCTCGTGAATCACATCAGCTTTCTCTGTTGAGTTGTCAGTTTTCCATTGTTTGCGTCAAATTGTGTGCTTTTTTGTTTGGTCCGGTTCCGATGACAGATTTGCACATTTGTATTACCTACGTGCATTTTGTCCTGTTTGCTGTTTGTATTCTTGTGGTTTGTGGATTGATCGGCGTCGTAGCACACAGATAACTACCTAGCTTCTAGGCAACAGCTTCTCCATTCAAGTAGGTACCAGCCAACGGGCCAGTTTTGTTGTATTTTAGTTTACCGTATTTTTGTACCACGTGAATTCGGTGGCTAATTTGCAGTCGAAATCATCGACGTTTTTGTAGGACGGTAAAGTGTTGATTAAAACAGATCAGCCTTTGCTGAATATAACTATCAGTAAAAATAAAGGGAAGGGTGTTGTTGCCTTGGGGTATTTTGTAGAAAAATCTGTTGGTTTTGTGTTCTGGTTTGGTGCCCCACCTTTCTCATAACCCACGTGCTGCTACTGAAAGTCATCATGAACAAGTACAATGCAGCAGGACATGTCTTCTGTGAACAGGAAGTCACTGTGATAATTCAATTATGAGGTGTCGTTACATGCTCTTCAGGGGGCCTATTCACTAAGCCAAAACTCTCTCTTTTGGCAGAAGAGATTTTTACAGTATCCATGATAGGGTTATTCAGTAACTTATAAAAGAGAGAATTGGCGGCCATTTTGGCCATTTCGATCTCTTTCAGAGAGACACCTAGTTAGGTGTCTTTTCTCGAATGAGAGTCCCTTTCTCATTTGTTTGATAGTGATCGTGTATCATCCTTCGTTAAAGGTAAGTCGATTGTTAATTAAAAATATATACATAATATTATCGATTCATGAGTAAAAACGTCCAAGTAGGTAAGGGCTGAGAGCTATTCAGTAAAACAGACGATCCTGGGAGAGACTGCCCGAGGGAGACTATCTCTCCCAGGAGATTTTCAAAATAGATAATCTATTTTCGCTAGCTCTTTTAGTGAATAGGCCCCCCAGGAAGGTTTTCTAATAAAAAACGCTGCAAAGTCCTTGTCACATGGGTTTATTATTCTATTGGAGTTCTAGAGATTTTTGTTGGCTGTTAAATGTATTGTTTCTTTCATGTGGAATGATTGAAATAGCTATTTCTGATGATTTCCACCAATTTTGGCCCCCAAAACATGAAATAGGTACGCTTTTTTTTTCAAGATCATCTTTGATCATTGGTAGTGGCATTTAATGGTCTTGATTCACCTGTTTACACTTTTTCCAATGTTATTGTACACATTGATGGTGATTTCAGACAGTTTTCCAGGTTTTTGACTGATAAAAAACCAATTTTGGGAGCTGAACCTTTGGTAAAACCTCAATTTCCGCGTCTTTGGTCAAAATCGACATCATATTCGGTCTTCTCGTCCCCAAAAACATGGAAAAAGATACCTCAAAAGCTCATTTTACTAACATGTTGCTAAAACGCAAAAAGTACCTATTTTTACACACATTTTCACTCATAACATCCCTGGGTATATTCCGATCGGGCTGAAAAGTTTCGGGACACAACTAGGGCCCAAATGGAGCATGTGTGCGAAAGAACGACTTTTTTAGATCGAAAATGAAGCCTGTACACGTGATACGGCGGACGGCGTACGGACATTGCATTTTTTGAATCTACACACCTTGAAACGGAAAAGAAAAAAGTTTGAGGGGGTGTTATAAAAAATTTTTGCTGAGCGATTACATAGGTGTATTATTCACGGAATAATAAACCAAAAACGCTGCAAAGTCCTTGTCACATGGGTTTATTATTCTATTGGAGTTCTAGAGATTTTTGTTGGCTGTTAAATGTATTGTTTCTTTCATGTGGAATGATTGAAATAGCTATTTCTGATGATTTCCACCAATTTTGGCCCCCAAAACATGAAATAGGTACGCTTTTTTTTCTTTTTTTTAAGATCATCTTTGATCATTGATAGTGGCATTTAATGGTCTTGATTCACCTGTTTACACTTTTTCCAATGTTATTGTACACATTGATGGTGATTTGAGACAGTTTTCCAGGTTTTTGACTCATAAAAAACCAATTTTGGGAGCTGAACCTTTGGTAAAACCTCAATTTCCGCGTCTTTGGTCAAAATCGACTTCATATTCGGTCTTCTCGTCCTCAAAAACATGGAAAAAGATACCTCAAAAGCTCATGTTACTAACATGTTGTTAAAACGCAAAAAGTACCTATTTTTATACACATTTTCACTCATAACACCCCTGGGTATATTCCGATCGGGCTGAAAAGTTTCGGGACACAACTAGGGCCCAAATGGAGCATGTGTGCGAAAGAACGACTTTTTTAGACCGAAAATGAAGCCTGTACACGTGATACGGCGTACGGCGGACGGACATTGCATTTTTGGAATCTACGCACCTTGAAACGGAAAAGAAAAAATTTTGAGGGGGTGTTATAAAAATTTTTTGCTGAGCGAATACATAGGTGTATTATTCACAGAATAATAAACCAAAATGACGAGATACGCGATACGCGTAATAAGCTTATTTTTGCCTTTCCTTTGTGTATTTTAATGTTGCTAGGCACATTGTGGCTCGTATAAAGATTCTCAATAGTTTTTTCCACCAAACTTACTGTTTTGTGTTGGAAAAAAGAGCTATTTCTGTATGTCCGATACTACCTGTCCGTCTCTAGTTCATATCCCATTTTGTTAGGTGATGGAATTCTATAGGTTGTTTCACTTATCAATGCGTTCACGAACGCAATGAACAAATTCTCACTCAGACTAGAGGGGTCTGACTAACGGCGGACAGGGGTGTCCTCCACTGATGCTAATCTGTCCGCAGCTAGTTCACCCTGTCCACTACTAGAACTTATGATGTCGTCACTAAATAAAGGCTCTTCCTTTCCTCATGTGACTTGATTTGCTTCGGTATACTTTAGCTTAACTACTCACAGTTTTGGTTTATTATTCTGTGAATAATACACCTATGTATTCGCTCAGCAAAAAATTTTTATAACACCCCCTCAAAATTTTTTCTTTTCCGTTTCAAGGTGCGTAGATTCCAAAAATGCAATGTCCGTCCGCCGTCCGCCGTACGCCGTATCACGTGTACAGGCTTCATTTTCGGTCTAAAAAAGTCGTTCTTTCGCACACATGCTCCATTTGGGCCCTAGTTGTGTCCCGAAACTTTTCAGCCCGATCGGAATATACCCAGGGGTGTTATGAGTGAAAATGTGTATAAAAATAAGTACTTTTTGCGTTTTAACAACATGTTAGTAACATGAGCTTTTGAGGTATCTTTTTCCATGTTTTTGAGGACGAGAAGACCGAATATGAAGTCGATTTTGACCAAAGACGCGGAAATTGAGGTTTTACCAAAGGTTCAGCTCCCAAAATTGGTTTTTTATGAGTCAAAAACCTGGAAAACTGTCTGAAATCACCATCAATGTGTACAATAACATTGGAAAAGTGTAAACAGGTGAATCAAGACCATTAAATGCCACTACCAATGATCAAAGATGATTTAAAAAAAAAAAAAAAAAGCGTACCTATTTCATGTTTTGGGGGCCAAAATTGGTGGAAATCATCAGAAATAGCTATTTCAATCATTCCACATGAAAGAAACAATACATTCAACAGCCAACAAAAATCTCTAGAACTCCAATAGAATAATAAACCCATGTGACAAGGACTTTGCAGCGTTTTTCATTTTATCACTGTGAGAAGTATAACGATAATACTATGTACACGTTGTTTTTATACCTACTTTATGTTCGTCCACGTTAAAATAAACTCATTTTCCAATGAAATGATTCAGTTTGCTACTGTGTCCGTCTTTGGTACATCAAGTGTCCATCTTTGGTACATCAAGTGTCCAACTCTAGAGCAGTCACATTTTTGGGTGTCCACTACTCATGCATTTTAATGATCTGGAAAATTTGAATTTTCGCCTACATATTTGATATTATTGACTTGTAGGTGTTCAAAATGTCATTCGGAAAATGAATAATACTCGTATTAGTCAAAATATAGTGTAAAAAGCACAGAAATTTCCCCAATACCTTAGGACTCTATTGAAAATTTTCGAGATGTTAAAAAATATCAACTATTTTACACCACTTAGAGACGATTGACAGCAATGCCGAGCTTGGCAGACCAACTAGACCCCAAATGGGACACCTACAAATCAAATTTTGGTTCACGGTAACTAAAAGAAAGTGCATTGTACGGTAAACAGACAGAAATATTTTGTATTCCGTTTTCGGATTCTGTTTTCAAGATACGTAGAATCCGAAAATGGAATACAAAACCATCAAGCTGAGGGTGGGGGGTGGGGGTTGATTTTTCATGCTCCATTCCAAAGGTTAATTATTGAAAACAGAAAGTTTAATTGCAAGCTATGGAACCTCCTACGAGTGCCAGAGTTTGTGAGGCCATTGCCCTTGAGGATACAGAATACGTTGAAAACATGTTGCGGGCCCTCCAGATACATAACCTTCCTAAGAGCATAACCTAAGTTAATGCAGCAACTGACATCCGACCATCTCTTCAAACCATCGCATCACTCTACTACTCGACGTCTCTTTAAAATCAAACTGCAGTGGGCGCATCCACCAACTTGCTATGTCAAGGGGCCCCTAGATGTTCAATAATATTGTCAAAGTGTTGGTTGGCAAATTAAGAAGACAATTCGCATTGACAGCTCAAACTTTAATGTGAACAAAAAATATTTCACTTAACAACTCAAGAATTCCGGTGGATGTTGAACACATATTGCAGGTGACAATATATCTCAATAATACTGAAGCTCCCGCCAATACTCTTCAATTATCTCGTCAATCTAGCTATCAATACAGCGACAATGGAATTTTCTATAATCGGTGGGTCAGCCATTTTGCAGTAGGTACGACGACGTCTGAGTCGAGACTGACAAAATATTGACAGCTAAACTTCCTATTCCTAAACTAGAATGCGTGCATCAATATGGCTCCCGTCGATGCTCTTAAATCAAAATTCTATAAATATGCTTCAAATGACAATACAGGGGTTCACTGCTACCCGGTAATATGCCCTTTCAATGCGTCTCGTCAGTATTATTGACAATATTACTGCTGGTTGGTCGTCTAGGGGCCCCTATAATAGACGTCAAAAAAGGGATATCACTGAACTGCACACTCTACTTCTATGCCTATGAGACCTGTGGGCTGCAAACTCTAAAAAACCAAAATAAAATCAGGTTTTAGAGGCGAAAGACAAGGTCATCCAGAGTCATCAACAATAATACACATATTTACCTTCCCAATCACTGAGATCTGGATAGGACAGTAGAGTCAACGAGGTCGGAGTGTCTTTAGAAATCGAAAAACCAATCGAGTAGACGTTCGGTTTGTCAAGCACTATCCTTATATCCAAATATGCTTTGTAGATTTTCCACAGCTTCATTGTACTTTCAAAGTCTTTCTTCATTTTGTCAACTCGATTCTCTTTTTCTGAAAAACAAAGTCATGGAATTCACACCATAGCACGATTCTGACCTGAGTAAGTGAACCTAGGAGCTCAAATTACATAGGTACTGGGGAATTTTCGTCAAATTTGTTTTTTGGCAAAAATATTCAACTCTTGAAAAAACGGTAGTTTCAAGCTACTTCTCACAAATAAGCGGTATTTTTTTAAATGAGGGTGATTAAAAGTAAAAATGCGACAAAAAATGACGTATCACATCTACTGACATTACATTGGCTGTTTACCCAAGGAGGCAGAGCGAAGGTTCTCAATGCTGCCAACAACCCAACATTGTAAATGGCCAACCTTCAAGAACCTTTACCATGACCTCCACTCTCGTTTTGATGAGGATGTGTTTTTTTTAAAGTTATTTATAAATTTGTGGTTCCATCCATCCACCCACTGTGGTCCTGTACACTGTTTAAAGTGATGCACTAGCGCTCCAAGCCGGATTTGAGTTAAACTACTAGGCAATTTGCCTTATGATCCATTTCTAGCGGGAACTAGGAAATTCGAAATCTCACACTCATTTTCTGCCTAGATCCGACAAACTTCCTCATTGTGTGGTCAATAAGTGTTAATTTCCGTTACTGAACAGAATTTGTAACCCACATAAATTTCCCATTAGTGACAGAAATTTTTAGGGCCATTTATTTGCCTTCTATTCTTTGTCATCTCCTGAGCCGAGAAATCGTGTAGGAGAGTAGGTACCTCCATTTTTAATACAATTTTTAAGCTGGATCAGTTGAAAAACGCGTCGTTTTTTTTTGCTTATGGGGCAGTGACGTCACTTTGCTCCAAGTGGATCCACCTGTGTTGCAATCTTTTCTCTAGAAATCGATAATTTCTTCCTAGATATGTTACGGGCCCAAACCGGTAACATGCACAGGCAATAGGTGGGGTGCTCGCCTCTCTCGGGCGAAAGCTGATGGAGATGAAGGAGTTCGGGTTTGGCCCTGGCAATTGGCGATGTGTCTCGTTATTATCACATGGGCGAAACCCGAAGGATAAGCACTGGCATAGCCTGTTTCGCAAGGTTGTCTATTTCCACTAATAAACGCAAAATATACTGTTATACTGGTTTTGATGATCAATCCATCGTTTGATCCACCATGGTTTGACCACAGAAACCGGTATAACGGTATAGTTTTCGTGTATTAGAGAAAACAGACCACCTTTCAATAACTCCGTTTTTATTTTTATTCTGTAAGTACTCCTCGCATGCTCAGAAATTCATTAGGTACTAAAGGTTTCAAGAACCGCCGTAGACATAATTTGAAGTAATACCAAGCTCCATATCCTCGACTTCCGTCTTGAGGTTTTTCAACGTCTCTTTCTTCTCTTCAGTCTCACTCTCTTCATTGAGAAGCTCAGTTCGCGCATATTTCAACCTGAAAATGAGATATCAAATTGACTGTTCAAGTCTGAAACACAGTTTTGGTAGGTAGTACATGAAGGAACCATTTCATTTTTGAAAATCATTTACCGATGAGATAATCCATTGTCTTCGTCATCGACCAAGCACATCTCGTTAGTCTGCTGAGCTTTACGACTTCTCAGGTTCTCAATTTCAATTGTGAGAGTGTCAAATTTTTCTAGAATCAAACATAAGTAAGGAACGTAATGCAGTAGGTAGACAGGCAACTGGGGATGAGTGATCAAATATTGCGTTATTTTGGGCTACTTGCATGAATCATGAAATTCTAAATATCTGGTTGTGTGTAGGGAGGTGTCATAATTAACAAAACGAGAGATTAAACGGACTAAAAATGTTTGCTTGAGTAGAAACAGACTTTTAAAATTGGAGCATTTAAAAAGACGCACTGAACTTGCGACGTCATCAGTGAAGGAGGCTGTAAAGCGTGCCTCACGCCTTTTTTTATTTTCAAATCTTATTTGGTTTACGGTAAATCGAACAGTGATTGTTTCAAAGAACAGCCTTCATTTTCACATTATTCTTTAGCAATGTGCTTTCGATTTTTAAAAAAATCATGCAAATTGTCCATTCGGTCTTCTTTGGTGATGGGTAAGTACATATTATTTGAGAAGTATACACAATAATTAAGATTAGGTAGATAATGACGATAAATACACTTAAGTCGTATTTTATGAGAAGTACCTAGTTGAAATTATTCTGACGAAAAATCAGAAAGTAGCAGGAGTGGTGATCCTCAGTAAGTTACTGGTGTAATCAACGTTTTAAAGCTTCGTAAGCTCCATTCATGTAGAAGAAAAAGACAAAATAATTAAACGACTGACGGAGCGATTTGACAATTCAAGGAAGGCAGGTAGCTGTCATTATGGAGCATTCAACTACAAAAGGACGGGGGATTCTCTCATTCTGTTTTCCAGAATTACGAGTAGATATGACACTTCTTGGGCCATCCTTACGCCTTGGAGTTCCTTCGAACAGACATCCAAGGATCCTATGAATGTGTGTTGTTGGGTAAATTCAATGAAAACTCCTCTCTCGTTTGACAGTTCACAGTTTCTGTCTCCACAGGGAAATAGCTACTAACCTTTGTCAGATTTCAAATGCATGTCTTCATCAATGGCTTGGTCCGCCCTTTCACGGGCCTCCTGTAGAAGTTTAGTCAAGAAGTCATCAAATTCGGATTTAACTTGATGACAAAGTCGTTTAATCTCGGTAGTAATTCTATCCATGGTATTTTCCTGAAAATGATTACCAACGGGTCAGAGGTACACAGATCCCGACGTAAATCCATTAGACTTATCTTTATACCTAAATATTCCAGTGGACATTCCGAGATAACACGTCCCTCGCGCGATTCCAATCGTAGCAGTCATAAGAACTTCTCTACCTACGGTGTCATGGCCATACTCACATGACTAGTTGCCTCCCGAATACCTTGTGTAGTAAGTACCTATGGCATCAAATCCTACCTTCAGTATTCCTTCAACCAACCATGGCATGTATAATGTCTATAAATAATAACAAACTGCTACTGCCTGTTACACAAAAAACCAATCCACATAATTAGGTACTAATATAGGTATAGGTAAATTTCAACCAAAAGGATGGAGATAAAAACTGAAAAAAATGCATCACATTTTTGAATTCGTGTAGAGATGAATCATGTGAAAATACCAGGCGGTAGTGCGGGTTCGTGGTAATATATTAATTTGAAAATGGCTATAATTTTGGTCAAACTCACCTGCTTAGCTCAAAAAAGTGTACACTAAACGAGAATGTGCGAAGCAAACGGCTTTAGTGAAAAATCTACCTAACGTCTACCCAACCATAATCAAAATCAACATTTTATCAAAAATTCAAAACTGAAAACTTGAAGAGAACTCAGAGCGGCAACGGCAGACGGCAGTTACAAACAACGACGATAACCAACTGGAAGGGAATGAACAACGCGGGAAAACGTGCATGGATCATATCATTTTATGTGCACTGGTGGATAGATGGAGGGATGGGGACATAGTCTCCTGTTCTGTGGATGGGGATGCCGGTTTTTCTCTCAACGTTGTTGCACTGTCCAATCCCAATAAAGGTAAAGGTGGTGTAAGCTGTGAATGTCAGGATGAAACCAGGGTAATCGAGGGTAATTTTAAGAAAAATTTCGTACATTCACAGATGAATCCGTTGATTTACGGCCAAATTTGCTGGGTCGGTTTCCTTTCAACGGGCGCCTGTGGTAGGTAGCACTTAATAATAATAATAATAATAATAATTTTATTTCCAAAATAGGAACAATGTTCCCGCCTAGCTTTGGAAAGCTCAAAGTAACATATATATACCTATTTTGTAACATATAACATATATATTACCTATTTTGTTCTTTCGCTTTTCTTATATATTTTGTTCTTAAAGCGAAAGAACAAAATAGGTAACAAATTTCAGTATAATACGAAGAAGGAGAAGGTGGTAAAAAGAAGAGATTGGAAAGAAGGTGAAGCGGAGAGAAAAGTATGGAAGAGAAGATGAAAGAATGGAGAAGGAAGAGTAAAATGAAAGTGGATAAATGGAGAGGGAGAAGGTGGTGAAAAGAAGAGAATATTGAAGGAGGTGAAGAAAAAGAAAATAGTAGGATGGAAGAGAAAAATGAGAGAATACAGCTAGTAGAAGAGAGAGAAGTGACCTTTTCCCGAAACGCACCTTCAATGCACTCATGAAGGTGCCCAGCGATGGGAGGGACCTTATCACCAGTGGCAAGCCATTCCACATCCTTGTTCCAGCCACCTTCATTGAATTAGAAAATGGTCTGCTCCGCGCATGAATTTGAGCCAATGCATCCAAACGAGGGGAAGGACCCGGAGAAAACATGCTGCTCAGGTACGTGGGCATTGATGGGGTATTGTTGACACAATTGTGAATGAATTTGAATAAACGTATTTTAAGATAATCAACTAAACTACAGCCCAGCACCCGATCAAAATAGGGTGAGATGTGCCCTCGTGGTCTTAATTTAAAAATATATCTCACACAATTGTTGAAAGCCAATTCCAACCTTCTTAGGGACCCCGAATCGGCGGAGCATGTGAATAGAACGTCACCATATTATGTAAAAATTGGAATTAGACAAGGTTCAATCTAACAATATGACAACCTATTCATGGAGTGTAATGACCCATAGACTTTCTGACACCCCAGATCATAGCTGAGAGATACGCCCAAGTCTTTCGCCCTATCTGAGAATGGAATTGGGATTGAATTTAAAAGCAAGGATGGGCACTTACTAGTGTCAGAAGGTTTAATAGACAAGGCTTAAATCAAGGCCTGGGACTTCAGGGTGTTCAAACGAAGGAAATTTGCGTCAGCCCATTGTTGAATGAGTCTCAGATCCTCATTCATCAGAGCAATGCCCTGGTCCAGGTCACCGGGTGCACAACGCAAAAAGACCTGAATGTCGTCCGCAAATTGATGTGTTCTGGAATTTCGGAGGCATGCACTGAAGTCATTTACATGCATAGAGAATATACGATGGCCTAATACCGAACCTTGAGGAACTCCTGCGGTGAGGGGCAAACTAGAAGAGACTTCGCCGCCAGACAAAACAGCCTGGGTACGACCTGTCAAAAATGATAGCAGCAGCTTGCAGGCAGATGAACTCAAGTTGTATTCATTTCGGCATTTATTAATGAACACACCGAAATTCAAGGAACCAAAGGCATTGCTGAAATCAAGGAGGACCAGGATGGTAATGTGGCCAAGCTCAAACCCCTCCCTAACACTCTCCGTAATATCTATCAGAGACGTTATACAGCTGTGCCCCTTTCGGAACCCAGACTGGTAGCACTTCTTTTACCATTTCGCTTGGTAAGCTTTCTCCATCCTGAGATCTTGGAGCATGTCGACATTTGAACTTATTTTTGAATTTCTTGGAGTTTAGTGAAAGCGTGGTCTCCTGGTCTTCATTCCTCTGACCTGAATGTATGGTTCTCTAGGAATCTCTATATATAAAAATGAATGTCTGTCTGTATGTATGTATGTTCCCTATAGACTCCTAAACTACTCGACCGATCGGGATGAAACTTTGGGAATAGGTATGTTTTGGGAACACCGGGGATGGTTTCTGACTAGGTTGCATTCTCGGTGGAGACTTCCTTCAACGGTTTTCAGGCTATTCCTAGCAACCCCGATCTTGAAAAGTTGTTGTCGAGAATGTCGTTGTCAAGAAAAATGGGAAAAGCAGTTTCGTCGAGTTTTTCATATCGGGTCGTGAGTGGTGTCCTCGGCTAGGGCAAATTCCCCTCTTTCCGAAAAGTGGCGAACGATTTTTCTAGGACCACAACTTGCCGAGTTATTTACATATTAACAATGTTAGCAGCAACTCGCCGAGTTATTTATTGGTACCTATCAACACGGCGTCAAATCTTTTTTCAAAGTTGTTTTCACAAGGAAAGTTCCACAACCCACCACGAGTACACAGTCGGTAATGGTGCGGGGGAGGGGGAACTTTACGTCCAGTTATTTACGCACCCCGACCGGGGCAACGCCCGGGTAATCCGCTAGTAAAATATAATGTGAGGTTTTACCCAACCAGCAATACTGGCATGCGTTCCAATGCCACCTGAAGAGTGTTGTGTTCTAAGTGCTTTTGGGTACACATTGTGGTTTTTCCGTCTGGTGCATAGTACACGAATAAATCAGCTTTTCCAACTCGTGAACAGGCCACATAGGTACATAGGCACATCTGTCCAGTCTCCTGTAACTAACGTATCCTACCTCGGAATGTTTGAAATGTACATACCTACAAAAATACCATTTGAAGGTTTGCCCCATTGGTAACTAGGTACTTGACAAACGGAATAATTGTTCGAGGTGCTTTCAATGATATTATTCATAATATATATCTGGGTTGAGTTACCTATGAGAAAATTGATATCATTCCCCAATCTGTTAGTTATATTATGATCAAAGAATATTGGAATGAGAGTGCTTAAATCCTACTACCTCCAGTGGTATTTACCTTCAAGTACCTGTAGGTACCTATGTAGGCATGTATTAAAGATAGATAATAGGTTTGTTCACAGTGACCAATCAGTGAAAGTCTTTTGGCCATTTGCAGTGATTCTCAGACTCTTTTCAGACTATGTTCCCATGAACGCCTGTTTTCCTGACTATCAATCGCCAGTTTTATGATCTTCATTTCTCAGAGAAGATAGGGTGGAGGAGAAACTGGCCATGCACGTACCCATGACTTCTGTTTATACCACTTTCCCAATTTTAAATGAAAATAGGTTCCATTCTAAGAATTTTGAGACTAACCGCACTCTCCTACCATGAATTACTTCTTTTTCTATGAGCTTTCAAAGTTTCGACAACAAGTCACGTCGTTGTACCACTCTCGCCAGGGCGGGAACCCCTTGCCAAGTTAAAACGAAACTCATTGCCAAAACGTTGAAAGCTCATAGATAAAGGACGACTCATCTTAGGAGAGTGCGGTTGGTCTCAAAATTCTTGAAATGGAACCTACCTGCATTTAAAAAATAGTTGAACAGAAGTCATGGGTAGGTACTCCTCAGTCCTCATTCCCAACCATTATCAAACTCCAACGCTTATCAAGATGGAGGATGGTTTCTTAAGGTTTTCGAAAGTCAGCTAACCTTCAGAAAACTTTTACTTACGTCTGTAGGATTGGGCGGGGTAAAGGTAAATACGTGGTCAAGGGTGAAAATTTCAATCGGCCATTAATTCAGTTCATTGTAGAATAATTATGTCTATCGAATTTTGAAGAAGGAAAGTAACCCGCAATGAGGAGCACCCATGACTTCTGCTTATATTTTTAAATGAAAGTAGGTTCCATTCTAAGAATTTTGAGACCAATCCCACTCTCCTAAGATGGATAGTTCTATTTCTATGAGCTTTCAAAGTTTCCGCAAAAAGTGACGTCACACTTGGCAAGGGTGGTCCCAGGGAGTGCAGTGACGTCACTTGTAGCCAAAAATGTGAAAGCCCATAGAAAAAGGACTATTTATTGTAGGAGAGTGCGGTTGGTTTCAAAATTCATGGGTACTGGTAATTCCAGTTTCTTTACCCCCAATATTGATGTAGTTGGTGTAATATTATTTTGAGTTAAGAGATAGAGATTTGAAAAATAAGGGATATGTTGCAATGTTGTAACAAGAAATAATGTTTGATTACAATTACCGGACCCTACCTCCTAACAGTCGATTTGGCTGCCTACTACTTACCCGCTTACCGAAAGGTTTGTTTGCAGTGGCCATAGGCATTTTTTGTACTCCCCGCCATCTTTTCATGTTCAACCCAGGGATCGGTGGTACTGGAAGACGGACGAAGCATTGAAGCGTTCTCTCTCGATAAAGTGTAGTTCTTTGTGTTCACGGGAAGAGCTACTTCTTCACGTACACAGCAAGAACTTCGTCTATAGGTGTAGAGAACCCTTGAAGCTCACTAGTTGGTCTTCCTATATCATCTTGACCTATCAGTCCCACGGATGAAATGTCCAGTTGGTACACAGAAAATAGCTTTGTTCCCACAGGAATTTTCTGGTGGTTACCTGACTCCTACAGAAGGAACCTTAAGAAAATCCATGATCCATTACCATCTGGATAAGCGTTTGAGAAGGGTTTGCATTTGATAATGGTTGGGAATCGAGAAGGCCTTTTGTGTAGTACTGAAATGGTGATAAGAAAACTGTCTTTGGATAGTCAGGAAAACACTGCAAACAGCCAGTCATGGTAGTCCAAAAAGAGTCTGAGAATCACTGAGAATAGACAAACGCCTTTCTGACAGTCAGGCAATGGATACTGAAGTAGGTTGATAATATCTTGGGAGTCACTTCCAATGTGTTCAGTTAAATGGCAGATTCACGCAGCTGAGTGTTCCTCTGTTTTATGGATGGTGAAGCAATTTCTATTAAGTGTTAGACGTGCGTTAAAATGCTACGAACTTTGAATCAATCTCTTCCAGCTCCTTTGCAGCTACAAATAATCTGCATTTCAGATTTTTTTAAATACATGGGTGACACCATAATCTAGTCATTTTCTTTCTCTTGTGAAAGTAGCAGACGACAACCACCTCTCCGTTCACTTGAAAACTCTCCGGATATAACTCCAGCTCACTTCACAACTATACTGAGGATGCCGAGATTATGTCCCTTCATAGTTTCCTGAATGTGAAGTCGAAAGTTGTGTACGGGTAATATACCCAAACGCAACTCAAGCTGAGGGTAGGTACTTGAGTCCATTTGGAATTGCCTCATGTGAAGAGGGCCTCAGATAGCCGTCAGATGGTCACTGAGAACAAACCTACCCCCACCCACTCAACTAGCTGAAAGAGATGAAATAAATTTCCATTTTTTCAATGGATTGGTGGTCAGTGTGGTCAAATGTGAGGAACTTCCAAGGGCCCCAAGCGTAAAAAGCATGAATACCTGATGTGCATTTTTGATCCTATAAATATTGAGAACTGAATTATTTCTATATGAAAACCTCATATTATATTGGATTCATGCATAACTCAAAATTAATGTGTTATAAAAATGAGCGTTATTTCCTAAAACTTATAAAAATGGGCAATTCACCGGTTTTATTTTCTTAAGTAGAAGATCTTGGCGAGTGCTTTCCAAAAAGGTGCTATATGAGGAGTATTATATGATCGGAAGTGGCCGATAATGTAGCTTAGTTCGTGCTGTCCCCTCGGGGCTAGCTCCAAGCAAGTTCAGTTTTTTCTTGAACCGAACTGGCTCGGTGTAGGGTGAGCTCTGAACACCCTCGCTCAGTGCAGGGTGAGCCTGGAGCTTGTTCGGAGCAGGGCTCAGCTGCCCCTGGTCTCCTGGTGGGGCAATGAGGGCTTGGTCGGGGCAGCTCGGAGCAAGCCCCGTGGCCAGCACGAACACCGAATCATCTGCCCCGGGACTGCGCAAACACTGGACCACTTGGCTCGGAGCTCGCCCTGGGCCTGCACAAACGGCAAATGTTTGCCCTGCCCTTATTGCGCATGCCCGGGTTGCTCTGAACAAGCTCTGAGGGACTGCAGGAACAGAGCTACCAGTGGAAAGAAAGGGAAATGACGTCACAGGTAAAAGCCCTCACCCGCATGTCCGCCCTGGGTAACCCTCACCACCATCCACTTGTGACGTTGTTTTCTTTCTACCCGTTTGTTGCCCAAGCTACACGGAGTTTTAATATGAAAATTGGCAGTGTTAGGTTTTTAAGGGTGCTTAATCCCATTCTGAGATCAAAAATTAAAAAATTCCTACACTAGGAAATTGCCCATTCAGAAGGATTTCGTCATGCTCCCATTGAAACTACATTGAACCCACCAGTCCACGCCACCAGATTTCTAGCCAGCGCTACACGATGCGTCGAATGTTGGGCCAAACGTTGGACCGTACTCGACGAGTGACTCGAGCAAAAGCCCCAGTCACACGGTGTTGTCGGTGGTGGCAAATGTTTGATCCAGTGCGATCCAGGTCGAGCCGTAGGGAGTTTTTTCATAATTTTTAATAAAGTTGTGTGTGTAAAGTTTTTTATAATGGAAACGGATGATGAAGATTTTGCAGCGATTGCTGCAGCACAGTTGTTACTTATTTCGTGTACCGAATTGTTGTTGAAGCGAAGGAAACCAAGAAGAAGAAGGTGGTGGATGTTATCCCATAATAAATCCACAGAACGGTACGTGGTGAAAAGTTTTCGTGTTTTTGGTATATTATTTTTCATAGAGAAGTTAAGTCAGTAGGCAACAATCGGTCGGTTTTCTCAATTTCCAATCAAAGCGCGGACCAATTTTCAATCATGCAACATTACCAAATGAGCGAATTTTGGAAGACCCTGTTATTTTTTAAAGATTTTCAGCAATTTCTAACAATAAAAACCAAAATGTGAAAACTTGCTTGTGAACCAAAAAAGCTGATCTTCGAATTCATCCTTACCTATCCGATTCTTGATTTTTTGGCGAAGGAACGGAAGTCTTAGTTACGAATTTCTTAGGAGTTAGAATTTCTTAATTACTTATTTACAATGACGTTATTCATTAATATTATCGGGTGCAGCGGCTCAGATATGCTGATTAATCTACTGAGGGAACCGTCTGGCAAATTTGAAAACTTTTGCCGTATGTCAGCAGAAGATTTTGAGTGCCTATTGAATAAAATTGGATCAATAAAATCACTGCGCTACAAACTACAAACTGAACGCCGAGTCGTGTGGCCGACCCTCCGTGTTCGAAGAAACGAGCCTCCAACGTTCCCGCCAACATTGGACCCTTCTTTTTCCTTTGACTTGGGTGCAAGTACCGCTCTCAGAGCGATCGCCCTCCAACGCCAACGTTGGACGCTGGCCGTTGGACGCTGGACGTTCGAAGGTCGGCCACACGATGCTACCAGTAGGGATGTGGCGTTCAGCACTGAACGGATCCGAACTGAACGGATCTTTCAGTTGAACGTATCCCAACTGAACGGGTTCCCAAAGAGTTGCCGTTCACCAGTTCATGAACTCCCTCTTGTGACGTCCTCACTCCTCGTACCTTCCTCCGATCCCACTCCTTCTCCTTGTCACCACCCGTTCTCAACTCCTTTACCCTTCCCCTCGCCACTCCTCTCTTTCTGCCCTTCCCTTCAACCCTTACCGTTCTTTCACCCTTCCCTTATCCCTTGAGCTGAGAGTTGACTGACCAGTTCATCAACTCCATGGAATAACAGAATTAAGTTCAACTCCTTCCCTTCACTCTTCACGTTCTCTTCATCCCTCCCTACACCCCTTACCATTCACATCACCCCTCCCTACACCCCTTACCGTTCTCATCACCCTCCCTTCACATCTCCCCTTCTTCTGAACGGGGATTCTACCTGAACGGGCTTTGGAGGGTCAAACTTGGAGTGAAGAACTGAAGAACGGTGAACTGATCCCAGAAAAGAGTGAACTGGTGGGAGTTAACTCCCGGAATTGAACGGATCTTACACATCCCTAGCTACCAGTCACCAAGCGTCCAACATTGGAAGGTGTTGGTAGCATCGTGTAGCGCCGGCTTAAGCTTTGGTGTCAAACCAGGGTCTGCGCTGGTTGACCGCTTCGGCACTGGAAATAGAAGAGGAAAGCGAAGTCGGCAATCCAGAGTGTAGTATCCATGGACGACAGAGCTGTGATGGATGCTCAAATATTTTTCGGTTTTTGGAATGTCCATCTGTCCATGCGTTGTTTTCTTCCTTGGTTCTTGGATTTTTGCCTTGTTTTAACGTATTGTTGCATTGCTGATTCGCAGTTGCATTTCGTGCATGGCGTGTTTGAAATTCGCGATTTTTAGCTCTACTAGATCGATAACAGTTTCGTGATTTTCTGTCAAGGTTTCCTCAAAATTCTCCGTGGGATACCGTGTCATTTATGGTCAGTTAGTTACAGTTACATTCCGTGAACGATAATGAAGAACCGACCTTCCAATGTGTTCGTTGGGACTGCCTCAGGATTGTTCAAGGGTGAATAATTGATTTCATATAAGTAATGCAATTCTTTAACCCACAACCCGTTCTTAAACTCCATGCATATTTAGGAACTGGTGTACCTGCAACGGGAAACGGATGAGGTCAATGAAACATTGCCATTGTTCTGCTTGATGCCATCATGTCGTCTACCTAGATAAAAGAGAATTTTAAACTTATACAGGGTACATACTTTACTGTCTAGCTATTGTGAGTCTGCCTACATAATTGATCGTGCTAGGTCCGCATGTAGTTTCTCTGCTCTAGGTATGTTAATTTATAACGATATCCAATTGCGCGGACACATTCCTTCCTACCAAATCCTGTCTCGTGCTACTTTAGTACCATGTTGAAGTAGGTAGGTCGTTGTGAAACTGAAGGTTGTACCTACTTGCGTGGTGGCTTTTTCGTTGTTATTAGCTTTTGTACCCCGTTAATCACTAACGATTATTCATGTTCATAAAACATCTTACACTGTTTTATCTTCTTCAATTCCAGCCATTAACGTGACTGATAAAGAGGAAACACTGGTTGTGAACGTTGAAGGCGTGAAAGGCGGCACAAATAGGAATCCTGTAACTTGTGTCAACTGGGGCACTGGAGATGACAACATTCCGCAGGTAGCCACTGTCTTTCATTATCGCTTGATTTACTTTCATTCTCATTTTATACTCATTATGATAAACATTTTCAAGTGCAGTGCCTAAACTGTTATTGCTTCCTTTGATTCTACGAGTATTCAGATCAGTTCACGTAAATAAGTACTTTATAGAACAGGCATAATTTAGAAAACATTCCACACGTAGCTATCAATGCATATAAAACTAGTATATTGATTAATTAATAATTTATATAGTTTTGGTTTATTATTTTGAAAAATGAACCGTTCGAATCGAATATGAAAAAAAAAAAAATTCTAACCCCCCTCAAAATTTGATGGTTTACGTTTCAAGGTATGTAGGGGTATTGGGGGGGTACGTAGGGGTAAACTGCACAACGGTTTATTATATTGTACAGAATACCCTTCTTTTACAGATCACAGCTCTCTGTATAGATAACCCGTCTATATAATGTAGATCGCAGACCCTCCATAGGTTACTACCTAACCCCATACTCGTTACTAGGTACCTATCTAAATCACGAGTTAAATGTTGCTAAAATAATTCTTTCGATGACAAACAGCAACTAAAATGGCAAAAGAAACGCAAATAATGAATTTTTGAAGGAAAATGGTTGATTTGGAGTGAAATAGATGCCCCTTCTGCGTAGATCACTGTTTTCTGTGGTCAGTACCTACCCTCTGGTCAAGTAGAATGAACCGTTGTGTAATAACTTGCCCATAAATAATACTTCAACGGTTGGTCAAGTTGCAAAAGTACCGATCAACAAAATCCAGCCCCTTCTAGGTAGATGAACCGTTGTGTAATAATTTACCGTTATATAATAATTTACCGTTGTGTAATAATTTACCCATCAATAATACTTCAAAGTTTATTCAAGTTTCACAAGTACCTACCAACAAAATCCAACTCCATCACTTATCAAATGAAATAATATCGCAGAACAACCAACTCGACTTCATATTATAATCAGGTGCTCCCTAGTGATGATATCCTGGCCGGATTTATACCGTTTGATTCACGATCGTGTTGACGAAGCTTTTTGGTGCACACGAACGGCTGGACGTACAATGCTCCGGGTGGTCTCAAAAAATTGTTTAGCTCAACACAAATTTAATAACGTAAAAAAGTCATACCCTTCTCTCGAAAGTTTTCGAGCTACGGCGTTCTGAAAATTTCAACCCCTATTTTGAACCCCTTAGAGATGACTGACAGTAACGTCGAGCTTCGAGGACCAACTAGACCCCGAACGGAACCTATAAGGCGAATTTCATCAATTTTGTTTCATGGTAACTAAGCAAAGTGGGCCCGTACGGCGTACGGCGGACAGACAGAAATTTTTTTATTGCAGTTTTGGATTCTACATACCTTGAAACGTAAATCGTCAAATTTGGGGGGGGGGGGGGGGGGGTTAGACTTTTTTTTTCGTGCTCGATTCCAATGGTTCATTATTGAAAATAATAAACCAAAATTTCTGTCTGTCCGCCGTACGCCGTACTGACCACTTTTCTTCGTCGGCACAGCAGGATCGTCACGACTGACCCCGATCGCATTGTTTGCTCGGATTTTATTGAATTTCCCTCGCTCCTAATTTCTTCATTTTTCTAATTTCTTTGGTAATCATTTCCATAAGCCTGATGCCATTTTGGGGTCTTGTACCACCTGGAGCATTGTACGTCCAGCCGCTCATTCACACGAAGGCAGGTATTGATTGACCCCAGAAAACAGTGATCTACGCAGAAGGGTCATTTATACAGGGTGTCTCACTTATGATCCGAAAATTTTTAACCACGTGTTCTACAACCAATTTCCAACAAAAAGTGTCCCCTAAAGTTTTTTTTTTAAACCACTAAAAACCTGAGTTTTTTCAATGTTGAGATTTTTTTCGTGTTTTCGACCTTTGGTCACTGAAAAGGTCATAACTCCCTTAATATGAAAAGTAAAACCAAATCTAAGTAAACCGTTGGAAAGAGCATTAAATTTACCGTCTTTTGAGCCTCTAACAAAAATTTTTTGAAGGGAACTTGAGAGTGAAAAATGAGCCTGAAAAGTTAATTTCGTCAATTCTTGAAAACTGCCTGTTTTTCAAACGATCATTAGTCCCCATAATTCTGGTGATTGGTCATAGCCTGTAAGCCTAAAAAATGCGCAAAAGCCTCAGCTTTCCATCGGTATAGTCAGTTTTTATTTTTTAGAGGGAACGCTTTTGAGAAAATTGAGTTTTTATGCGAAAAAACGTGTGTTTTCAGGCACATTTGAGGGTTTTTTCTTGGGGAAAAAAGTAGGTACTGCATGACTAACCACTGATGACTTTGGACGCGGATTTACGTATTTTTTTACGCTGAATCTAATGGTGACATACCCAGAGCTTCCTACCAACGCCGCTCGTCTGTCGATGGGATTGTATGCGAAAACACGTGTGTTATACAGAGTGAGGTTTGTTTCTGTTGTTAAACAACAAACTTTTGTTGTGATGCCCTCTTCTTAGCGTTGATAAGAAAATCGTCATGAGGAAAACATGTACGTACAAAGTCTCTCTATTCGACCGAGTTCACCATCACGTTCAGTCCGTTCTTCCGTTGCGTTCGATCCAGTTTCCTGTGTTGAAAATTTTCGAAGTTTTTCTTTCAACTATGGCTCTATGAACTGACGCATGTGGCACCCCTAGCTGCAAGCCCAATCGGCGGGTGCTGGAAGTGGAATCCTCAGCTATTGCGTCCAATATCGCCTCGTCACGAAATTCATCGCGTGGACCACTTGCTCTGTGAGTGACCATTTGGAACAATTCCCCGTTCCGTGCACGTGTGCATACCTGCGTTAATATTTGAAAAATTTTAGCTGTAATTCACCATTGCTGGTCGTTATGGCTGAATAAATGTCATGAAGCTATTACGTAGGCGTAGAAAACAGAATTTACCTTGTGAGTAATTTCCAGTTGTTAACCTCATACCATCAGGCGTCTTCACAAATGGGTGGGTTAAATAAGGGTGTTAGCACAAACAACACTTCATTCCGAACATGACGAAATCCAAAACACAAAAACGAACACCTTTTGATATGGTGAAGTGCATTTACCCTACTGAAGGTTTCTCTGTAAGGAGGATGTCTGTTGGGGAAACGCCGCGCGTACTCTCTTCCCGCTGCTGATGCGTTTCCGTGCGTAACCATATACGAAAATCATGTCGACGCACTCTTTGACGGTATAGGTGAATGGAGCCATAGTGGAAAGAAAAACTTCGAAAATTTTCAACACAGGAAACTGGATCGAACGCAACGGAAGAACGGATTGAACGTGATGGTGAACTCGGTCGAATAGAGAGACTTTGTACGTACATGTTTTCCTCATGACGATTTTCTTATCAACGCTAAGAAGAGGGCATCACAACAAAAGTTTGTTGTTTAACAACAGAAACAAACCTCACTCTGTTTAACACACGTTTTTTCGCATACAATCCAATCGACAGACGAGCGGCGTTGGTAGGAAGCTCTGGGTATGTCACCATTAGATTCAGCGTAAAAAAATACGTAAATCCGCCTCCAAAGTCATCAGTGGTTAGTCATGCAGTACCTACTTTTTTCCCCAAGAAAAAACCCTCAAATGTGCCTGAAAACACACGTTTTTTCGCATAAAAACTCAATTTTCTCAAAAACGTTCCCTCTAAAAAATAAAAACTGACTATACCGTTGGAAAGCTGAGGCTTTTGCGCATTTTTTAGGCTTACAGGCTATGACCAATCACCAGAATTATGGGGACTAATGATCGTTTGAAAAACAGGCAGTTTTCAAGAATTGACGAAATTAACTTTTCAGGCTCATTTTTCACTCTCAAGTTCCCTTCAAAAAATTTTTGTTAGAGACTCAAAAGACGGTAAATTTAACGCTCTTTCCAACGGTTTACTTAGATTTGGTTTTACTTTTCATATTAAGGGAGTTATGACCTTTTCAGTGACCAAAGGTCGAAAACACGAAAAAAATCTTAACATTGAAAAAACTCAGGTTTTTAGTGGTTTAAAAAAAAAACTTCAAGGGACACTTTTTGTTGGAAATTGGTTGTAGAACACGTGGTTAAAAATTTTCGGATCATAAGTGAGACACCCTGTATAGGTAGATAGTTAACCATTGTGTAATAATTTGCAGCGATTTTGTGTTCCCATCCCTTTGTAATAGGTAACGGAGATTTTGGGAAAAATTTTAATTTTTTTCATCTCGTCTGGATATATTGTCATAAATGATACATTTAGATTAGTATGTACTTATAAATTTTTGATGGTTGGGATGGATTAAGAATGCTGTGTAACAGAGTTGTCTCAAAAAACCAATTTCAACAGCTTAATTTTCCCCGAAAAGTTGCTAAAAATGATTCAGCTATTGATTTTAGTTCTTTGTTTTTTTCTGTCAGATCGTAGTTGGTTATGCCAACCAATCAATCAAAATCTTCAGCCCTCCTTCTGCGAAATTCATCAAAACGGAAGAAAAGAAATGCGGTGATGGCACTCTCATCGGTGTAGCTAAACATCAAGGGTAGGTTACGATTTTATTCTGGTCCTGAACAACATTATGACAAATTCCTGTTGCTACCAGTTAGCTCAGCAGACAACACCGCCTTCGGTATTTATAAAAGATAACGTTATTTCCCAGGACTTTGATAACTGCTGTTGACTCGGGCGTAGTTAAAATATGGCGAGAAGGAAACAACACCGAAACAAAAATCGCTGCTGGGACGAATTTGGAAAGAATGAGGTGCAGTGTGGCGCCCGGAGGCGTCGTGACTTTAGCGACAGGAGGAAAGGAAAACGATTTAAAACTGTGGGATTTGACCACTGCTAAACAAACATTTACTGCCAAAAATGTAAGCTTTTTTTATTTATTTAGTTGTATGTCAGCAACAATTGCCTCTATTGTTGATGAGGCAACAGTCCCTCCTCATTGCCTGTTGTTGTTGTTGTTGCTATGTAATTTATTTGGCAAATATAGTGGCTAATCGTAGATTTATTGTTATATCATTGTAATTGTTTCAGGTGAGACATGATGAGTTGGAGCTAAGAGTTCCTGTGTGGGTAACGGACATAGCATTTCTCAAAGAAAAAGTTGCTGTTACCACCAAGCATGGCCATGTAAGTTAGAGGTCATTTAAGAAACAGCGCAATTTATTCATGCGTTCTACAGCCTCAAATGGAGCGTTTAACTGATGAATCGCAAAACGACCAAAATATGAACTGCTTACCACAAAACTGATCCTGTTTAAGGGGGATCAATTTTAAAAAAACCCATGTTTCTCCTTCAGTCGCCTCTGACTAGTGATGTCAGACTATCGATTAGTAGGTATCAATAGTTTTCAGACTATCAAGAGTTCGTTCGTTTTCAGATTACCTATCGATAGTTAGAAAAACTATGATAGTACTATCAGAAACCAAAAACCTTATTTTTAAGCCTACTATTACTACTTTTCCGTTGTCCCGGATAGTAATATGGATGATGGATGTCAGAAGCGTGGAAGAAAGACGGTCAGGTGGGCATGCCATCCATCAAGAGGATCATGGACATGGAGTGTAGCAATTATTTATTCATACCTCCATAGTCTCACACATCCATATTACCTACCATCCATGATGGGATGAAATATTTTCTCCTCTGTTTCTTGCCTTTTCCTACCCACCTCTATGAGAAGGTGTTTCAGTTGGTTGCTGTTGTTTTATTTGTTTGTACAGCAGACGCCAATTTACATTTTTACATGTATATGATACAAAATCGCATTGTAAACTCGCACATGTTGGAATGAAGCTATATGGAATGAAGGATTGCCGCGCGTACCGTAATTATGTACATTGAGGTTAACCCTGGAGAGGAGAAAGGAGCACTGCAGATCGCCGTGAACGAGTGATGAAATCCACCATCAACCTATGATCCTCCAATTCGGGAAGTCCAAACTCAGTTGAGAGACCCGAGAAATGAATCTGATCAACTTGACTCTTCAACTTGAGGCAAGATATCGTAGAAATCTTCAGACCCTCTCTAGGCAATCCTTATGCACATGATAATATGGCGACCATACAGGATTAGCGTACTCCATGATCGGGCTCACCACGGATTTATATAGGAGCCCAGCAGCCTCTATCGACGTGAAATCAGAGGTAGATCTCTTTGAGAAACCCAGGGCTGTCAGCTCCCAGTGCGACAGCATCCACACGGTTGTTGAATGTGACCTTTTGTCGAAGAAGAACTCCAACATCACGCGTCAGCTCCCGCCTAGTAAGAGGTGCTCTATCGATCAAATAAAGGTGTTCAGTTTGCTCTTGCAGTCTCGTGAATGAAGAAACACCAGCACCACTCCTCAGGATTCAGTGTCAGAGGGTTAATTGAAACATCAGTTGGTCCAGAAGCGAATCGAGGCAGTGCTGGAATTGTAAGCACTCAGTGGAAGAAGAAACTCTTCTGTAAATATTGAGGTCATCCACGTACTATATATATAAGCACACTGGTATCATCTGAAGAAAGCAAGGTAGCGACACTTCCAGTCAGCAGTAGGAATAAGAGGGCCAACGTGGGAACGCTCAATCTATAAGTCTTCATCAGGTAGCTTCCAACCCTGTCAAGGAGAGGGGCCATGGACACCCATATACGACGACAGGGCGATGATGTGTTTGTGTGATACTCGATCGAAGGCCTTGGCGAAGTCCATCGACACCACATTAGCCTGTGAGTTCCTCAAGACCGTGCTGCTCGGGCGCAACATAATTGGAGAACAGCAGAGTCAACTCTCAACAACCAGCTTCTCTGAGTAAATTTGGAACGTAGACTGGAGATGTGGCCAGAGATCGTTCATATTAAATATATCAAAATCGGATTGTTTTAATTACTTTACTGCAGCTCTTGTTTGTTCCAAGCACCATAACTGAATTCTTGAGTTTAAGAACCCAAACCAAAAAGTTGGGATTTTTCTCCGTTCAATAACTCATCGGTTGGAACATCTGGAACTTGCTGATGGAAACACCCCAAACGTTAGCGCAACATCGGTCACAGAACGCAGATAACCATCAAATAATAATCTGGTACATGCCACCACCACGCCACACCAGCTTCGTAAAGTGTACCTACTGTCGTAGTGATTTTTTTTCTAGCACAAAGAATAATTTCAAAAACAACAACAAAACACTACAAAAACAGCAAAAAGAAAAAACGAAAATTAGACCTGAGTTGGCTTCCATCACGTTCAGCCCCCACCCTAAAAAACATAGAACAAGATACCTCACGAGCTCATGTTACTAAAACACACACACAAAAATTGTTAACCCAATTTTTCACCCATAACACCCTTGGGTATATTCTGATCGGGCTGCAAAGACCGAAAATGAAGTAGTTAGGTATGCGTGATACAGTGGATGGACATTTCATTTTTGGAATCTACGCACCTTGAAACTTATAAGAAAAAATTTTGAGGGGGTGTTATAAAAATTTTTTGCTGAGCGATTACATACGTGTATTATTCACAAAATAATAAACCAAAAACGAAAATGAGATCTGAGTAGGCTTACGTTTAGCCTGAGAGTTGGCAGAGAAATGAAATTGTAGGGAGGTTCCAGAAGGTTTCCTTCAGTTCGAGTTTGGAAACCCATCCCTGACGGGTTCAAAAAATTTCTTGAACCGGGTACCGAAAGTCTACACCCGTGGCGGTGGGAACATGGTGCGGGAATTGGGTTACAGAAGTGAAGCTGCTTGGAACTGAGTTTTCATGCGCAATGGGTTCAGCGCCGAATACATTACGAAACTCACTGCGTTTGCTTTAGTTCATAGTTTGTGCTAAATGTTAGCTTGTGAATTTTGATTGTCAAAGCCCTTTCATAGTGGCGATACTGGGCGTTCTATGGCTATCGTCATTTCCATTTATGACAAACCATGTAAACTGCCCCATTACCAGAAAAATATTGTTATGCCTGTATTTTGGAAAGCGTTGCGTGCTGTGTTGCTGGTTCATGCTTCAAGTTATCTTTCAACTTGTTTAACCTTCGTTGCAGGTGAGGCTTTACGACCCCCTTTGCGGAATGAGGCGGCCAGTAGTGAATGTACAAGTTCCCGAGCAAGCGCTGTGCGCAATTTCACCTTGTTTCAAAGAAAAGTGAGCAATTAAATTAAATTTAAATCTTACTAATTGATTTTTGAAGACACTAGGAGAGGTCCTACATGAAGAGGTGGGGTAGATACCGCAGGGATTGAGAATACCTGTCCACTTGAAAAAATAGGTACGTAATAGGAATAGGTAGGAATTTCAGTGGAGATCAACATTCAATTACGCACGTAATAATTTCACAACAGAATTCTCTGTTAAGGCATCTAGAATGTAACTGAATTTGTTGGTATCTGCCAAATGGGTAACTAGTTATCAGTTTAAAAAAATCTTATTAATCAGATAAATGTTAATCAGTAAATTTAATTCTGGTATAATATTATTAATCAATAAATGTTATTCATATAATATAATAATATTATGTTTTGTAGTCACGTCGTTGTGGGCTCTGGGGCTGGGCAGATGAACCTGATCGACCTGCGAAGTAAAGGGATCGCCATGAACAAATACAAGGGCTTTGTGGGATGTGTCAAGTCGATTTCGGCATCTTTAGATTTCCCTTACATCGCCTCTGTGTCCACCGATCGCAATTTCAGGCTCCACCATCTAGAAACCAAGGAGTTGCTCATAAAAGTAAGTCCAAATTCCAAGTTCATTACTGCTTTATTATTATTTCAGAACTGCTCGCCCAGTTAGGGATCAATATGAGCATAATACTGCTTACTCTCCCTGCACTCGTGTAGGACCAATTTAAATTATCCACCATTGTTCAAATACATAATCCAGTCCATTCTTTTTCCAAACGAGCCATCTTCAGTCAATCGGATAGGAATACAGATGTGACATACTTTTCTGTCAGAATCTTACTTAGGCCGCTATTTGACAAAAACCAAGCTGAAAATGAATCCATCAGGGGAAAAGACGAAGGAAATTTCAGCTCTTTCAGGTAGTTGAGTGTGTGTACGCATTTCAGCGAACTGCCATAAGTCACGACTCATTGGTCCGAACTGGCTCAAATTTTGATGGTAGTTGGGGGTTAGTTTCTGGTCCCATAACCCGTTGAAAACAGTTGAGCCTCCATATCCCACAACCCAATGGTCCAGATTGTTTAAATTTTTGATGGTAGTTCTGTTGAGAGTGTGTTTGTACGCATTTCAGCAAACCGCCATAACTCACGACCCAATGGTCCAAATTTTCTCAAATTTTGATGGTAGTTCATGGTTAGATCATAGTTGGTCACATATGAATTTCGTCATTCAATATCCGTTGTAGGGACTGCGAATCACAAACGTGAAAACCATTGAACCGTCTTAACCCACAACAGACCATGTTTATTTAATGTGGTCCAGTAGTCTCTAGTGTACCATATATTTAGGTCATCGTTCAAACCTTGTTAATAGAGGGGATTTCGCTTCTGAATTTCCTCAATGGCCCGGTTTGTCTAATTGAAAAAATCCTCTCTTTCGAACTATCCTAGAAAATACTACCTAATGAACATGGACAACTAGTCATGTTCACTCATGGACTACCTAATGAACATGGACAACTAGTCCATGTCTACTCATATAATAGTACCAGGGCCAAGCCATGTCATGCATGTATTACTCTAGACTAGACCATAATATATATGTTTAAATTTCAGTGCTGAAAACCTGTAAATATAAATTTGATTAAATGTTCTTTAAAGCGAGAATAGGCAGCTTGTATTCATCCGCAGCCGTCCATGTTTGTCATATGTCGTCTGTATTCTGTTATTTCTAATCTTGGGGCCATTGGATTCCTTTGCTGGATTTGATAGTGGATGATCATTGTATTTATTGTTCATATTGTAGACCACATGTTGTTTTGAGTTAGTGGAATGTATGTATCAGAATTTCTATATAGACCCCACCAAGTGAATTCATCCTTATTGTACCTACCTTTGTAAAATAGTTGGTCAGTCCCCATCTACGCATTTATTCCATAGAAGTTCTGCCAGACTCATTGGTGAGTTGTTGGCATGAGTGGGTTCAAGGTTTAGCGTGGCAAGGTCCAGGCTGGTGAGTGATGTGATTGGATCAAGGGTGCTCTAGTAATTGATCTATGGACGTGGGAGTGTCCAAGAAAACCGAAAACCTCCGTACGTACCTACCTACAGCGACCAAGACACTGATTACGCGACAACACATGTAGACCCCCTCCTCCTCCCCGTTAATTCGGCCTCCTGGGATCTCAGGTGTTGATTTTTCATACAAAAATTCTCGAGGGTTCCCTGAGGACGCGTACCAAATGTCAACCTCAGGACCGTCAGATGCCAGAGTTGTGGACTTTTGAAAATCGCTATTTTTCACGTTTTTTTACTTCTTGTTCTTTGACAGCGCTACAGCCTCACTGACATAACGGATCGAGCTGAAATTTTGCACACACATTCATTTCGCTCCAAGGAGCTGCCTTTTATGCAGGATAGCTTCGCCTTGGGGGAGGGGGGAGGGGAACAGGTTTTTATACTCATAGCCAAAGAGGGGGAAGGAACAGGTTTCTGTATGCACATACGAGAGCGAAGCACCAAGCATGCTACTTCAGCGGGCAAAATTAATATCAATCCTTTTTGCGGCTGAGGATGTGTTGTTGTCGGGTAAATATTTACAGCAGGAGCATTTGGTGGGGGGGGGGGGGGGGGTAGCCTACATTGCTCCTTCCTTGCATTCCTATGTAGATGACTTTTACATTGGGCAGACTGAGTACTTAAACCTGGCCCTTGTGAATATTTTGTATCCATTTAAAATCAAATGTTTGAATTAAATATTCATTTATTCAATTTATTCCTCTGAAAAGTAATCACAAAGCTTCTTCCACCACGGTAAATTTAGAAAGTGAATGTTCCACCCTAAGAACCCACCTGTTCTTAGGCGAATTGGAAATCACGAGGTTTCCTAATTTACTGAGTTATTAAAAAAATTAGTAAATTTAAAAAAACACTTAAGGTTCTACAAACTATGCGGGAACATGACAGGAAACAGCCGCAGGAGACGGGTTGTATTTTTTCGCTTCTGTGTATTTGAATGGAGATAAGCACACTAGATGGGCATTGGGTAGGTGCAGGACGGGTTAAGCCACAATCGCTCTCCAAAAGAAAAACGGTGGTGCCTGGCACGGGACGTTGCCCCTCCACCTGCCTATGTTTAGCTTCCACGTTCGCGCACGCCTTCCCGGCCTTCACACCCTTGCTTGAAACGAGGGGAGCATGGAGAGCGGCGGTGGGGGAAAGACATGAGTGGTGGGGGAAAGAGTTGAGGAACGTCCTGCCTAGTGTGCGTGTAGGCGCAGGACGGGACAGTGGCAGCCGGCCCGCATCCCGTGTCCTACCCACGGCGTTTCCTGTCCTGTTCCCACACAATGTGTGAGAACTTTAATCATTAGCACTGCACGAAATTGGGGCTAACACGAGTTCAAGGACTTCGGATCCTTTGATATATTATTGTCGATCATAGCTTAGGATTTGCCACTTTGTAGGTAGTTTGGTACCCAGTCAGGATACAGGAGGGGCTCATCCTGATTCTGATGAGGGGCTTTCAATCCTGATAACGATATCAGGTAATAGCTCCTTTATTAGTTTGGTAATAATTATACTACATTCCATTGTTCCCTGTGGTTCCTCGCCCTATTAATCGGCTATTTTGCTTCTCACCAAGTACATTTTGTTCTGTTTTGCCATGTCAGGAGTATCTGCAGTCGAAACTTACCACTGTTCTGGTACCACCGGATTTCAATTACCAACAACTCGAATTTGAAAATGACGACGAAGATCTCGAAATCATTATGGGGATGGAAGATCTGAAAAAAGACGTTGCTGAAGTTAAAAAAGAGACGACTCCAATACCTGTTGAAGTTTTGAAAAAAGAAAGAGAAGAACCACCAGTATCCACTCCAGCCCCACCGGAGAAGAGGAGTAGGAGTGGTGGAGCATCTGCCAAAAAGAAACACAAGGCGTAATGGGCATAAGTTGGGTGATGTATATACCAGTAATGTTAACTCATCATGTAATTAACGTTGTTCGTCAGGTTATTAGGTATAAGGCTGGGAACTGAGGTAGGAAACATACCTATAACTGGCGTTGTGGGACAGCTTAACGGTTAAAATTTTTGATGTTCGAAACTCGCCTCTGATAGTGATGATTTTGTAATGAAGTCGTTTATATATGAATGAATTTATTTGTATTAAAAATGCTTTCTCATCATTTCAGTTGTCTTTGTTTACTGCCTTATGGTGGTATCGTACTACCTTGCACACCCTTCTTCACTGTTTTGTTGTCCAAAATCAGCCCCATGTAGGTTCAACTCCCATGATGTGGTTTGTTGAGAGTTACTATGAGTGGCCCTGGACTGAAGAGAGGGGAATCAGCTTGGAAGGAAGACACTTGATGTGCTTTTCTGAAATGGCCCCCCGTGGTACCCCTCAAATGTAACATACCATACCTACCATACTGGTGACCCCTCAACTACAGTCTCCACAGGCCTATTGCAGTAACACTGTCTATGAAGAGGTGAGTGCAGGTACTTGAGGACACTGGGAAACTGCCACCCGACCATGAATAACATCTTCAACCACTGTCAGAAGTTCTTACTGCTAACCGTGAAGGCAGCTCACATCTTTAGGCTTCGACATACAAATGTTACAGACGATGAAGAGAAATCAAGAAAAACTCCCCATTACTGTCCCTACTAACAATTCAACTTATACAGGTACATAACTAGGTACTTACATACCTCCTTAATTATATAATGAGAAAAATATCAAAATAAATAGTCCTCTGTCGGTCGTGAGTGATGTGAACATGATGGAGAGAGGATGTACCGATTATTATTATCATATCGATCGTTAGCACAAATAAAAGCTTTGTCAGCGGTTTCAATACTGACTTACACTCGTCGAATGGCGCCAAATTCCTTACATCAGATTTCCCTTGACCCTTGAGCGTTAGTTTTGGCTGCTATAATTTATTGTTTACCTAGTATATTATAGTATTTTATCCAGGAATAATTAGTACATATATATATATGTTTAATCTTTGAGATAGTGGAGTACTTAAGGAATTAAGTCAATTCTTCATGTATTCCTAGTGGAGCATAGGGCATCGGTGAATCGCCTCCAGCCTTCACTGTCATTTGGTAAAATATCTTTAACTCTCCCCGTGTGGTCCTGTTTGTGCTCGCCTTGGGGTTCCTTCTCGGTGGCGTCGCTCTGTCTTAATGTGTGGCCGATTCATTGTTTAGTAGCGCCCCAAGCAGGATTCAGTTGAACTACTAGACAATTTACCTGATGAGTCATTTCTAGGGGGAACTCGGAAATTCAAATTTCATACTCGTTTTCTGCGTAGACTTTCCTTCATACATACCTCATTATGCGGTCAATAAGTGTTAATTTCCGTTACTGAACAAAATTTGGCAAAAAATGAGAATTTGTAACCCACGAAAATTGCCCTTTCTTGAATTTGCTGTATATTTATAGACTAATTTCCTGGCACCTCTTGTACTCGATTTAGGGCTTTCTAGGGTAAGCACGAGGGTAGGTATTGACCACAGAACAGTGATCTACGCAGAAGGGGCCTATACAAGTAAATAATAAACCATTGCGGTTTTTTTTCTTTCTAAATCAGATGACAACTGTTGATCTAGGTGTAAGTATGTGAATCGCCGTTCGTCCTTGAATATGAGTGGAAATGTGGTTTCATCCTATGTTGCAAAACTGGTTCTTTCGTAGGGCTCAGGTTCCATAGCGATGAACGGGTTATAGAAAGCCTGGAGGGTTCAGTGCTCAGAGCAAGGAGAGGATAGGATACGTCCTACGGCTACATAAATTTCCTAGGAGGAGACTTCCCTAGGCTGACTTGAAGGACGAACCTCGTATTAGGTTCCCCTCCTCTTCAAATAAGGTACACATTCAATAACCACCACATCTGTAAAATAGTTTAATTCGTAACATGAACATTAACCATTGTTTATTTCTTTACGTAACAACTTCTGCGTTCTTCCTTTACATTTAAATTCCTACACTTGATTCACGCTCCTTCCTCTTATCGTTTAATTTATATAATACACATTATTACAAATATCTATCAAGTACATGATAAAATCCTCTTTACAAAACATATATAGTACTTTTCATATAAATTATATGCCTTAAATATTACTGTACATTACAAAAAAAATGAAATTGATAAAAAATGTATTTTCTGAATTAATTTTTTTTTTACATACGAATATTGTCTTTGAGTACTTAACATTTTAGGAACGACCTTTTGAAACTAGATCAGTAATTCAAGGTCTATTCTACAAAATTTGGATGAACTTCATAATTTCATTCTTTTGATTATCGTTACCTTTTCGAGTTATCGAAAATGATTTTTATAGTTCGATTGAAAGTTACGTTATTTACAAATTTGTTATTTTTTAGAGTATATTTTAGCTAACTTTTTAGTTTTATCAACAACAAAAATTGTTTTACTTCGTTATAAATTTAGCTATATTGTCACTGGAATAATCCTAAATAGTTATCATTGGTTTGGGCGAGATTTTATTACAATATTTCTCATATTTGGAGACTCGAGAGCATCATCTTGGCCTTGAAGTGAAATCCTATTTGTTGCACCCTCGTTAGTTCTCTACTAGTCCGGGTTTTGGGGTAGTCCACTCAATCTAAAAATAATATGGTTTTCGGCATGTTTTAGTTCAAGTAACTCTGAAAAGGACGTTGAGTGTGGGAGGTTATAATTATGTAATATAACGTAAGGCAATGCGAAATGATGATATCGAATGATGAAAGAGCGCTGGTCCTAGGTAGTATGTCTACTTCATGGCTATGCTGTGTGTGCGTGTGTAAAGCGGTAAGGGAGTATAGTATAATATCCATAGGGATCTCGGCAATCAAGGTCTCTGCTCATTCAGTCTAACGTTACTTTATCGTTCAAAAGTGGTCGTTACGTCAGAGAAAACGTCAACTATTATATTATTTCCATCTCAATTTTGTTTATTCCATTTTAATTTGTCCCCGATACTGTGCGTTTTTGTGAACCTTGAGGAGGCAGTGAATTATCTCTACGTTGCGCCCACCTTTTTTTCAAACTCCCAGTTTCTGATTGCTTCTCTAATTTTATGTTAACATTTATCTCGACAAACAGACACGATCTTAGTCAACACCAGGCAATATACATTGGGAATTTTTTTTTTAATTACCGGAATACCCTATTTTGGCTTGGTGCTTTGATAATTTATTGCCACTAACTATTTATTGGCTGAGATGAAACTGTGTCAAGCTTTGATATTGAACGTACCCACCTTCACGTATGAGGTTATAAATCAAATGATCATGGATAAATTGTCATGTCACCTGTTTGTTACAATCATATTCCATGATCATGCTTTGCCCGCAAGAGTACTATACTGCCCACTTACCAGTAGCTGATTACCACACACATGGATAAGGAGCTAACCCGTTGTCAAAACCAAAGAGGTATGCAGATGGGTAATAAAAGTGGTTTATATAAGTTTAAAATGAAACTGGATTCCATTCTGAGAACTTCGGCACCAACCGCACTGTCCTAGAAGTAGTTCTGGAAACTTTGAAAAATTGCAGAAAAAAGTTCACAGGTGGGGGAAGGGGTCTTGTCCAGGTGAGAGGGGTGCAATGACGTCAGAACTTCAGGAATCTGTGAAAATCATAGAAAAAAAGAACTAGGTACCTGTATACGTACCGCACGGCGGTATGGATGGTGTCACGGTTGAGACGGTATATGGAAATCCCGTCCAATTTTAAATTGGATTTGGGATTTTTCCTTATCTTTTTGACACACGGCGATGAGGCCATCTGCGGGGTAACCTGGGGGCCTATTCATAAAAGAGACAGTGCAAATAGATTATCTATTTTGAAAATCTCCTGGGAGAGAGTCTCCCTCGGGAGACAGTCTCTTCCAGTGTCTCTCAGGATCGTTTGTTTTTACTTAATAGCTCTCAACCCGTACCTACTTGGACGTTTTCGCTCATGAATCGATAATATGTATAGGTATATTTTTAATGAACCTATGATATGAAAAAACATTATTCAAAATGACCGATATGGTGGCCGATGAACGAAGGATGATTCACGATCACTAACAAACAAACGAGAAATGAGAAAGGGCTCTTTAGAGAAGACACCTAATTAGGTGTCTCTGAGAGATCGAAAATGCCAAGATGGCCACCAACTCTCTCTTTAGAACAGTGGTTTTCAAATTGGGGGGGGGGGGGGGGAGCCATTTTCGGGGGGGGGGGGGGGGGGTGTAGACCTCAGTCCAGATGAAGTTTATTGAAACTCGAATTTAAACACATATCTAGTGTTTTCAATAGTCTGTGTATATGACAGACCTTCGATCAATGTTTTTCTAGTATTTGACGTTCGGGATCGCGTCAGAGCTACTCTTCGTTGCGCGTTGCCTATTCATTTCGTCGGTATTTCGATTGTCGAGGCCATGTCAAATTCGTCGGGTCAGAAAACCAGGCAGTATAAAGAAGAGTGCATCGAGTATGGATCTTCTTTCATCCTCAAGGATGGTGTTCAGAGGCCTCAGTGTGTCCTATGCCATACTGTGCTTAGTAATGATGCGATGCGACCTGTCCGGTTCAAGAGGCACGTCACGACTGCACACCCCGCTTCAGTAGGTAAGCCCAAGGCGTTTTTCGTAGTGACAAAAACCAGCTTGAATAACATGAAGCTTGATAGTACCGGAGGGTTCCAGCGGTACAACCAAAAACTCGAATGAGCCACTACCATCCATCACGCTGGTTTCCGTACGTCCGTCGTTCTTATTTTGTAAAATATTCAGAAGTTTATTTTTATTAATAATTTCGTTTGTATAATATATATAAGATGAAATTCAGTAAAAACTATATGAATTGCTAGGCAACGATATTTTCTCCTATTTGTTAACACAAATACCTTGGTTTTGGGAATTTTGGAGGAGGATTGATGGAAGGGGGGCGCCAAGATGCCTCGATACTCGCAAGGGGGGCGCAACCCAAAACAATTTGAAAAACACTGCTTTAGAAAATACTGAATAACCCTGTCATGGATACTATAAAAATCTATTTTGCCAAAAGAGAGAGGCGGACCTGAAAGAGATGTCTCTTTGGCTTAGTGAATAGGCCCCCTGACCCTTCAGAACCAGAGAGCATTGCGTAATAATCAAACCAATGTCTCCCAGGGGCAGCTGTCACACTGCCTCCCTACCTATTTTGAGCTCTGGAGAAGGGGAAACTAGGTTGTATGGGTGGCTAGTTTTACCCCCTATGACACAATTCTCAGGATGGAATCTTCTTTCCTTTAAAAACAAAAATAAATAAATACTTGCGCATACCCCATCAGATCACACTGCTCTTGATTTCTCTTTGACCACCACATATTAGCGTGAATGTGAGATTGTGGCTGTAGAAGTCAAGACCAATGGATAGTCAGACGTACGTGACGTGGTAGTCGGATGGGTAGTCAGCTGGCGATGAACCCAGACGCTGAATATGGAATATGAAGACCTGATAAAGTGATAAGGTACGTACTTAACCTCTGTTGGGGGTTAGATGGCCTTGGATTTGGGTGGGACACAAAGAGGAGCGTGCGAGTAGAGTTCCCAATCGACACTCGAAACTGAAATATCCTCATCTCACCTTGAAATAGCTACTGCGAGAATTATGGACCACTCAATTTCACGTGTCTGATACAACTCAAGACCTGGATTCCAACGGTAGGAAGCTCACAAACTTTCCTGAATGAGTGGCGCAACCCACTGCGCAAGTGAACGAAGTGTTCCATGCAATCTTAGTTCAGCAACTTCCAACACTCAGAATGTTCCAAATAAGTTTCAAGGATTAAGTTTGTCGAGTAATTTCATACCGTTTCCATATTTGCACATAGGTTACCTACGATAAAACGTTTCTCATGCCAATGGGATTCTACTTCCCCAATCAATATCTACAATATAATTCAAGCCCTCAATTTTCTCGTTGTAACGATGACTAAAAGTCAAACAAATGGCTCTTGCATAAAAGATGAACACAAGAAATATTCTATAAACTTTCAATAACAACAACGTACGTTATGTGTACGGTCGGATTCTGTATTTCACATTAATATTATCATCTTAACTTATATAATCTTGGGAAGACTTAAGTTTTTCTTGGTTTTTCTCTGTCCAGCATCGTTTCGGACGTGGAGAACCTAATATTATTCCTTTTGATTTCATTTTGACTTGAAATTAACTTATAACTAACTCATTACCTATACTTAACACGGTTCTAAAGATATATTAAAATATATATCATCCTGTACATGCCAATGTCTTTGATACCTAGTATTATCTGACCACTGAAATGGAGACATCGGGATCATTATTAGTGGGAAGGGAAGGGGAGTGGTATAAGTATGTCAGCTTTGTTCAAAGGTATTTTAGCGGTGACTTACATTGCAAAGCCACCCTATAATATTGGTTTATTCTTATAACTTGGAATACAGAGATCTCGGAATTTCGTCCTTCATTCACCTGTAGTAGCCCATTTGTTGGATAGAAGGGTTAGGTAAGTGCTGTTTTTGTGATAGGTAGGTATAACAAATAGTAATTGGTTTTTCTGATATGTAATAAACGATATGAAATTAATTGTATAATTAACAACGAAATCCCAACGATCAAAATTTAACCAGACAATTACTTTCTAGAAGGTAGATCTGCTTGAAGTTTCTATATAACAAGATTGACTATATATTCTCTATTTTCATCATAATCTTGATTTTTTGAAGTATAAAATATAACACAAGAAACTTCAATGGGCTCACGAAACAACTTCATCCGTTTTCTGGATTCCTCAATCAATAAACAAGGAATTTTCGTCAACTCTTTAAAAAAATTTAAATAAACATATTTTTATTTAAAAAACCTCTGAATACATTCAGAACTCTCTGAAAAGTGGTAGGTAGTTTAATGCCTATTTTCAAAAATGTGCGTGATTAAAAGTAAAAATGTGGCAAAAAATGACGTTTCAGGTCTATTGACGGTATTGACATCTGAATGGCTGTTGGCCCAAGGAGGCGGAGGGAGGCCTCAGGGGCAAAAGTTCTCAATGCTGCCAACAACCCAGCATTAGAAATGGCAAACCTTTCGTAGCAACCTTCAAGAACCTTTGCCATGACCTTCCCGCTCGGTTTGATTTGAGGACGTGTTTTTTAAATTTATTTATAAATCTGTAGTAATATCCATCCGTTGCGGTTTTGTACATCGTTTACAGTGATTCACTAGCGCTCTAAGCGGGATTTGTGTTGAACTACCAGCAATTTACCTTATACCTACGTCATTTTTAGCGGGAGACTTTCTGACATAAACACCAATTTAAGTGTTAATTTCTGTTATTGAACAGCATTTGGCCAAAAAAGGGGTATTTTTAACCCACAAAAATTGCCCATTACTGAATAATTTTTCATCAAACTGAACAATTGGGATTTCTATTTTCGTTGAGCAGGTTTAAAATGTTGAGTTTCAGAATGAATAACAAATTGTTATTCTGTGAGTACGGATACCGTCATTAAAGTTAGGTACTACTATTTTATTTGATGTCTACTGACTATCGGCCTCTCCATTTCCGACATAAATGTGAAAATATGTGTGATGATTTTTTGAAATTCACATGACATCACCACGTATGGTGCGGACGATGACCTACACGTACACTGTGGCCCGAAACGTCGTGATGATGGATAAGGAGTTGATATTCCTCGAACTAAAGAACCAATGCACCAAATTAAATATGAGTAAATGTAATAAACCCACTGAAGCATCCTTGGGTTATATTTCAACTCAACCTGACTAATATTTTGACACGAGTAAGTCAATGCCAAAACTTCATAAATGTACTTGCCCACTCAAATAATATACAAAAAAATGGATTGTAGACAAATGCGGAAGAAAAAGGCTTTGTCTCATTAATTAAATAACCTAGGAACTGAAACAATGCAAGAAATGTTCAAAATTGGTAAGCTAAATATGAAGGTACTGGTTTGTATGACTCTTTATTGAGGCTTTGCTGTCACTCAGAAGCAGTGGTGATATAAACTCTGGAAACCGTTAGATCGAAGTAAGCAGATACTGTTAGAGTAGCCATCTACACCAGTTTCAAACCTACCATAATGCATTTGCAAACAGAATTCAACATTTTTCAAAGAGAATTCCCCTAACAGAGAATTTTCCCAACAGAATTAAACATTTTTCATTTTAAATTCAATTTTATAGTCAATATTTTCCAAATGAATTGAAAATGTTAAATTTAAAACAATGCAAAAATAAATTAATGTCATTTTTCATTTTAAATTCAATTTTATAGTCAATATTTTCCAAATGAATTGAAATTGTTAAATTTACCTAAAACAATGCAAAAATAAATGAACTGGTCAAACAAAATTTTGAATTCTATTGGGAAATGCTGTAAAACAAATGAGGTGGAAGGTGAACTTTCCGAATTCTTTCACTTGGTACCTACCTTCCTACCTACCTATGAACTGGCAACTATAGTAAAATTTCATGAACGGAAGTGCACATTTTAGGCTGCTATTCAGGTAAGGCGCATTAATGTTGAGACCGGAAATAGGTGGGATGTTGCATCTCCAACTTTGCTAGTGCAAACCCTTACGTTACCGTCTCTTCCAGGATGATTTGCAACAATTTTGGCTGAATGCCAACTCATGTAATCCTGGTGAGGATTCTTCAGGAGTATGGCTAAATGCCCAAAACCAGCATTTCCTCTCGTTCCTGCATTTTCTTCGTTTCCTGCGTTTAACTTGAACGGTATCTGCCAAGAAAATCTGTACTTCCTGGGAAAACGAATATCAGGACGTCTCCTTCAGTTACAACATGTAAAAATGACATCGGAAGGCGGTTTGGGAGTTGACTCAAAGCTTTCATAAAACGATTAGATGGGAGAGGATGAGGAACAGACTACAAGACCCGCGACTTCCTCGTGGGCGTTCATTGAGCCAACAGGACAAGCGCCAGAGCGAATTTCGGAACCAGAGTGGACAGCTGCCACACTCGGGTTCCGGAATCCGTTCCTATTTCGTTCCAAGAGCTGATAGCAGGAGGAACGGTTGGAGCCGGTGTTCCGGGGTTGAAGCTCATGGCGGTCACCCCGAGCTCTGGAGCTTCCGGTTTCGGCTTTTTCTTCTTTTTCGTGGGCGGCGGAGGCGTTTGCACCACGATCTTGTCCTTCGGCTTCTTCTTCCCCTTGTCCGGCACCTGGTGAATCGGTGCCATCGTCGTCTTGACGATGTGTCTCTCTGAAATGGTAAAAGATTTGAATGAAATCCAAAGACAAAGGATGGCAGTCACTGGTCCCAGTGGCTAACGGGTTACATGTACCTGTAGAAGAAGTTACGAATGTTTGCCAGTCACATTGCTCGGATGGCGACTCTTCAACCACCGGGGAAGGATGAGGAGACCAGGCAAAATGCCTACTTTTTGTGTTTTTCCTAAAGCAGATCCCAAAATCTGCTTTAGGATCCCAAAAAGCAGATCTACCATAGTTTCGTATAGTCTGTTATGGGCGCTGCAAGGATCTCAAGTTAGCGCAGTCACAGACGAAACCCATCTCCGATTACAGTGAAATACAGCAGAACCCCGTTAGTACGCCTCTGAAGGGGAAATCGAAAAACGGCGTACTAAGCGGGATGGCGCCTTACCCAGGATCCCGCTTATTACGCCATAACTGCGATATAATCTCCATGATCCCGAAAATATGTGTGCTGGCAGATAAGCATAAAATAATAAGCGTTAAGAGAAAATTGGCATTACCTACTGCACGTTATTTATTATGAATAAATATAAAAATTCCATTCTGCCTGAAAAAATGTATCTAAGGTGGGCTGCTGCTAAGGGTTCCTTCTATAATGGTTCATGACAAACGTCTCTATCCGATCTGAACTCAGCAGCGTACTTTTGGCACCTTCAGTAGCACTCAACGCTTGCCTCAGAGAAGAAATTGATTGAATGCAACTGTCCACTGATGGAAGTGGTGGGGAGACTTCTTCATCGTCCTCTTGATCGTCTGATTCGTCTGCCTGCTGAGTTATCATCTGACTGGTCATTTCCTCGATTATTTCCTGATTGGTCATACCTCACCCATATCTTGTAAGTTGTCAACTGATGTGTAGCCGGGTCAATTTTCTTCCAATTCCCCAAATTCGTTGGATGGAGCTAAACGTCTTGAGGGGAATCATTGACGTTTCCGAAAAAGGGCTTTGCCAGTCACACAATATCAACAGATGGAGCGATTGTTCGTTTATTCACCTACAGGCACTGGCCGCTTACTTACAGATTTATTTAGTGCTGCGGCGGCGCACTATACGGGATTTTTGCATCAGGAGACGTCAGGTGAACGGCGTATAATGCGGAATGGCGTAGTATGGGGATTTTTCAATGTTACAAGGCCTACAGGTTCAAGGGACCGGACAAAAACGGTGTATTAAGCGGGGTGGCGTACTAAGTGGGGGCGTACTAACAGGATTTTACTGTGGTACATCATGGTACCATTTAGAGCCCAATCAGCACTCTTCAACTACATTAAGTATATTTTTCGTTTTGCTATGCGCGTTGCAATGATTCGCTGACGGACAAATAATTCCGGATTGGTTCAAGGCGGTGGTTACATTGGATCGTAGTTTGTCAGAAATTTCGGATGTACGAATTATTCGTTTCAGCGGGAGCGGTTGTACACTGGTTGCGGCCACTCCGTACGAATTCGTACGACTTCGACCTAAAAGTCGCATGGGTTCAAAATATTTGATTTTGGTTTATTATTTTCAATAATGAACCTTTGGAATCGACCATGAACAATTTTTTTCCCACAAAAAATTCATAGTTTACGTTTCAAGGGACGTAGAATACGAATATCGAATACAAATATTTCCGTCCGTCCGCGGCTTTTTCCTTAGTTCCCATGAACCAAAATTCACAAAATTTGTTATTTGGGTCCCTTTTGGGCTCTAGTTGGTCCTCGAAGCTCGGCGTTACTGTCACTCAACTCTAACGGGTGAAAAAAAGGGGTTGAAATATCCAGAGTATCCCTATATCGGAAAATTTTATATTGAGGCGTGGGTTTTTATTGCATTTTTAGTTTGATTTTTTTTCCAGAATTTTTGAGACCATACGGCTTGCCATAAAACTTGCCCTAAAGAGCAAGGGTGTATGCAGGCATCAAGGTTGGCGCGGTAGCGCAGTGGTCTAATAGATCTAATTCCGAGATCGAAACCCAACCGGGACTGAATATTTTTCACTCCACACCAACAATTTCCCTTCAGAACTTCATTTGTGTTTTTTTTGCCATTTTAGCTACTGTTTGTCATTGACGGAATTGTTTAGCAATATTTAACACGTGATTTAGGCAGGTACCTACCTAGTAGCGAGTACGGGGTTAGGTACTAAGCTACGGAGGATCTGCGATCTACATATAGATATAGAAGGGTTATCTATACAGAGTGTGTTGAGAAGGTTGTTCAGTACAAAATAATAAGTTGTGTAGGGATTTGCAGCGTTTTTCGTCAATCTTCATGCGAACTATACGGAACGCCCACTGCACTTGTTTTTCGAGTTTTACAAAACACAAACAATGTTCAACCCCCCCCCCCCTTCCAAGTTATTTTAACGATGGATTGTGAGATTTTTATTACGTTACTGGAGGATAGGAGTGGGACCAAAGATCCAGACATCACCGCTACCGGCTCGTAAACAGAAAGTTGTGGAAGTTCCAGTAATACTTGTGCAGTTTCTCTTGTGTCGTATTTAGAATAATATACCTAACCAAGCGTTGTGACATTCGAGTATTATTAAAAAAAGCTTTTTATCAACAATTCGTTTTGAGAAAATTGCTGTACGCGTCTTTCAATTAAGTATTCATTAACAAAAATTCAAATCGAAGGTGAGTCGGTCACAAAATATTATTTTTCTTGAAGGTCCTTCGTCGTCTTCCACGTCTTGCGAAACACTGGAGTTCGCACGAACCGTTCGCATGAGTTCTGACGAAACATTCATTTCGGTTTCGTTCGAATTTGTATCTACGACCGAAATTTCCGACGAACTCCGATCCAATGTAACCAACCACCGCCTAAAACGCTGAACGCAAGTGGAAATTTTGATTTGGAGAGGGAAAAAAGTTTTCACGCCTGAAAGGGATCACAAGACTTCCACGAACTTGTTGGACCCGGGATGCAAAATGATTTTTCATTCCTTCCTGACACATATTCCAAATAAAGCAAGGCAAGAGAGGAGAAATAAGGAAAAGACAGATAGGAAAAGACCTATGCATGTACTCTCTTCTGATATCGGAATTGCGTGCCTGGATGTCTGTCATTTTCTAACTTAAAAATTAAATTTAAATTTTCCCTCTCGGTAAATTTTAATTAAATTTATTCGTTTATTGTTTAGCTTCTTATAAATAACCAAGTTTTTCTGATTATATTCTGACATCTAGAAAGATGGGTGTATGTCAAAGTTCAGTAATGTGCGACTGGTTACTTACCTTGTAGTCTTACAAATCCCTCTGATTTGCCCAGAGCATTGGAGGACTGACAAACGTAGCTGCCGAAATCCCTTTTTTCCAAATTCCTGTAAATTAGAAAACAATATGAAAACAATTCCCTATAGAATACACCTAGCAATGATCATAGTACGATAATCTAATCAAACCTTCTCAGAAATTGTAGTATAGTACGTACATGAAACGTTAAAAAAACACCTCCAGCGTTCAAATTTCCGTTCGTGCAGCATGACCATAAGAGCGCGTTTAAGTAGGAGGGTTTAGGGTAGCGTCCCTACCGACTTAAACCATTGAATAATTTCCATGGTTTTTTTCCACAAATTTAAACATTATTTTGCATACGAACTAAATCACTCGCGACGAAATCGTGGAAACTCATTTCAAAGAAAAACGGAGTTATTGAAAAATAGTCTATTTCCACTAATACACGAAAAACGCAAAAAACACTGTTATATTGTGTGTTACTGACGATGGTTTGATCACCGAAACCGGTATAACAGTGTTTTTTGCGTTTTTCGTGTATTAGTGGAAATAGACTATTTTTCAATAACTCCGTTTTTCTTTGATTATTTTGCATCTAAACATTATTGTTCCATAATCATTTATTGTTTCAAATTACCAGCTCCCCCATTTTTGTTAATTTCTCTAAATTTATTTCAATTTCGAGCAATTTTTAGAACAGTCAATAATAATAATAATAAAGCTTTATTACGGATAAATCCAATTACAAATGTGTATGAAGTGATACGTAAATAATAAAGTTGACGTTAAACAAATGTGAAGAATAAAAGGGAACCATATCAATACACAAAACAAATATTAAGGTGAAATGTTAAATTGTTGCTGCTCTCAAGTTAGTGTATAAGGTTTGTCAGTAGTCTGTCAACATCTTGAGCAAAGGTCCTCAAGGATGAATTGAAAAAATCTAAGGATGGAAATCAATTGGCAGATGACATCAGACGGTGAGTTGGGTGATTTTTCCCATAGTTAGTTTTGTGATACGGAATGAAAAAATGCTGTTTTAATCGGGTGAATTTAGAAGGGACGTGGAAGTTGATTTGTTCAGTAAGAGATGGAGAATCGATATAGTTATTAATGATTTTGAATAGAAAAATTAAATCAGCTCTAGCTCTTCTGCACTCTAGCGGGCTTAAATGGAGACGAGCTGCCAAGACATCGTAATCTAATGATTGATAATTACCAACGAGTTTAAAATTTACTAGACGAAGGAACTTTTTTTGTATTTTTTCGAGGCGAGATATCAGTGTTAAATGGTAGGGATTCCAGATTAGTGAGCAATATTTTGACTTGGGGGGGAAAAATTGCTGCACTAGTAGGTATATTTTTAGGGTTTTTGGTGATTTTGGTAATTTTCAGCGATTTTAACCTAACAAAAATGGAAGCTACCCACTTTTTTAAAGAAAACAATATGTGGCTGATTTATGTCATTTCATTCTAAGGCGAGGTACAAATTCTGTTCCAATGGACACACCTTATTGTCAGGTTGAGAAGCAGCGTGTAGTCGTTCACGGGCACCTCCTGCATGATGTATTTGCTGCTATCCATAAGTTTCTCGCCTGGAAGAGATGAATATTTAGAATGAGTTGAGTGAATTAGTGTTTTGCCGTTGATAGGTTTAAATAGCTGTACAACGCAAAACGAGGTGCAGGATGAACTGCGGGGGATGTTTTATACGTGTGGCAACGAGTGAAAAAATATTTACTCTGTTTCTGTCTGATGGTGTTTGCAGTGACGCTTTTTCAGGAGGAGGACGGACAGTGGATGGAGGGGATGAGGTGCGGTTCTGTATCTGAATAATAAAGCTTGTGGAAGTGGGGGGGGGGGGGTCGAAATGGCGAACACGACTGGGCAGTGGTGAGGGAGGTGTGGGAGGACCTCCAATGGGGGGGCATTTAATGAAAATTAGCTTCTAAATGGTCAGTAATTGGTGCTTTAACGAAGAACAACGGAGAGGAGGGAAAAGTGCCGGGAGGGGAGGCCACCGTTGGAAACCTCTCGCCGAAGGTCCTATAAGCTGATTTGTGGCCTGTAATGAAAACTCTTTCAACGGACTAGACGATAGGGGGAGGCACTTAGGCTCTGGTTATAATTCATGGCGGATCGGTTGTGGTAGGTGTGGCGGGGGTGCGAGCGGCAGCTCTCCTCCAACACGGAAGAGAGAAATTAGATATCGGGTAGGGGAGGGTTGATAAAGGGTTCCGGAGTCGGGTATTTGAAGGAAATTGGCTATTAACCAATTAGCGAGGCACCGGTGTCGATAGTCGTAAGGCGAAGCAGCCTCATACCCCTCTTTCCCAGGACGACCTTATTTAGTTCCAGTGAGAAAATGGTTTCCACCAGCCCCAGCGACCACAATAGTGAACCAGCATCAGTTATGACACTGCGGGCGGGACTCTGGAATAAGAGGACTCGCAATGGAGTACATGTGCATGGGTCACTAAAGCTGTTTATATATATAATTTTTTAAAATGAAAATAGATTCCATTCTGAGAACTTTGAACAGCACTGTCCTACGGTAAGTACCTCGTTCTTTCTCTTGGATTTTTCAAGGTTTCAACCAATACTGTTGTCACAGTATGTCCCGCCCAGGCGAGAGGAGTGCAATGACGTCAAAATTGGTTGAAACTTTGAAAAATTACAGAATAAGAACTACGTATTGTAGGACAGTACGGTTGGTGTCAAAATCAGAATCTAATATCATTTAAAAAACGCTGCAAATCCCTGCACAAAGGTTTACTTTTTTGACCAGAATACCCACCCTTCTGTTACAGATCACAGCTCTAGGTACCTACCTAAATCACGAGTTAAATGCTGCTAAAATAATTCTGTCGATGACAAGCAGTAACTAACACGGCAAAAAGAAACGCCAATAATGAAGTTCTGAAGGAAAATTGTTGATGAGGAGTGAAATAGATGCCCCTTCTGCGTAGATCTCTGTTTTCTGTGGTCAATACCTACATTCGTGGTCAAGTATAATAAACAGTTGTGTAATAACTTGCCCATCAATAATACTTCAACGGTTGTTCAAGTTGCAAAATTACCCATCAACAAAATCCAGCCCCTTCTTGGTAGATGAACCGTTGTGTAATAATTTACCGTTGTGAAATGATTTACCGTTATGTAATAATTTACCGCAGTGTAATAATTTGCCATTGTGTAATAATTTACCATTGTGTAATAATTTACCATCGTGTATTAATTTACCATTGTGTAATAATTTACCCATCAACAATACTTCAACGTTTGTTCAAGCTGCAAAAGTACCGATCAACAAAATCCAGCCCTTTCTTGGTAGATGAACCGTTGTGTAATAATCTACCGTTATGAAATGATTTACCGTTGTTTAATAATTTGCAGTTGTGTAATAATTTACCATTGTGTAATAATTTACCCATCAATAATACTTCAACGTTTGTTCAAGTTTCACAAGTAACTACCAACAAAATCCAATAGTCCATCACTTATCAAATGAAATAATATCACAGAACAACCAACTCGACTTCATACAGCCATCCTTGATTATAATCAGGTGCTCCCTAGTGATGATATCCGGGCCGGATTTATACCGTTTGATTCACGATCGTGTTGACGAAGCTTTTTAGTGCACACGAACGGATGGACGTACAATGCTCCGGGTGGTCTCAAAAAATTGTTTAGCTCAAGACAAAATAAATTTAATAACGTATAAAAAAAAAGTTTTCGAGCTACGGCGTTCTGAAAATTTCAACCCCTATTTTGAACCCGTTAGAGATGACTGACAGTAACGCCGAGCTTCGAAGACCAACTACACCCCGAACGGAACCTATAACCCGAATTTCATCAATTTTGTTTCATGGTAACTAAGAAAAGTGGCCCGTACGGCGTACGGCGGACAGACAGAAATTTTTTTATTGCAGTTTTGGATTCTACATACCTTGAAACGTAAACCATCAAATTTTGAGGGGGTTAGAATTTTTTTTTCATGCTCGATTCCAATGGTTCATTATTGAAAATAATAAAACAACATAAAAAAATAAATGAATAAATTAAAAAACAGATACGTGCACATACCCCATTAAAGATCGTACCTACTAATTTGAGTTTTCTAGAACTCTAAAACTCATCGCCCCATTATAAATTTTCACTCGGGTACCAACAACCACTATTGATGAACTTTTTTGTTATTATTTTCAATAGGAAACCTTTGGAATCGAGCATGGGGGAAAAAAATTAACCACACCTCCCCTCAACATTTTATGGTGTCCGTTTCAAGGTAAGTACGAGAGTAGAATCCGAAAATGGAATAAAAAATTTCTGTCCCTCTTACCCGGCACTTTCCTTAGTTACCATGAGCCAAAATTAATGAAATTCTGTTATAGGTCCCATTTGGGGTCTGCTTGGTCCGTGGAGCTTGGCGTTACTGTCAGTCATCTCTAAGGGGTTCAAAATAGGGGTTGACATTTTCAGAACCCCGTGCAGTGGGGCCGAATGACCATTTTTCGGCAAAAACTATGTAACCTATGTAAACTATGTATGTCCTTGTAGAAAATTTAACGCTGATCACGAATATGCCGTATGATCCTTTATCTGTAATAGCTCCTTAACGTATTTTTCGCCAAAAAAACCTCAAAAAATATGTTTTTAACTTTTTTAAATATATTTATCCGTTCAAGAAATTTGGTTGTCGCACAGAAAAGTTGTAGACCATTAAATTGTGCGTCGAATGACACCAACCCCAGCTCTGTACCTGTGTATTTGTTCTAATAACCTGAATTTTGCCTCAGAACTTGTGTAAGCTGCAAGAACCAGTGTATCGATACGTGAATATGAGAACAGAAGGTGAACTTACCTAACCTCAGCCAACAAGACAAAGATGTCAACGGTCCTTTTTAGGACCACCGTATATTATTATTCAAGCCAAGGGGTCTTACAAAAGGCCGGCGCCTTTTTGTACAGAATAATACGAAAAGGAGTGAATGTATGATGAGAAGTGGGAGTTTTATGATAGGGTGGAGAATTCCTGTTATAAAAGTTGGGAACCCAACTATACATACCTCAATGATAAAGCCACTCTTCCATATATCATTACACAATTATAATACAGCAGATAACCCTGTAGAGAAGACGCTGGTTTGGAAAAAGAGCGCCATAATACGAAATTTTTGGATTTTCGTTATTTCCCATAAATTGGCGTCAAATAAGGTCATCTTTTATGGAAAAAAAGGGCGTAAGTCAATTTCTAACCAAAACCGCTTGAGGGCTCTAGTGGCATTCTTGCAGCGAAGCCAACCGTCCCTTTACCTTTTTGACGACAGTGCCACACTTTCAGTTGTGTCTCGATCTTCGCCGGGGAAGGTTATAATAGGCTTTTGTGAAAAAGCGCCATATTTAAAGAAGTTTACATTTTTCTGAAGAAGACTGCAGTGTTTCGCCTTCTGCCTGCGTTGACCAAAGAGTAAGAAAGTGTTCTCAGATCTTTTTCTACTGAATAATGCCATTTTTCGTTTTCGGTCAGTCCTTTAAAAAAGATATTGAAGTGTATATTTTTTCAAAACAGCACAATTAAGCCTACCTAAATTTTTCATTAGTAGGTACCCACTGACCAAGAAAATGTCATAACTCAAGTTTAGTTTCTTACTATTGTGTAAGAAATTGAGTGTAAGAAATGTGTGTATTGGGTGTAAGAAATTAATGAGAAAATACTTTTCTCCACAATACATAGCATTTTGGAGCTGCTTTATCATTTGTTTTTAACAATGTGAATTTATTCTAAAAATTAAAAAACCAGTCATGCAGCATGACTTAATGAGCGAATTTTCAAAGAAATATTCGAATTAATGGCTATGGTTTTGAATAAAGGAAAACTTCTTCCTCGTACTGTTAGTACCTAAATTGAATAATTTGAAACAGATTTTTTCTTTCGTCTTCCTTCTAGTAATACGTGGGCCGGTACTTGTATATCTATGAAGGTATCATAACAATTATATGTCAAATGGGAAATTCAAGGAGTTGTACTAATCGTTTGCCTCCCCCTTTTTTGCTTCGAACTCTCGTCTTCAATTAATACTTCTCACATTTTTCAATCTGACCACTCTAAGGGGGTGGGGGGGTAAGAGTTTAAAGATTATCCTAGTTTTGGGTAATTTTTGCGCACTTTAAATGCTCTAATTTAAGAACGGATTTAGATATCTAAAATCCGATTTCACCATCGTGTTCAGCGTGCAAAAACCTTTAAAATGAGGGGTCACTTGTTAGAAAATAACATTTTGGGGATTTTTGGGTAATTTTTGCGCACTTTAAATGCTCTAATTTGAGAACGGATCAAGATATCTAAAATCCGATTCCACCATCGTGTTCTGCGTGCAAAAACCTTTAAAATGAGGGGTCACTTGTTGGAAAATAACATTTTGGGGATTTTTGGGTAATTTTTGCGCACTTTAAATGCGCCAAAACCCTCCTTAGAGTAGGCCAATTTCGCCCATCTTCGAACTTAGCCTTTCGATTGCCAAGATAGATTTTTTGTGCAAATTTGAGCTGTTTATCTCAATTCTATCGAGAGTTATCGTCTGGAGTGACACATATATATATAAATATATATATACATATAAAAAAGTGTTAAATTTCAGGAATCGTTTTAGAATGGTCTGAAACGGATTTCTATGAAGAAAATTTCCAAAAATTTATATTATTTAAATTTCGAAGCCATTGCAATAGCTTCATTTTCTTTGAAAATTCGCTAAAAAACACGATTATTTGACAAATTTTTATGAAAAACTGCCATAATTTGAATAAAAATTAATGATGTCATGATGATTATTGATTATTTCTATGCTTGATAGTTAGGTAAACATCAGTGGACGAAGCAGTAATAAGATCGTGCCAAAAGAAAACCGCTAGGTGCCTTCAAAGCCAAATATAGAAAACGCAAAACATCGATCGCTTCCCCTGTAAAATTCTATGTTTTCGTATTATGGCACTCTTTTTCCAAACCAGCGAAGAACAGATTGATCTAAAGGGTATAGGACCTAAGAGGGACTAAAATTGTGAAATAACGTTCGAGTAAAAAGTCCCCCCGGGATATAGCCTGAGGTCAAATCCGGGGTTATAAAATAAATTTAATTTAATTCATCCCTGCAGAGAATAAAACATATTATGAGCAATTTTAATGAGTAAAATTGTGCGGCAAACCAACTTACCGGACTCTTTGAACCAACTGTTGAGCGCTTTAGGGGAGGTTTCCACGTTGCACTGGATGGACACGTCTGTCCCAACGGGAGCCCCAAACAGATCGTTGGGCACCTTCACCACAGGATGAACTACAACAACAACCCCCAGAAAAAAATTGAAGTTTGCACAACATAGTTCTCATTACGTAGCACCCACTTATAAGTAAATCAGATGGGGAAAAAAGTTCCTGTCATGTAGCATGGCTATAAGAGTGAAGTATTCTTGCTATTGTGTAGAAAAATGACAGCAAGTAACCATATACCACTTGTCTTAAAATTATATAATTTTTCGTCATCTTAGCCATTTTTACCGATATTTGACCCTAATAAAGTCAAATGTGACCCACTTGTTTTTAAGAAAAAGAGTTTTATCATCGAGATAGTCCCTCCGTTGTGATCAATCATCCCACACAACGTCAGGTGAATTAATATTGATTTTTAGCCATTAATACCAATTTTTACCCCCAAAAACCAATACCTGACCTCTATTCTGTGTGAAAAACAACTGAAATGGTATTTTTCTGCCTTTACTCATCCTTTCATACACGAACAGTCATTTTATATTGCAATTTTAGCCGTTTTTACCGATTTTTGACCCCTAAAAACTCCAATTTGACCACCTTGAAATGTTTTAAAATTGCAATTTTCGAACTTGTTCTTTTGTGTGGCAATACAAAGAAAACAGTTTTGGAGAAATTAGGAATTTTTATCATGTACCCAAGGACAGATATCATCTGGAGTGGCACATAAATATACATAATACATTTTTGTTGAAATTTTGGGATGAACTGGTGATGCTCTGAAACGGATTTGCCTATAAAAATATTTCAAACATTCAAGTTCAGAAAATGTTACCCATTGCAATAGCTTCATTTTCTTTGAAAATTCGCAACAAACAAAGCTGAATTTAAATTAAATTTAGAAAAGCACTAAATGTTACAGGTAAGATAATCTGATGAAATAAAACATTTATTTGGCAACAATGTTAATGAATTTTCAAGGTAAATGAAGCTATTGCAATGGGTCCAAAATTTGCAGAACATAAGTTTTTGAAATTATTTTATAAGCAAATCCGTTTCAGAGCATCCTGATTTCATCTCTAGATTTCAACAAAACTTTATACGTATATTATATATATTTATTTATGTGTCACTCCAGACGATATCTGACCTTGGGTACGTGATAAAAATTCCAAATTTCGCCAAAATGTTCTTCTTGTCAAACAAAAGGATGAGCCAAATTTGAGTTTTTAGGGGTCAAAACTTGTTAAAAACGGCTAAAATTGATATATAAAATCACTGAAAGTGAAATGGAAGGATGAGTGAAGACCGAAAAATACCATTTAACTTGTTTTTCACACAAAATAGGGGTCTACCTAATTAGGATTTTTGGGGATCAACAATTTATTGGTATTAAGGGCTAAAATCACTATTATTCACCTGAAGTGTGGGATGGTGACGGTGAGGGACTTTGAGGGGACGGTGCAGGTATTTCGTTAAGCATTTTTTTCAAAAAGATTGGGTCAAATGTTTGGGACAGATCGTTTGTAATCAAATAAACGTAATCTGATTTAACTGTTTATTCATGTTTGGTTTACCGTTTAACCTGTTATTGTTGTATTTGTTTGTTACTTTTGTGATTGTTATACAGTTTTCGAGCCAACGGGGGGGAGTATGACCCCCACTAACCCCCCCCCCCCCCCGGCTACGCCACTGAATCAGTAAGTACCACAAAGCGCAGTACCCCAGAATATGGAAGGTATAACAAATTTCGCACAAGTAGGTGCTAAACCACCGAACTACGCACCCAAACAGGCTAATGGAAGTGCTTAATTTTGCTCTAAATTTTCCCCAGATGTCCCATGACAATCCAACGAGTAGATCGGTCTTCCTAAAAGGTTGATAACCTAGGAAGAGTTAAGATTACATTCTTTATAAAGTGATACATCTTCCTGGATTACTGAATGAAATAAATAATTGGAATGCCAGGAGCTGAATATATAAGTGGTACAGTTTTCATTCATTATAATTCATCTCTGGCAGATAAACTATGATTAAAGAGTATGACATAACTATGTCGCGTGCATGAAATCTATTCCTGTCTATTTTCAGTCCCTAAGCTCTCTCCAGAATATTCTAATTCCCTCACTCGTGTCAGGCGAATATTAAATGTCCTTGCAAATGTAATGCCCTTTCCCTCAAAACGGATTGAATCGAATTTTCTGTTGGAGCTTTTGAAATATTATTTTACGAGCTTTTGTAATCTGTTGATTTGCTAGGCACAGCTAAGGATCAGTAATTATTTAAATACAAAAACCTATTTAATAAGCACATTATTAGAACAGACTAAAAAGTATACAATAATTTCTCGTAGTCATCAAATAATTTTAGCATAAAATATAAAAGCCACAAGTAGAAAAAGTGAAGCGCATTCAGTACCTAGTTAATGGATAATAGTAAGGAGATTAGGGATCAGCTTCTAATGCAGCTCTTCTATTGCACGCGCCTCACGTTTTTCTATTTATGGCTTTTCTATTTTAAGCTGAAATTATTTCATGGAATTTTTAGAAATTGTTTTATATTTTTTAGTCCGTTTTAAAAAAATGGTTTTTAAAAATGTATTTTTAATTTAAATGATTATTTTCTGCTTTTCAGTCTTGTGTGTGTGAAATGTGTTTATAATTAATTAATTACCTAATGTATGTTTTTTAATGATTGATTCATGTATTGTCATCGATGATAGATATGACTGTGCAGAATTTCAGCTCAAGCGGACACTGGGAAGTGAACGAAAAATCGATTTCAAGATTTTTGACGGCCACGGTAGCAGAAATAAATAAATATACAAATAATTGATGTTTTTATGATTGATCCATGTATTGTCATCGATGATAGATAATATATGACTGTGCAAAATTTCAGCTCAAGCGGACATTGGGAAGTGAACGAAAAATCGATTTCAAGACTTTTGATGGCCACAGTAGCATAAATAAATAAATAAATAAATAAATAAATAAATAATTGATGTTTTTATGATTGATCCATGTATTGTCATCGATGATAGATATGACTGTGCAAAATTTCAGCTCAAGCGGACATTGGGAAGTGAACAAAAAATCGATTTCAAGATTTTTGACGGCCACGGTAGCAGAAATAAATAAATATACAAATAATTGATGTTTTTATGATTGATCCATGTATTGTCATCGATGATAGATAATATATGACTGTGCAAAATTTCAGCTCAAGCGGACATTGGGAAGTGAACAAAAAATCGATTTCAAGATTTTTGACGGCCACAGTAGCAGAAATAAATAAATATACAAATAATTGATGTTTTTATGATTGATCCATGTATTGTCATCGATGATAGATATGACTGTGCAAAATTTCAGCTCAAGCGGACATTGGGAAGTGAACAAAAAATCGATTTCAAGATTTTTGACGGCCACAGTAGCAGAAATAAATAAATATACAAATAATTGATGTTTTTATGATTGATCCATGTATTGTCATCGATGATAGATATGACTGTGCAAAATTTCAGCTCAAGCGGACATTGGGAAGTGAACGAAAAATCGATTTCAAGACTTTTGATGGCCACAGTAGCATAAATAAATAAATAAATAAATAATTGATGTTTTTATGATTGATCCATGATTGTAATCGATGATAGATATGACTGTGCAAAATTTCAGCTCAAGCGGACATTGGGAAGTGAACAAAAAATCGATTTCAAGATTTTTGATGGCCACAGTAGCAGAAATAAATATATAAATAATTGATGTTTTTATGATTGATCCATGATTGTCATCGATGATAGATATGACTGTGCAAAATTTCAGCTCAAGCGGACATAGGGAAGTGAAAAAAAAATCAATTACAAGATTTTTGACGGCCACGGTAGCAGAAATAAATAAATGTATAAATAATTGATGTTTTTATGATTGATCCATGTATTGTCATCGATGATAGATATGACTGTGCAAAATTTCAGCTCAAGTGGACATTGGGAAGTGAACGAAAAATCGATGACAAGATTTGAACTGAACAGACAAGAAAGCGAGTTAATAAAAACGTTGAAAAAACGTGAAATCATTGAATAGAACTTGCATGAAATTTTGTTAATTCAGAATGTCATGTTCGCATATGGAGGCAGAACTCAGTATGGCCCCCATATAACGAAACGAATCCAGCAAGATTGCCGAACTGCTTAATACGTTTAGGGCACGTGAGATCGTTTATTTATGGTCGAGGAAAATAAGTTTGAAGTTCGATGGGTGGACAAGCAGGCCTCACCGCCTACGGGATTGTCAAGCTTTCAACTGAGGTCTGTGGAAAAAGTTGCTGGAGGACTGGTGCGAGTGTGGCGACAACTTTGACCAACTTGAATTATCGTGTATGGGGTCTTTTTGAGATACTCGTGCTATTGGAGGGTAGGAGTAGTTCATTTGAGGGACTAGAGTTCAGTTAGTTCACTCCTTGAAAGGAGCAGTTCTTTTGATTTAGTTCAGTATTTCATTCCAGTTCCTTTTCGTCCATAGTCACAAGCACAAACACTGAAGTAGAACGAAGATAAATACGACTAGCTGTTGTGCCCGTCGCTGACGGGTAGAACTCGGGGTGGGTCCATCTGACTTTGTTACCTCTCGCTTTACAGATTATATCTCTTACATGTCCCTTTAGAAACTGTTATAATTTAATTTTGTTTTTTGTTTTTTAAATTTTTTTTATGTTTTGGCTCGCCTATGAACCCCCACTCCTATCCATCGGATCCGGAAGTAAACCTCCTTATGTCCTTCCCTGGTCATAGAAACATTCAAATACGCGAGATGGGTTCGATCCATTGAGCCGTTTTGGCGTGATTGAAAGACAAACAGACAAACAGACAGACAGACAGACACCACGAAAATCACCTGTAAATTTAGTTATATAGATACCAAATTAGTTCCTGAACGATACGAACTTATATTAAATCTAAAGGTTTACTTCGGCTAGTGTAAGAAGTAATATTACCATACTCCGGAGGAGTCCGTCGTCACTAGCCGGATGAGTACTGGAGGCGAGCGCATTCGATGTAAGGAAATCATCATCAGGCCGTTGAGAGAATACTCTACTGAGTTCTATCGGGGTATTTGACGGCCTGATGGTGATATCCTTACATCGAAAACGCTCACCTCCAGTACTCAACCAGCTAGTGACGACAGACTCCTCCTGAAGGTATGGTAATATTACTACTTGGTAATGTTACCAACTTAGTTCCTGAACGATACCAACTTAGTTCCTTATTCCTTTGAACTGTCGTTCCGTGATACTATAAACCCCTTATGTAGTATCCACCCCATCAGAACTAACTCCTATCTAAATAACTCCTTAGAACTAAGGAACTACCGTTCAGTGGATACTATCAACTCCTACCGTGTAGTAAAGGAACTGTCTTTCTGTGGATACTATACACTACTCAAGTATTATTAATTCACCCCATCTGAATGACTCATAATGAACGAGAGGAACTATCGTTCAGTGGATACTATCAGCTCCTCATGTGGTATTCACCATTCGAATGAACTACAAGAACTAAAGAACTAACTCAGTCACCTTATGAGTGAGTGAGTTACTAATCCTTTAGTTCACACCATCTGAATCTCCTAATGAACTAAAGGAACTGTCGTTCAGTGGATACTATCAGCTCCTCATTTAGTATCCACCATTCTTATGAACTACAAGAACTAAAGAACTAACTTAAGCTAGGTTTATATGGAGGCACGGCTACGCGTTGTGCAATGCTATTGGCCAACGCAAATGGATTATTGCAACGCAATGTCTTGGATACTATATCAAGACCTCCAGATATTTTCTGCTGTCCGATCCGTTGCCGTATCTGCGCAGAGGTTACTGCGCACACCTCTCCTGTTTGGTTGTTCAGCCATATTGAAATTCGACATTCGTGGTAGATTTTGCGGTTTCGAGTTCGAGCGGTTGTTTGTTTCTTGCGTTTGCATTTTGTTATGATTCCGCTGCCATGTGAACGCCTCTGCGGCAAAAACGCCGTGCCGGATTGCCGTCCGGAATTGCGTCTCCATGTGAACCTAGCTTCAGCCGCCTTGTGAGTGAGTGAGTTAGGCCCTCCGCACACGGGTCGACGCCTGCTCGAGATCGTTGCAAGCGAAATTTCTCCCCTCTCGACTTCCTAGGTAGTGGTATGTGGCTCCGCCCACGGGTCGGCTCGAACTCGAATCGTCATTTCAGTCAGTTCGTCATCCTCGACGCGTTTCTCTCTCGAACTGTTTGGAACGGAAAAATCCGCGCTGACGCTCAAGACGAGTATGGAAGGTTTTAACATCAAGTTTGTCGGGGTTGTCGAAAAACACCCAGTTATTTATAATTACACTCTTCAGGGGTATTCGCGGAAGGATATCACAGAACGGGCATGGAATGAAGTTGCAAAAGAAATGAATCTTCCAGGTAAGAACTTGATATATTTGAATATTAACAATTTCAACATAATAAAAAATCAATTTTTTATCTCATAATTAATATGTGCCTAATTTAACACGTAGTACATATATATTTATTTATTTAATCATTTGGTAAAATTTAAAAAAGCCAAAGCTGCATCACGGTTCACGTTTAAAACAAAACAAAAAAAATACAAAAGTGTAAATTACACAATATATTATACATAATGTAGCAATAAGGAAAATGTTCTGAACGAATGCAGAATTTTTCAAACACAATTTTTCCACTGCCAAGGCAGAGAAGCCATCGGGGTAACGAAATATTTAGCTAAGTATTCTCGAACAGCAGTAGCGGTTGAAGTACTGTCAATTCTGGATCGAACAGACGATGCATTTTCTGCGAGGAAAGGAGGTGGGCTATAATTTTCTTCTAGCTGTTGTGGTGTGTACGGAAACCCTTCTCTTCGTCTGACAAAATTATGAAGTATGCAAACAGCTTTTACAATGCTGTTGGTCGTTTCATCATTTCGGCATCGGATCGTAGTACTGAGCACTCCGAATTTTTCAGTCATCATGCCAAATGTACATTCAATCGCTTTCCTTCCTCTGCTTAGTCGGTAGTTGAATACTCGTTTTATGTTGTCAAGAATCCGCTTTGAGTACGGTCGTAATAAGTAGCGGGATAGTGGGAACGCTTCGTCTCCAACGAAATAATAAGGAAATAAACAGTCTTCATTATCATCCAGGGGGAGTTGTGATGATTCAGGTATGTCCAGTTGTGAATGGGTTAACCAATATTTCATTGCTGAGGCTCTGAAAATGCCACCATCACTGTTTCTCCCTGCGTAACCGGTTTCAATCATCGTGAATAAGCCATCAGCGTCACAGCACCCTAATAGCACTACGGAGTGGTATGATTTGTAATTAAAATTAGTGGACCCAGTATTAGGAAGTTTCTCAATTCGCACATGCTTTCCATCTATAGCCCCTATACAGTTCGGTAGGTTCCACAGGGATTGGAAACGTTGAGCGATATTTTTCCATTGGTCGTGTGAAGGGCGTGGCATGTAGATGTCTTTCAGCTCATTCCAGATAATCTGCGTTGTCTCAGCTATGATTTTTCCAACAGTCGTCTCTCCACGGCCAAAGTAGAGTCCCAACGAAACAAATGTACTCCCTGTCGCCAAATACCTGAGAACATGTGTTTAGGTTTGTTAGATTTGAGCTATTGCATTCTTTCAGTTGTTTCTTGCAAAAAATAATGATAATAAGTAAATAAATATTTGACAAAATAATAAGAAGTTGTATATTGCACATTTATTCTAATTAATCTAGATATAAGTTCCGCGAAGAACACAATTTGAAAATTCACTAGTTGTTTATATTCATTTATTTAATTTTTTTAAATGTTTTTGTTTTGTTACAGCGAGTGAATGCAAGGAGAAATGGAGAAATTTGCGGAGTACTCTAGCAAAGAACCTGAAGCCCAAACCGAGTGGAAGTGGAGCAACAAAGAAAAAACCGTATTACTTGACGGATGCTATGCAGTTCGCAATTCCCTTCATCAAGGTAGCTGGAACGAGCAGCGGAAATTTGCCTGCTATCCCAGAACAAATTGTTGCGTCAGATGAGGAACCCCTAGATGACACCCAACAGTTCGATTTCTCAGGCGAATCTTCAAGTGTCATAAACAATCAGCACACTGTGGACGACCACCCTCAATTACCTTCATCACCGTCATTACCACCTATTACACTGACTCCTCGACCACCCCCCTTACCCCCTCAAACTGGTCTTCCTTCCGAAATAACGACTGAACCTGCATCTTCCCCTGTGGCTGCAACAACTGGACCAAAGGGACGCAAGAGGAAACGTGATTCGCAATCTGAAGTGGACAAAGAGTTTGTCACCTATTTTAGAGCTAAGACAGCTGAAATAACAAAAAAGTCTTCGCCAAATGAAAATTCGATGAGAAGAGAGGGTATCCAGTCTTTCTTGAACAGCCTCATTCCAGACCTTCTGCCAATGACGAATGCTGAATTACGAGTTTTCAAGAGAAAAACCCTACTGCTCGTGGACGAAGTTTTGGATGCTCGAGTTTTGGACCACCACACCACTCCCAGCCATGGAGCTACCAAGGAGCTACCAGCTTACCGAAATACAACATCAGCTATGCAGCACGCCTCATACCATGCTCTACCATCAGATGGAAGTACTTCTGAGGAATCATCTGTCCAGATTGAATGCCCCCAAACTAGCTCCTCCCCTCAAAACAACGACGAACGCTTATACACAACGTTATAAGCTGTAAATTTTATCACCACGCCTAATAACTGTACTCCTCCTAATACGACCTAAGTTCTCCATTTCAATTTTTCGTTATTGACTTAAATGTTCTGTATACTTAATTCAGTTGTATAGTATTAGCAATCGTTAAAATTTGCACATATATGTTTAGAATAGGTAATTTTGTAAATATCAACATAAGAAATATTTTAATAAACTTACCTCAAAGTAATCAATATTCGTTCTTCTGCAGTGACACATTCCCTCATATTAGTGTTCGAATAATGAATTGCAGGAGAAACCAATTCCAGTAGCTCGGCATACGATTCTTTTGACATTCGATAGAACGCCAAAAATTTCGAATCATTCATTTGTAGTTCTTGAGCTCCAACAAACAGCCGACGATGAAAATTGCGTTCAATATATGGATGAACCCAAAACCTTCTCTCTGCTCTTCTTCTTAATCGGCGGTATAAATGGTATATCACAACATCTTCTTCATCACTACTCATTGTCAATCTTGAATGAAACGCGGACGGGAAAAAATTTCTCACAAAAATATTTTTCTCAGTTGAAAGTCGACATGAACTGTTCGACAGCTTAAACTGTTCTGAAAAGATGAAAGGCTGACGAGACGGCACCGACCCATGTGCGGATACCCTCGAGTTATTTCGAGAAGAATCCTAATCCCCCTAATCCCTCTCGCTTCGAGTTCCCTTCTCCCTTCGAGTGGTCGTCGACCCGTGTGCGGAGGGCCTTACTAGTTCTTTAGTTCACATCATCTGAATCTACTAATGACCTAAAGGAACACTACCAGCTCCTCATGTGGTATCCACCATTCGTATGAACAACAAGAACTGAAGAACTAACACGGTCGCCTTGCGAGTGATTGAGTTACTAGTTCTTTAGTTCACACCATCTGAATCTCCTAATGAACTAAAGGAACTATCGTTCAGTGGATACTATCAAATCCTCATGTAATATCCACCATTCCTATGAACTGCAAGAACTAAAGAACTAACTCAGTCACCTTATGAGTGAGTGAGTTACTAATCCTTTAGTTCACACCATGTGAATCTCCTAATGAACTAAAGGAACTGTCGTTCAGTGGATACTATCAGCTCCTCATTTAGTATCCACCATTCTTATGAACTACAAGAACTAAAGAACTAACTCAAGCTAGGTTCACATGGAGGCACGGCTACGCGTTGTGCAATGCTATTGGCCAACGCAAATGGATTATTGCAACGCAATGTCTTGGATACTATATCAAGACCTCCAGATATTTTCTGCTGTCCGATCCGTTGCCGTATCTGCGCAGAGGTTACTGCGCACACCTCTCCTGTTTGGTTGTTCAGCCATATTGAAATTCGACATTCGTGGTAGATTTTGCGGTTTCGAGTTCGAGCGGTTGTTTGTTTCTTGCGTTTGCATTTTGTTATGATTCCGCTGCCATGTGAACGCCTCTGCGGCAAAAACGCGTTGCCGTGCCGGATTGCCGTCCGGAATTGCGTCTCCATGTGAACCTAGCTTCAGCCGCCTTGTGAGTGAGTGAGTTACTAGTTCTTTAGTTCACATCATCTAAACCTCCTAATGACCTAAAGGAACACTACCAGCTCCTCATGTGGTATCCACCATTCGCATGAACTAAAGAACTAACTCGGTCGCCTTGTGAGTGAGTTACTAGTTCTTTAGTTCACACCATCTGAATCTCCTAATGAACTAAAGGAACTGTCGTTCAGTGGATACTATCAACTCCTAATGTAGTAAGCACCCACCATTCGTATGAACTACAAGAACTAAAGAACTAATACGGTCGCCTTGAGAGGTGAGTGAGTTACTAGTTCTTTAGTTCACACCATCTGAATCTCCTAATGAACAATAGGAACTATCGCTCAGTGGATACTATCAAATCCTCATGTAATATCCACCATTCCTATGAACTGCAAGAACTAAAGAACTAACTCAGTCACCTTATGAGTGAGTGAGTTACTAATCCTTTAGTTCACACCATGTGAATCTCCTAATGAACTAAAGGAACTGTCGTTCAGTGGATACTATCAGCTCCTCATGTTGTATTCCATTCTTATGAACTACAAGAACTAAAGAACTAACTCAAGCTAGGTTCACATGGAGGCACGGCTACGCGTTGTGCAATGCTATTGGCAAACGCAAATGGATTATTGCAACGCAATGTCTTGGATACTATATCAAGACCTCCAGATATTTTCTGCTGTCCGATCCGTTGCCGTATCTGTGCAGAGGTTACTGCGCACACCTCTCCTGTTTGGTTGTTCAGCCATATTGAAATTCGACATTCGTGGTAGATTTTGCGGTTTCGAGTTCGAGCGGTTGTTTGTTTCTTGCGTTTGCATTTTGTTATGATTCCGCTGCCATGTGAACGCCTCTGCGGCAAAAACGCGTTGCCGTGCCGGATTGCCGTCCGGAATTGCGTCTCCATGTGAACCTAGCTTCAGCCGCCTTGTGAGTGAGTGAGTTACTAGTTCTTTAGTTCACATCATCTAAACCTCCTAATGACCTAAAGGAACACTACCAGCTCCTCATGTGGTATCCACCATTCGCATGAACTAAAGAACTAACTCGGTCGCCTTGTGAGTGAGTTACTAGTTCTTTAGTTCACACCATCTGAAACTCCTAATGAACTAAAGGAACTGTCGTTCAGTGGATGCTATCAGCTCCTCATGTAGTATCCACAATTCCTATGAATTGCAAGAACTAAAGAACTAACTCAGTCGCCTTGTGACTGTGTGAGTTACTAGTTCCTTAGTTCTTGGTTCTTAATGCACAGAGCCCCCCCCCCCTCCCTCCAACAACCAATATCCATCGCTGGGTCCTTGATTCTTTTACTCTGCGGTCCTACTGAACGAACGTTGAACTAAGTAAAGGAGTAGCTCACTTGGCGGAGTTAGTTCTTCAAGAGTAGTTCAGTAAGGAACTACCCACCTCTAACTTGTGCGGTTGTGCATCCAGCTTCCTCGCGCAACGCGCCGTTGAAAATTTACTGGTACTAGGAATGAATTCAACGACAAAGGAAACGAAGCGGGATTCAGTATGACAGATCAACTAACGGAAATTTCAACTTACAGTGGACTTGAACGATCATCCTTTTGCTGACTGACGGGGGTATTCCGTTGCTGGCTATGCAGAAGTAGACACCCATGTCAGTTCTCTGTACATTGGACAGCTCCAGGAGTTCGCCATCGTAACTTTTTACTGCTGCCAACAAGGAAACAATTTTAGAAAGATTGAATAAATAGTAGTTTCATAAATGACCATCTCTCTGGGTAGGTAACTGATGAAATGCGAGTGTGTCGACAAAAGATTCGTCTGCTGCCAACGTGTGGCACAGAGTGGATATACATGACAGAATATTTGTGGACAAAATAATGACTGGGCGATTCCACAGGAAGTGTACAATCGGGCCAGACCCCAACCACGACGTTAAACTTGACCAAACCCCTTCATACCTGGTACCACTGGGATCAGTGAAATGTCAGCATTATTGCTGTAAAGTTGTGCCATTATTCGTACTAGAAAAAAGCTGCAAATTATTACACAATTGTTTATTATTTACCTGTATACATGCCCCCTTTTACGCAGATCACAGTTTTCTGTGATCAGTACCCTCGTACTCCCCCCTACAAAATCCCTAAATCGCGTACCGGAACCGGCCCGGGAATTACAGTTTGATAAAAATGCGCGGGATTCAATAATTCAATAATTAATTATTTGTTGTTATTCATGAAGCATAACCTTTGTTCAAGTTGCAAAAGTACCTATCGACAAAATCCAAAAGAGCCATCATTTTTCTAATGGAATAATATCACAGAACAACCAACTGGACGTCATACAGCCATCTGTGATTATAATCAGGTGCTCCCTAGCGATGATATCCGGCCGGATTTATACCGTTTGATTCACGATCGTGTTGACGAAGCTTTTTGTGCACACGGACGGCTGGACTCCGGGTGGTCTCAAAAAATTGTTTAGCTCAAGAAAAATTTAATAACGTAAAAAAAACCATACCCTTCTATCTAAAGTTTTCGAGATACGGCGTTCTGAAAATTTCAACCCCTATTTTGAACCCCTTAGAGATGACTGACAGTAACGCCGAGCTTCGAGGACCAACTACACCCCGAACGAAACCTATAACCAGAATTTCATCAATTTTCTTTCATGGTAACTAAGAAAAGTGGCCCGTACGGCGTACGGCGTACGGCGGACAGACAGAAATATTTTTATTGCAGTTTTGGATTCTACATACCTTGAAACGTAAACCATCAAATTTTGAGGGGGGGTTAGAATTTTTTTTTGCATGCTCGATTCCAATGGTTCATTATTGAAAATAATAAACCAAAAGTTAGAAATCCTTTTTTGCATAAAAACACTAGATAAAATGTTGGTATGTCATCACACTTAAACACTCGATAGACCAACAATAAAAACACCCTGCGAATCAAGTGAAGGTTTTTTCTGCTCGTTAAGTATCCCTTCATCATTTCCAAACGCTATTATGTAACGCAAACGTGAAAAAAAAATTTTCTAATCCAAAATTAATGAGATTTTTTATGGTTTTCGAAACTAGCAGCACACTTAATTTTCACCTTGTTGTACTCCCGAGGGTCCAAGTAATTGATACCTGTTTTTCATGGGTAGCTCAGAATTTTCAGGAACGAAAGTGTGAGTCAGAGGTAAGCTCATAATTCGATGGACACCTTTTGGTCCCCAAACAAACAGATATACATACGTTTTAAGGGTTTTTGGTTTATTATTTTCAATAATGAACATTTGGAATCGAGCATGAAAAACAAATTGTCAACCCCCCCCACCCCCTCTAAATTTGATGGTTTACGTTTCAAGGTATGTAGAATCCGAAAATGCAATAAAAAAATTTCTGTCCGTCCGCCGTACACCATACTGACCACTTTTCTTAGTTACCATGAACCAAAATTAACGAAATTTAGTTTTTAGGTCCCGTTTGGGGTCTAATTGGTCCTCGAAGCTCGACGTTACTGTCAGTCATCTCTAAGGGGTTCAAAATAGGGGTTGACGTTTTCAGAACGCCTATACCTTTTTTTTACGTGAATCTTTTTATGGTTTTAAATAGTTCTTGAACTTACGAGTTTTTTGAGACCACCCGGAGCATTGTAAGTTCGTTCACAGTAAGGCCCCCAAGTTTGCACCAACTGGCTTGGTCAACAGGAGGGTGAAGCAAATTGTATATATTCAGCCCAAATATCATCACTAGGGAGCATCTGATTATAATCACGGATGGCTGTGTGAAGTCGAGTTGGTTGTTCCGCGATATTATTTCATTTGAAAAATGAAGGCTGTTTTGGATTTTGTTGGCAGGTACTTTTGCAACTTGAAAAAACGGTGAAGTACCTATTATTGATGGGTAAATTATTACACAACGGTTAATTATTTGCCTTATGCTTCATGAATAACTACAAATAATTAATGATTGAATTATTGAATCCCGCGAATTTGTAGGAAACTTTAATTCCGGGGCCAGTACTCGATTTAGGGCTTTCCTGGGATTTTCATTCCACATCAACAATTTCCCTTCAGAACTTCATTATTTGCGTTTCTTTTTGCCATTTTAGTTACTGTTTGTCATCAACAGAATTATTTTAGCAACATTTAACTCGTGATTTAGGTAGGTACCTAGTAACGAGAACGAGTACCTACAAATATGTATAGAATAGTACATATTATATTATATAGACGGGTTATCTATGCAGAGAGCTGTGATCTGTAACAGAAGGGTATTCTGTACAAAATAATAAACCGTTGTGCAGGGATTTGCAGCGTTTTTTGTGTGCCAAGGTAGTAAAGTACAAGTCAGACGATAAGGGGGAAAGGTGGGGGATTTACATCAAAACTAAAGCCACAGAAGCCCAATTCGCCCGACTGTGCACTTTCTGTGGAATCGCCCGAATACACAACAGGACTAAAGGCGCGATTGAATACATCAGTGTGGACAATAACCATTGGTGCTGGGGCATTCCATCTGAATTCGAAAGACAGTGCTAAGGATTTCACGTTCGCGCAGCCGTAAATACCAATTTTCGTAAAATCCCTTCGTCCAGCCAACATAAAATCGGACTGTAACTTTCGACTGCGCACAAGCAACATGATTTCGCTCGTTTTGCGTTGAAGAAGGGAGGAAAAACGCTAAAAATGATTACACAACAGTTTATTGTATTCCTGTATAGATTCCCCTACAACAAACCCGTACAACCCGTACAAAATATAATATAATGATAATTAGAAAAAAACAGGTAAAATGTCCGCGTATGACTATGTATGTACTCGATACTGCTAATGTCTGTCATTATTCAATAGAACTAGAACTACTCTCCTCCTAACAGCCTCAGGAGATGGAAAAAATAAATCTATGTCAGGGCACACGTCCATCACTTGGTTCATCCCACGCGGTAACCTGCACATCAGGGCGATGGTAGGCGTAGTTTGTCGCTGAAAATGGAACCCAAAAGAGGCTTCCAGAACGTGAACCAAGTCGAGGAACCAGGAAAGGCACCATTGATAGCAGTGTGGGAGAGTCCGTCTTACCCAGAACCAACTTATGGAAGAAAGATGAGTCGGCCAAAAGTCTACGGTCCACAGGATTGAGGGTACTGCATCTTTTGTTGAGCTCATCAAAGCTTAGGGTCACCAGGTTAATACCAAGCTTGAACCCCGCATATCTTAGAAACCTTCCGATGGACTCGCTCAATTTGGTCAATATGGCACTTATAATATGGACTCCAGAACACCGAGGCTTACTCCAAAATAGGGAGGACAAGCGTTTTATAGAGAGTAGTAATGGCTGGAACATAATCGAACTCCAGAGTATTGCGTTTGACAAATCCTAGGACGCGCATCGCCCGGCTGGAGACGGCAGATATAAGCTCGGAGAAATAGAGCTGGCAATCCAGGAGCACCCCCAAATCCCGCAACAAACTGACTCGTTTCAGGTCTTCGCCTCCAATAGTATAGTGATGAAGATATGGATCCTGTGAACGATGAAACGTCATTACTGAGCATTTAGACGGATTGAGTGCCAGGCTATTTCGTGGACACCAGAGAAGTAGGCCATCAATGCAATCCTGCAGGATCCCACAATCAATTGGCGCAGTCTACCACAGCACTGTAGATTTTGAGGTCATCCGCGAATAAAAGGAATCGTGCTCCACTGAGAGCAGTGCAGACATCGTTGATGGCCAGCAGGAAGAGCAGAGGCCCCAAATGGGACCCCTGAGGAACCCCTAAGGTGGTCTTTTGGTGCCTCTAGTTACTCTTTTCAATAGGTCGTTGTCCTGTGGGCAGTTCCCGGCGATCTGGAGGACGTCGTATGTCACTCCCATATACAAGAGAGGAGATAGGTCAAATATGGAGCATTATCGACCAGTTTGCTCAATCTCAACCGCACCATCATGGACATCTTCCCATCCACTCAAGCAGACTCCCGAAAATTCCAAGCGAGCTCAACAGTGACAGGATAGTCTGGTGCGAAAGTCGGTCAAAGGCCTTCGAGAAATCGATAGAGATTAGGTCAACCTGCTGCCCGAACCTGAAAGCCTGGATAGTAAACTCCTGGAATTCAAACTAGTTGGTAACCGTTGATCTGCCTCGAGTGAATCCGTGTTGCTCGGGGACGATGCAGGCAGAGAAGAGTGGAGCCATCTGCTTAACAATTAGTTTTTCCAGCATCTTAGGAATGGTTGAGATTGAGCAAACAGGTCGATAATGCTCCACATTTGACCTATCTCCGCTCTTGTATATGGGAGTGACATACGACGTCCTCCAGATCGCCGGGAACCGCCCACAGGACAACGACCTATTGAAAAGAGTAACTAGAGGCACCAAAAGACTCGATGCACAGGACTTTAGCAGGACCGGAGGAATACCATCAGGGCCCATCCCCTTTGAACAATATTAGCGTAAGACCCTGAATTAGTACGCTGGTAGTCTTTTTGCGGTGGATACCTACCAGAAACCAAATTGTCATTAATTTTGGTTCATGGTAACTAAACTAAGGAAAGTGCGAAGTACGGCCGTCAGCGGAAGGAAAGAAATTTTTGGTTTATTAGTTTCAATATAATGAACCCTTGGAATCGACTATGAAAGAAAACAAGAGGAGAAAAAAAACCTCAAATTTTGATGGTTTCTGTTTCAAGGTACCCAGAATCCGAAAATGGTTTGAAAAACGCAGCAAATTATTACACAATGATAATTATTCAACTGTGATGCCACGTCAATATCGAGTACTGGAGCTGGCCGAGAAATTACATTTCATAATTATATGCGGTGGAACACACTTCATTCATAATTCTATCATTAATTCTTATCATTAATGTATTTGTTTTTATTCATGAACCATAACGTTTGTTCAAATTGAGTGGAAAATTGACGTTCTAACGAAGTTTCAGCCTTAAATTTACGTTAAATTTAGATCTAAAATCGTCGTTCTTCCGCACACAGTTTGGACCCCCGTTTGGGAACACATTTGGGCCCTAGTTGTGCTCCGAAACTTTGCGGCCGATCGAAATATACCCAGGCGTGTTATGGGCGTAAAAATAGGGTTTGTTGGTGTTTTAGTAAAATGAGCTTTTGAGGTATCTTTTTCCATGTTTCGTAGGGCGAGAAGACCGAATATAAAGATGAACTTGACCGAAGATTGAAGAATTGAGGTTGCAACGAAGGTTCTGCTCCACAATTCATTTTTTACGCGTCAAAAACCTGTTAAATTGTCTGAAATCACCATAAATGTGTATAATAACACTAGAAGTAGAATTAACAGGTGAATCAAGAAAATATGGCACTATCAATGATCAAAGATAATTAAATTAGTAAAAAAGGAGCCAAATAAATTAGTGTTTCTGGGGGCCAAAATTGGTGGAAACCATCAAAACTAGCTATTTCAATTATTGCATAAATAATATGAAACGCACAATAAATGAACAGCCAAAATTTTTGTTTAGGTAACCCATTTGACAAGGACTTCGCAGCGTTTTTGGAATCCACTCACCTTGAAACGTAAAAGAACAAATTTTGAAGGGGTGTTCCATAAATTTTTTGCTGAGCGAATACACAGGTGTACAGAATAATAAACCAGAAAAACATGGAAACAAGTCGACTTGATAATCTCCTCCTTTTTTTTGAAGTCGGTAAACAAATAAAAATAAAATAAAATAATATAACTCGCTTTTGAGACCCATCCGCACACCCCATTGGTATACCCGACCGCAGCTGGAAGTTTGAACCCTTTCTATAGCTTATTGTTACTATCATATGACTCTCACGGGTGACCGAGTCGTCTAAGGCGTTGGCGTTCGGAACTGCTCGACGCCCGTGGCCCGGGTTCGACTCTCTGCCGCGAAACAAAATGTTCTCAGGGACAGAGTTTAAATCATAAATATTGAATTCAAATTTTTAACATGGAACATGTTTTTACGGGAATAAACCAGGCTGGAAAACGTCCGTGTCCAGTCCAGGTGAACTCGGCTCCCCTCCTCGTCACCCACACAGTTCTCCCTCTACCCCACTCCTGCCACCCAACTCAGCACCTCCCCTACCACACCTTCGCCGATGAGAGCACGGCCAGACCCCACTCCGCTGAAAACTGCCGAGGGGGTTCTACCTACCCAAAAACGCCGAAAGCAGCTGAGGACGTGTATTACATTACATTGCGTTAGGTCGCTGGTCCGAGGCTTGGAAATCCCACCAAGTTTTTTTGCTTCCTCACTACCGAAGCCACGGAAGCCTTGGATTCGTGATTGAGTAAAAAACAGTTCATGTCCTCCAAAATTAAAATTTCCACAATCATTTTCCGTTTCAGACATCAAGGAACATTTTTGGTTCCGTGTCTGTCTGTCTATGGTAATTCCTTGCAACACCCATAACTACCCGAAATAATGGTCGAAATGGGCTGAAATTTCGAGGGTAGGTGCGGGTTGACTCACAGATGGTCCCATACCAAAATCATTGAAAAAGTACTGAAACTTTCGTCTGCGCATGCGCAAACGTGAAATAATTGGAACACCCGTAAGTACCCTAAATATCGTTCAAATGAGTTCAAACTTGGAGGGTCGGTCAGGAATAATACTTTGGTAGTTCCAAATCAATTTCATTGGAATGGTAATGTAACTTTGATCTACGCATGCGTGAACATGAAATGTTGACAATTTCCTTGTAACGCTTCTAACTACGCGATAAATAGTCGCAGAGAGCTGAAATTTTGAGGGTACACGCGGGTTGGATCGCAGATGGTCCCGTTTCAAAATCATGAAAATCGTTTAGTATGCGCATGCGCAAACGTGAATTACTTGGAGTGCCCATAACTACCTTAATTATCGTTGAAATAAGTTCACATTTGGAGGGTCGATCAGTATAATACATCGATGGTTCCGTATGAACTTCATTGGAATCTTACTGTAATTCCCCTCTGCGCATGCGCGAACATGAAATGTTGACCGTTTCCTTATAACGCTTCTAACTACGCGAAAAATAGTCGTAGAGAGCTGAAATTTTGAGGGTACACGCGGGTTGGATCGCAGATGGTCCCGTATCATAACGAACCTACCCAACTAGTCCATACGTTCATGTGATTTAAGTGAGGAAGCTATACTGCCTACTCGAATTGGCAGACGTTTTTCTACATATCTCCATATCCTCTGTTACCGTGTACCTATTCGAAAAACATGTCCCATGTTTCCTTGCTTTGATCCTTGATCTAACTAAACTGTTATAATCCAGGGGTCTGGGGATGTCCCCCAGATTTCATTCGACAATAAACGTACCGTCATGAACACAAACCACTGGCGGCTGGAAGCCCCCTACGGCAACGCTTTTTAAAAAATTTTATTTTTTAAATTCAAATTTTTATTTTTTTTGGTTTTATTCAAATATTTATTGCTATTTATTTTGTATTTTTTGTTAGAGTATTTAAAAAAAAGATTTATTTTATTATTATGTATTATTACCTATTAATTTATTTTATGATTGATATTGTTTTTATTTGAAAAAAATATATATAAAACCAAGTAGAACAAAAACGTGGAATAAAATACTTTTTTGTTTGCTAAGTGGAGGAAAACTTAGGAAGATTTGTACTTTGAAGGATTCGTAAAGGGATGCGGGGGGGGGGGGGGGGGGGGGAGGAGGATAAATTATTTTTATTAGTAATGAGAAGAAAGAAGGTCCCGGAACCGCGAGAAAAGTGTGCGGAAAAAAGCCTTCTGTTGTATTGTGAGTGGGTGGGTGGGGGGGGCTCCCAGAGAAAACTCTTCACCCTCCGACCGACACTTTCCTCCGAAGTTCCCCTCGCCCTCCTCAAGCTTCACACTTCTCCTTCTGTCCGTCACTCCCCCCCCCCCCTTCATCACCACACTTCCGTCACTTCCTAGGAAACACTGCCGCCCATAACTTTCCCCTCTCCCATCCCCACCCCTCCGCCACCTCGTGTACCCATCGTCACCTCTCAGTTTTTCTTCCGTTTCGACCCTCCTCCCCCCCCCCCACCCACCAACAACCCACCCGGGCCACTTCCGCTAGTTTTCTCCATCCCACTCACCCACTTCACCCTCATCATCCACCCACCCACCCACTTCCCATTCCCTCCACAGTATTTTCCTTACTTCGTGATTACACAGTTTTGCTTTAAAGTGCCCTGATGAGGTCCCCTCCTATGCATGAGAATTAACCCATTTAGAACACCCCCCCCACCAACCCCCACCCCACCCCACCCACCAAACTCATCTTTCTCTTTTCCTTCTCTTCAAAATTCTTCTTCTTCTTCCACTTCCAGTCCCCTTTCCAGTTTCTTCTTCCCGCCCTAACTTTATGCTTTGATTTCATTGCTTACTTAACTGGCTCTCAGTGCATTCATACCGGAACAAACTCTAACAGGGCCGTTTACACGAGCAATTTTTCTTGGCAATAATTGCGTGCGAGAAAAGTTGCTCAACACGCCGAACAGTTGTATGCAACTTTTCTCGCCTTGAAAAAGTCGTAGGCAATAATTGCCGGTGTTGGCCAACATTTTGAGCCCCTGAAAGGTATTGCATTGTGTTGCAAGCAGAGATGGGCATATTCATATTCGTAAATACAAATATGAATATATTCACACGGCGTATTTTCTATGAATACGAATACAAATATATTCGTATTTTAATTTCGTGTGAATATGGTAGATATATATATATGATGGTATTCAGTCGAATTTCAAGTGGGTATGATAGGAATATGTTCATATTCACACAAATTTCATGTAAATATGGTAGATATACAATGGGTATTATCTCGAATTTCGAGTGAATATGATAGGACTACGTTAGTATTCACAAAAATATCGTGGAAATATGGTAGAACTATTCCCTCGAATTTCATGTAAATATTGTAGGAATATGTATTCACACGCATTTTGTGTAAATATGGTAGAAATAAATGGTATCAATCAAATATCATGTGAATATAGTAGATATATGATGGTATTCAGTCGAATTTCAAGTGGATATGATAGAAATATATTCACACAAATTTCGTGTAAATATGGTAGATATACAATGGTATTATCTCGAATTTCATGTGAATAAGGTAGGAATATGTTCATATTCACACGAATTTCGAGTAAATACAATACAATAAATTCAGTAGAAATAGTGTGTTCATGTTTTGGAGGAAAACACAAAAACGTGATGACAAAGCTTCCGCTGCTTTAGTACACTCGGAAGTAAAATGAGCAGGTAGCAGCTACGGGGTTTTCATAGTCCAAATACAAAAGAGAAACTATTAAACTCCCACGCACATAGGAGCCGAGGGATGAATTCAGTAAACTCTTAATATTCAGTTCAACTTAACTTCAGAAAATACGTGTATTTGTGTATTATAATGAATAAACATCATGAAATTCGAGTGAATACCATCATATATCTACCATATTTACAAGACATTCGTGTGAATATGCACATATTCCTATCATATTCACATGAAATTCGAGTGAATACCATTATATTTGTACCATATTTCCACGAAATTTATATGAACATATTCCTATCATATTCACATGAAAATCGAGAGAATACCATTATAAATCTACCATATTTTCACGAAATTTGTGTGAATATGAACATATTCCTATCAAATTCACATGATATTTGATTGAATACCATTTATTTCTACCATATTTACACAAAACGCGTCTGAATACATATTCCTGCAATATTTACATGAAGTTCGAGGTAATACCATCATAATATAATGTCTACCATATTCACATGAAATTCGTGTGAATATTCGTATTCACATGGCTTGTGTAAATACGAATATATTCGTATTCGTATTCATGGAAAATACGCCGTGTGAATATATTCATATTCGTATTTACGAATATGAATATTTATGCCCATCTCTGGTTGCGAGTCAATTCCAAGGGGGATGGAAAATTAACTGCAATTTTCGGACTTCGGCGCACCTCGGCCGATCTCAATCGATCGGCAATCTAGTGTTCCCTCGGTGATTCACAGAAGCAAGGAATCGCCAGTTGCCAGAATGCGGAGTACAACGTCACTGGGACGCTCAATCTTGTTCGTGTCTTTTTTCATGACTCCGGGGTCCCACTGTGCCAACCAAAAATTCCAAGTCCGTTTTGGTCATACGGGCAAAATTCAAAAAAAGATCACCGTTGAAACAAATTTCTGAGGTGAGTGCCAAAGAAAAGTCCCTCTTGCTGGGAAACTGGCGTTGCCATGTTATCATGGAACATGTTTTTACGGGACTAAACCAGGCTGGAAAACGTCCGCGTCCAGTCCAGGTGAACTCGGCTCTCCTCCTCGTCACCCGCACAGTTCTCCCTCTACCCCACTCCTGCCACCCAACTCACCACCTCCTCTACCACACCTTCGCCGATGAGAGCACGGCCAGACCCCACTCCGCTGAAAACTGCCGAGGGGGTTCTACCTACCCAAAAACGCCAAAAGCAGCTGAGGACGTGTATTACATTACATTGCGTTAGGTCGCTGGTCCGAGGCTTGGAAATCCCACGAAGTTTTTTTGCTTCCTCACTACCGAAGACAGGGAAGCCTTGGATTCGTGATTGAGTAAAAAAAGTTCATGTCCTCCAAAATGAAAATTTCCACAATCATTTTCCGTTTCAGACATCGAGGAACTTGGAATTTTGTTCCGTGTCTCTCTGTGGTAATTCCTTGCAACACCCATAACTACCCGAAATAAAGGTCGAAGTGGGCTGAAATTTCGAGGGTAGGTGCGGGTTGACTCACAGATGGTCCCATACCAAAATCATTGAAAAAGTACCGTTACTTTCGTCTGCGCATGCTCAAACGTGAAATAATTGGAACACCCTTAACTACCCTAAATATCGTTGAAATCAATTCAAACTTGGAGGGTCGGTAAGGAATAATACTTTGGTAGTTCCAAATCAATTTCATTGGAATGGTAATGTAACTTTGATCTACGCATGCGCGAACATGAAATGTTGACCATTTCCTTGTAACGTTTCTAACTAAGCGATAAATAGTCGTAGAGAGCTGAAATTCTGAGGGTATACGCACTAGTACTTCCTAATGGCTCTAAACTCAAAGTGCACAAGGAAAACTGTGGCGTAGTAAGAAATTTGAGCAGCTGCATGAAAATAGGAAGGCTGATTATAATAAAATACCTACGACTGCACTTACGAGTAGATCAGCATCTCAAGTGGAAGGATCATGTAGCTGCGTTAGTCAGTAAAATCAGGAATTCCATGCACTACTTTCTGGTGCTACACAGTTGGCTAACGAAAGGAAACCTTAAAATGGTGTATTATGCTCATGTATGTCTCCCACCAAGTCTATGAGTTCTCAAGTACACATTTCTGGCAAAATCCAAGGAATAGATTCAGAATGTTCTGATAGAAGCGGAAATTTTTTCAAAACATTCATGGATGTACTCAAAATGTTGGGCCCTTTGCAGTGTTTTCATCGTAAATTGGCTAACGGCGGCAATCATTCGCCAATTCTCTCGCGAATTATTCGGCGCAAACGTCAAAATGGACGTTAATGCGATCCAAATGCCCAACTTCACGCTCGGGCGGGAAAACGATTTCCGGCGCAATGGGAAATGGAAATTCATTTCACCTGGGGTGTGCGAGGCCTCATTACGGCGTCGAACACTCATTAACCCTGACAGTCCCCTCCTCAGCTCTGCAACTCCCTCTGTGACGAAGCCTATCACTGGTCGGAGGAAGGAGACCTAAAAATAAGTGAAACGTCAAAGAGAGATTTCCCCGGCTGTCCGTGAAAAGGGCGAAACCCGGGGAGCATCGCCTGCCCCGACGCGGATCGACTGCCCCGACACGGAATGACGGGGCGACCGACTCAATTATTACTTCGATTCCCCCGTTGGAAGTCGCCTTTTTTGCCGTTTCCCGAATCAATTGACGCGAACCAATTTATATTTCCCGTTAACCCCACGACGATTACCCCGACTCCTCGTCCTTCCCTGGTCTCCTAAATTCAATTCACACTTTTGTTAAACCTTCCAGTTCCAGTCGTGCAGCATGACCATTTACATGATCGAATTTTCATTATGACGAATTTTCAACTCTTGACAAGTTTTCGGTTTATTATTTTCAATGAGGAACCTTTGGAATTACCTAAGCATTGAAAAAAAAAAAATAAAAATTTTTAACCCCCCTGTCCTGGTACCTACCCCTCAAAATTCTACATTTACCACTCCTATGTAATGTGGTAAAGATTTAACCAAATAAACGAGGAGAAGGACGTGCCGAGCGACGCCTCAGGGAAAGGACCACAGGGGTCCCCTCAATCGAGCTTCCCAACGTTTCTCAAGGTCTCAAGGGCCATTGACAGACGGGAGGCGAGGTGGAGGCACCTTTATATACCGCCCGGCTCGCTCAGCTCTTCATTCGACCGACCACTCTCTGACTTGGGACTTCTCTCGACTGGCGACTGCTGTGGTGCTAACCGTGGGCCGTCTCTCCCCTCTAGCACTCGCTGTGGTGATAACCGCGGGGTGCTAGCCTCCTCTCCAACTAACGCCTGCGGTGGTGCTAACCGTGGCCCGCCTCTCTTTCCTCCAGCACTCGCTGTGGTGATAACCGCGGGGTGCTAACCTCCTGTCCAACTAACGCCAGCTGTGGTGATAACCTCCTTCAACCAAACCTTCACCAGCCATTCACCACACCCCCCCCCCCCCCCCCCCCCTCAAGGGTTTCCTTGAAAAGGATGGTTTCCTTTTCAAGGTATGTAGAATCCGAAAATGGAATTTGAAAAATTTCTGTCCGTCCTCTGTACTTCGTTTTTTCGTTAGTTACCATGAACGGAAAAATGAAATTTGGTTTTTGGGCCCCTTTTGGGGTCATGTTGGTTCGCGAAGCTCGATGTTACTGTCAGTCAACTCTAAGATGTGAAAAATAGGGTTTAAAATGGCCACAACGCCGTTATCTCGAGTTGCTTTAGATTTTGGTTAATTATTCTGTGAATAATACACCTGTGTATTCGCTCAGCAAAATTTTGTATAACACCCCTTCAAAAATTTTCCTATTACGTTCCAAGGTGCGTAGATTCCAAAAATGCTATCTATGTCCGTCCGCCGTATCTCGCATAACTACTTCATTTTCGGTCTAAAAAAATCGTTCTTTCGCACGCATGCTCAATTTGAGCCCTAGGCATGTTCCGAACTTTTCAGCACGATCCGAATATACCCAGGGGTGTTATGAGTGAAAAATGGGAGTAAAAATAGATTTGTTTTGTGTTTTAGTAAAATGAGCTTGCGAGGTATCTTTTCGAGTTTTCTAGGGCGAGAAGACCAAAAATGAAGTTGATTTTGACCAAAGAGTGAGGAATTGAGGTTGTAACGAAGGTGCGTATCCCAAAATTAATTTTTTATGAGTCAAAAACCTGGGAAATTGTCCAAAATCACCATCAGTTTGTATAATAACACTAGAAAAACGCTGCAAACTCACATGGGTCACATGGGTTTATTATTCTATTGGACATACCTACAGAAATGTTGGCTGTTCATTTATTATTTCATTCATGTTTGTGCAATAATTGAAATAGCTAATTCTGATGGTTTCCTCCAATTTTGGCCTTAGTTACAACCTCAGCTCTTCACTCTTTGGTCGAAATCGATTTCATATTCGATCTTCTCGTCCTAAAAAACATTGAAAAATATACCTCAAAAGCTCATGTTAAGAAAACACCAAAAACCCCTATTTATACACCCATTTTTCACCCATAAGACCCCTGGGTTTTAAACTGATCTTGAACCTGGGGATTTTCTGAGACCACCCGGAGCATTGTACTTGGTTTTCGGAAGATTCTTTCAATACTAATTATAATAATCATTATCAACCTACGTACTAAAATTGTACAATATTATCTTAATTTAAATTTGTTTACAATAAATTCTGTTTGCATTATTTTCAAGTTTAAAATAGTCCAGAGCCAGTTTTTAAAATTTTCCTGTACATGAAGTCTTAGTTATGAGCGGCAACTGCACAAATAGGGATGGAGAACCGGAAATTGCCTAGTGAAGAAATCATTATACGGCTTTGGTACCTGGAGGACAGAGTTAGCATTTGCTCGCGTCGGCGTCGGTCTGATTACAGACTGCCTAGTAAATACGTGTAGGTGTTTATGTACATATAAAACAGTTCTAGGAAAGTAAGCTATCCTGGGAGTGAGAACATCGAAGTATTTGTACAGATAACTAGTCGAAGTACGTTTTTGGGAAATCGTTGCTATTCGCAAAGTTGTATTCATTGCTACTTTTATACTATTAAAGTTAGACTCGTATCTCCCACACGATGATACCGTAATTCAAAATTCTATATACATGAGCGTAATACACCATTTCAAGATTTTCTTTCGTTAGCCAACTCCGTAGCACCAGAAAGTAATGAAAATGAGGGGTAATGAAAGGTTTATTGATAAATTCAGCTACATGATCCTTCCACTTGAGAAGCTGATCTATGTGCACTCCTAGGTATTTTATTATATTCAGCCTTTCTGTTTCCGCAGCTATACAAATTTCTAACTACGCCACGGAAGATCTCTAACTAAGTTTGGAAGATCTCTGGTTGGTTGATAGTTTTGAAATTCTGAGTTTAATTGTTCTCCTACTGAGGTAAAAAATCATTCAACTGATTATTTCTCTGAGGTCCTGAATTTCCTCACTATCACAAATTAATTTCGTGATCACAATAGGGTCGTTGAGATTTTCACCTAGTGCGGGTTAAGTGTTTTCCATACTTTAGAAGGGTTGTTAGATGCGGCAATAATTAGCAGTTTTAAGGCTTGACAATTCGGAAGGACTAAAATAAGGTTCTGTGGGAGGGCTATCAGTAGACCAACTTTTAATATTTCAAACGAGATAATTCATCATAGAAATGTGTACGTTGATAGATTCGTGTTTGAAGTTAAAATAGGGAAGGGGGAATAGGGATAGGGGTTATAATAGGGAACTTCAAGGTAATGTTTGAAGCCCACACGCATAAGCTCTGTGGCGCGTGTGGGAGTCTATCAGCAGACTTCTGAAAAAAAAGCAAATGGCACTCAAAAATAGTTAAATGAAGATTTTTAAATATTTTGCTAAAACTCTTGGGAAGGGGTCTGAAAACAGTTCAAACTTGATTCTATTACACTTAGGTAACACTTAACGAAACATCAAGTTCGATAAACACAAAAAATTAAAATTATACGTAAGCAGTAGTCATATTTTCGCCACCACCAGAAGGGTTCACAATATACTTCTCACGCTCGAGCTCTACTCGTACGTATGAATGTACCTACATATGATCGGAATGTGAGAAACAGGAACATCCTTGGATGGATTTGCACAAATTTGACTTATCAGCGCTTCTGGCAGATAAAATAGTTCTCGGTCTATCAATGATGACCTGGAGAAATACCTGTACTGGACCAACCATGACAGAAACTCATGTTTTTTCACTTCCGAAGGATGTTGATAGATTCGTGTTCGAAGTTAAAATCAATCAATCAATTCTTTATTTTGTTAATTAAACGTAGTAAAGAACTTTTAATGTTTTAAACGAGATAATTTATCATAGGAGGATGTGTGCGTTGATAGATTCGTGTTTGAAGTTAAAATCAATTCAATTCATTATTTTGTTAATTTAACATAATAGGGAACTTCACGGTAGTGTCTGAAGCGCGTGTGTAATATTTTGGCGCGTGTGGGAGTCTCTCAGCAGAATTGGTGAACAAAAAAAAAAAGCAAATGGCACTCAAAAATAGTTAAATGAAGATTTTTAAATATTTTGCTAAAACTCTTGGGAAGGGGTCTGAAAACAGTTCAAACTTGATTCTATTACACTTAGGTAACACTTAACGAAACATCAAGTTCGATAAACACAAAAAATTAAAATTATACGTAAGCAGTAGTCATATTTTCGCCACCACCAGAAGGGTTCACAATATACTTCTCACGCTCGAGCTCTACTCGTACGTATGAATGTACCTACATATGATCGGAATGTGAGAAACAGGAACATCCTTGGATGGATTTGCACAAATTTGACTTATCAGCGCTTCTGGCAGATAAAATAGTTCTCGGTCTATCAATGATGACCTGGAGAAATACCTGTACTGGACCAACCATGACAGAAACTCATGTTTTTTCACTTCCGAAGGATGTTGATAGATTCGTGTTCGAAGTTAAAATCAATCAATCAATTCTTTATTTTGTTAATTAAACGTAGTAAAGAACTTTTAATGTTTTAAACGAGATAATTTATCATAGGAGGATGTGTGCGTTGATAGATTCGTGTTTGAAGTTAAAATCAATTCAATTCTTTATTTTGTTAATTTAACATAATAGGGAACTTCACGGTAGTGTCTGAAGTGCGTGTGTAATATTTTGGCGCGTGTGGGAGTCTCTCAGCAGAATTGGTGAACAAAAAAAAAAACAAAAAAACCACAGTCATGCAGCATGGCTATAAGAGCGAATTTTCGAAGTTTTCGGCATCTTCCTCCTCCGCCTAAAATTTTCTGAAAATTAATTTTCGGCCAATGTTTTCCCAACTTGATACCATACAAAATTAAAACAGGAGTAATTTTACGCAAAGTAAAATTTGGTGTGGAAGGAGGGGGAGGGAGAAATCAAAAATGTTTTGAATACCAGAAGAGTAGGTATTGGGTACGTAACAAATTTTTTGTTCCATTTTTTGCCGAGTAACACCTCGGTTAGTAGATTTTCCAACGCTGAACACGATGGTGAAGTCAGAATTGCGATATCCCATTCCGTTATCAGATTAGAGCAGACGAACCAGGAAGAACATCTCAAGAAATAACCACGTTCCTTCATCTTCAAAGTGCTCCAGTTTGAGAATGGAATGAGATATCGCAATTCTGATTTCACCATCGTGTTCAGCGTACAAAAACCTTTAAAATGAGGTGTCACTTGTCAGACTTTTTCATTTTGGGAATTTATGGGTAATTTCCCCCCCCCTAAAACCCCCCAAAACTCCCCCTTAGAGTGACCCGATGTTGCCCATCTTCGAACTTAGCCTGTCGATTGCCAAGACAGATTTTTCGTGCAAATTTGAACTTTTTATCTCAATTCTTTCGAGAGTTATCGTCTGGAATGACACATACATATATAAATATATATATAAATATATAAATATATATATATATATATACATATAATTTTTGGTGTCTTTCGGCAGGGAATTCAGGATGGTCTGAAACGGATTTTGGTATAAAAATCTTTCGGAAATTCGAGTTTTAAAAATTTTGGACCGAGAACAATAGCTTCCTTTTCTTCGAAAATTCGCTAAAAGCAAATGGCACTCAAAAATAGAGATTTTTACAGATTTTGCTAAAACTCTTGGGAGGGGGTTTGAAAACAGTTCAAACTTGATTCTATCACACTTAGGTAACACTTAACGAAACATCAAGTTCGGTAAATACAAAAAATTAAAATGATAAGCCACCACCAAAAGTGTTCAAAATAGCCTTCTCACGCTCGAGCTCTACTCGTACCTATGAATGTACCTACATACGATCGGACTGTGAGAAATAGGAATACCTTGGATGGATTTGCACAAATTTGACTTATCAGCGCTTCTGGCAGATAAAATAGTTCTCGGTCTATCAATGATGACCTGGAGAAATACCTGTACTGGACCAACCATGACAGAAACTCACGATTTTGCACTTCCGAAGGAGGTTTGAGATATAAACCGCCCGAAACGGTTCCTAGATTGTGGATTGAGTGTCCCACCCGGAATTTCGCTGATCGTTGAATTCCTTATCCCTACTATTTCACCTTTTCGCGAAGTTGAAAAAATATCCCACGTAGGTCAGTCAGTCAGTTCACATCTTGTTAGGACCGAGAGACATCGTGTTCCGCGTGAGTGTGTCCGAGTTGACGAAAAATGGCTGCAAAAATCATGCTCGACGTGTTCCCGATCTTCGGGACGTTGACGGCTCCTGACGATTGGATGTTGAGGTCCATCAACCCAGTGCAGATTGAAGCTTGTATTATGAAAACGTGTTTTGCATCGAGCTCTCGCGAGGGCCGGGATGAGATCAGGTTCCTGTCCCCGCACGCTGCTGCACATACGTCCGACGAAAGACGCTTCGTGACAAACAATTCGAGTGCGTTCGAAACTTATCTCAAAGCAGGTGACAAAATGTACCTCCTTTTCCTCGTGTCCCCTTCGGTTCACCAGCCGGAGTACGGGGACTTTCAAAATTTGGCTCTCAGCTACCACATATTTGCCGAGCGATTCGATCTTCCGACCTCCCGCAAGCGCCTGCGTCTGGGCCTGTTGAAGTTTTTGAGCTCACCGGACTCTTTGATGTTTCCACCTTCGCCGGAGGAATCCGCGTCGTACCGTCGGTTTGGACAAATCCCGATTCGTATGTTCATGTTCAAGCTGGAAGACATGTGCTGCGCGGAAAATCGAGATTTTCTTTGTGAAGAGACTTACAACAACGTTAGATACGTGAGCTTCAGGATGCCCTTCCTCAGGTTCCCGTACACATCCTCCGTGTACATCTTGGTTCAAAGGGAACTCCACACAATCACCGCTCACTGCGTCAACTACCTCACGAAAGTCTTCGCGACTCCTCACTCGATTATTCGTCAGCCGACCAAGCTGCTGCCATAATTATCTATTGTGGCAAACCCATCCCGGTGTTTTGATGTCAAGTACCTAAGGTCTTCGACAACGCGGTACTAGAATTTAAATATTCCATAAATCTCAGGCGACTTTAAAATTGATCTCCCGCCAGGATCCCTTACACACTACACACTACTCACACAATCCCCCACAAAAGTAACTTGCATGATTTTGTCGATACCCTTAAATGCGACTTCCAATGCTTGAATACTTCGTAACTCAAGTGGAAGTTAGTACCTACTTGACAAAGCGCCCTTTGCCAAGTTAAAACCATCTGTTTCAATCAACAAGCCCATTCAACGTGCAGTCATTTACCAACCCTACTAGTCATTAGAGGGATTTCAAGCTTGATACCGACAGTCAACGGCCAAAGGGCGTTGAATCTAAATTGTAGGTCGAGATTCAAAAGTTTCATGAAATGTTCTGTTTATATACCGACACCTGAGAGGAAGAAGGGCAAATCTGATTTTTTTTCTACTCATTTCTAGACTTCGGACCGCTGTTATCAATTCCCATTTTGAGTTTTACCACTTGTTTTTTCACAATCACTTGAAAAATCTATAGGCAACAAGACAAAAATTTCTCAGTTTGGATTACCCCAAAAATTGATAAAAATAAAAATGTGAAAGAAAGTCCACATCGGCCCTTTGAGACGGAAATCTTGGGAGAATCTCTGAGAGGAAGAAAGGCCAATCTGCTTCGTTCGGCGAGATTGGCCGTTTTTACTTCCGCGCTTCCAAGCACTGACGGAAGTAAAAAGGGCCAATCTATACACATTTCACTTTATTCACAGGTTTCCACATGTTATATTTTTCAAATATCTGGTAATAACTAAGTTAAATCAATGTAAATAACTCTTAAAAATTGACTGTAACATTAGGCATAGTTTGTTAATACTGAGAGTAAATAAAGAATGTATTACTGTCGTCTAAAGGGTCTGATATCTAGTTCCAAGATTTATTGAATTTAACACTATAAATTTGATACTTACTTCTAATTCTCAAGTTTGTCCTAATTTACAAATTCAATGTATTTTTACGAACAATTGTAAAATTCCAAATATTTATTTTTTACCTCAGCAAAATATTCTGGAAATTCGCTAAAAATCCGAGGTACATTATAAATAATAGGTAAACACAAGAAAGCTGCAAGTTATTACACAACGGTTCATTATTTCCCTCTATACATATCTGTTTTCCTATGTAGATCACGGTTTTCTGTGATCAATACCTACCCTCGAGCTCCTCCCAGGAAAGCCCTAAATCGAGTAGGTGGGTATTGTAGCAGGCCGGAGAATTAAAGTTTCATAAAATATGAGGTGGATTCAACAATTCTATCATTAATTTATTTTTTATCATGAAGCGTAACGTTTTTTCGAATCAAACATCCCGTACAGGCGTAGAGTATAATGCATGCATTACAGTAGACGTCCCTTATGGTGGTGTATAGATCAATCTCACTCACTGCAGACCGTCTGGAAATAGATATATTTGAGTTACTGATCTACGATGATGATGAACGGAATTGGCTGTAGGTGGCCAACAATTTCAATTAATTGCCTGTTGTTCTATTAAATCGGTACTAAAGCTAAACGTACTCCGAGTATTTAATATGCCATTGTTAATGTCGAAACACACAAAACACTGTGCGGAAGTACCTATACAAATTAAGTAAAAATTATTATCAAATTATTACCTTTGCGGTTCTTTAACTAAATCAATAAAATGATTTAACCAATTTAAATCAATATAAATGTACAAACCACGTAGGTATTACAAATTAATTTATTGGTAAATTTCTTTAATGTAAAGAGTGTTTATAAATGAATTTATTGGTGGTGGTGGAGTACTGAAACATCATCCTCCAAGAGCAGACCATCGAACACTAATATAGGACATTTGTGTAGGAGATTGTGATTTAATATGACCTTTGTTTTAATAATATCACCCCCATTAGACAAACACAGCATAGCTGGTGTTATCAATGGAGAGGTCGTAGATGTCAATGCTTGATACAGTAATTTTTAGGTACGCTATCTGTTTTTTGAAATGTTTTTGAACGTGTCTCGTTAGATGACGTTCATCATTAATTACGATTTTTCGAAGTTCCCCCATATTTTGTAAACCTCCAGTTTTTCACAGGAATATTCAACAGCTTTCTCAGCAACGAGAAGTACCCCATGACGTCTGTTCGTATTTTTAAATGAAAGTAGGTTTAGTTCTAAACATTTTGAGACCAATCGCACTCGCCTACGATGAATAGTTCTTTTTCTATGAGCTTCTTCTTCTATGACAGGGGTGTCAAACTTGCGGTTCGTCGCAGCATCTTTCATGTGGCCCACGGCCAGCCCGAAGCCAGTTGTAAATGTTGAGGATTTTTTTTTCAAATTTGAATTTAACACAGAAAATTTGTTGCGTGTAAATGCTTCAAATCCGAAGAATCAGATGTGCTCTGGTGCTCATCCTGGCCATTCGGATCAGGCTCGAGGTCGAACCGTCTGATTGTATTTACACAGGTGTTACGATGTGACGATCCTGATCCGGTAGCAGTAAGCAAGTGATAGCGCCTGATAGCGATTTCAGTGTTTGACAGATGTTATGAGTACTTATACACAGGTGGTACAAGTATTTTTTGTGAAAAACTGCGATTTACATTGGGCTCAGTGATCTCATCAATAATCAGCAGCAAGTTCAACAGCATGAAGAGAAGGACTGAAAGAAGAGAAGAGACAGTTGCGTGAGAGGTGGGAAATAAATTATTTTTGCACGACGGTCAAAGAAAAAACATTTCGCCTGATTTGTTCAAAAAACATTGCTGTCCCACCGAAAAAACTCTTTGCAGACGCCGTGAAAGTTATTCAGAGCGCATTTGTTCCGCGCGCATTTGTGTTGCTGATTTGTTGAAGTTTGAAGAACACATAAGAAATACGGTGCCAAATTTGTGGCCAAATCCTGAAAAAACAACAATGATGGGAAGAAATTTAAATTTCTACAGTCGACAAAACCATTTTCAATTTAAACGCTTTCTAAAGTTGAAATTGCGCATTTGAAGTTCAAACGTATTTTCAAATCATTTTATTAGGTAGGTACTTTTATTTTGAGTACCTACATATTTTGAAGGACGACCCCAAATACACTAAAAAAAAAATGAAATTAAATAAAAGGAATTAAAACAGTGGAGTTAATAAAAATTAGATTTGTGAAATTTTGTTTGTCGATATGTGGAGAGGGGGGTAAAATGGCGTGCGGCCCGTCGAGAATTTGAGTTTGAAACCCTCGTTCTATGAGCTTCTAGTTCTATTTCTATGAGCTTCCGATGAATAGTTCTTTTTCTATGCGCAACAAGTGACGTCACTGGGCAAGGGGGTCCCGCAATGACGTCATTTGGTGCCGAAATGTTGAAAGCTCAAAGAAAAATAAGCAGTCATCGTAGGAGAGTGCGTGTGGTGATGGCTAGGGTATGTGGTGATCCCTATGGAGGGTGGGTTTCGGTAGGAAGGAAACTAATACCACAGCGAGTATTAGGTGCTCCTTGGGTGTCTTTTGCTTGCACCCCGCGGTTACCACCACAGTGAGTATAAAATACCCCGAGGTTACCACCAAAGCACGTGCTAGATGAAAGAGAGGGTGTGCTCCTTGGGAGTCTTTTGCTAGCATCACCACAGAGAGTATAAAATACCCCGCGGTTATCACAGGGTGCAAGGAGAGGTAGGAGAGAGAGGACGAGAGAGGGTCGGTCGGTCGAATGAAGAGCTGGACTGGCCGGGCTGCTTATAAAGGCCCCTTTCACCCCGTCCCCCATCCATCAACGGCCGTTATGACCGTTGAGGGGAGATGGCTCTTGATGGAGGGGACCATTCTCCTACTTTCCCGGCAGCATAGCTCGTCGTTCCCTTCGTTTATTTGGTTAAATCTTTACCATATTACACAGGAGTGGTAAATGTAGACTTTTGAGGGGCACCAGGGCAGTGAGGTTGGTCTCAGAATTCTTAGAATCACTTTCAATTAATAAACAGAAGTCTCGGGTACCTACTCATTCCCTTCTGTAGCTGCTTATGTTATGACTCGATGTAATTGTAATCGTTTGTTAATGAAACAAATCGTAAATTGATTATATTTCGAGTTCAGTGTGGAATATCAAACCTTCTTTGACGCCAGTTTCCTGCCTCAGCATGATGTTCTTGAAGTCGTCTCTCTTCCAGGACACTTTGGGTTCGGGTATCCCAGTCGCTCGACATTTGAGACGGACGTTACCTCCTTCGGTCGCCACGTGTTCGTCTTCACCTTCCTCGTTGAGTATGTCGGGGGGTATCGTCACTTCCAAGTACCCCATCTTCAACAGACATAAACAACATATGTGAAACAGCTCGCAACTCGTACATTTTTGGATATAATAATATTGTTGAATAAGTTATTACAGGGGACGCCCACTGGATGTAGTGTAGATTACCCGTTATGCAAGTACCTACTTGGACTAGTTTCCCGTCGTTGCTAGGATAAATAGACCATAACTGAATTGACCAGATACAAAAATAACTAGAGTTCGGATTTTGCATATTTTGCATATCAGGTTTTTCCAGTAGAAAGTGTCATACTTATCCGAAGGTATTTGGAGATGTTTTGGACATTTAAAATTGAATTTAAAATAGTATACCTATTCGTGCATATTGCATATTTTATGCATCTGCATATGTTACAGAGTTTTGCATATAAATGGCATATTTCTAAGAAATATCACTACACTGAAATTTCCGATCTCTGGTCATGTGAAAGGTCTTATACGTGCCTTTGTATGACTGCCCTTTGATCTCAACGGGTAGGTAGTTGACCGGGTTTTCCCCAACCGGAGATTTCCGTCCATGTGAAACTAGCCTAAGAAAACACTATTATTTATGAGACTTGGCTTATTCATTCCGTTCAAGGTATTAAACCCAAGTGGAATTACTGAAGGTCCATTCTGGCCCCAACTAAGTAGGAGGAATTTCATAGTCGAAAACCTCGAAAAAGTGTTGATAGTCCAGGGAAATTAATCTGTACCTACACATTGAAATTTTAATCATTGTAAATTTTATTTAATATTGTACAGTTTTATTTGCTGTCATTTTATAAAAGTTTGGGGTTACATTGTTCATTCCCGTATTAGACTTCTCAATAAAAACTTGAAACCCGAAAAAATTGGACCAAAATTTCAACTTGCATATTATTTTGATTTTTTGCATGTTTTGCATATTTTGCTAACTTTTGTTGCATATTTCAGCTATTTTTTTGCATATCGATCCGAACTCTAAAAATAACCATTGAAATATGGCAGAAATAGCATCCTGAATCTGAAAAGTTGGGGAAACGACTTCAAACACCAAGGCTACTGACTGATTCCCCAATTTCCTCGGCAACAATAACAAAAATCTAAACCAAAAACTTTCAGTACCAACGAACTACAAAAATGGGATGAAACTAGCCCAAACTATGTCTATTGCCACTCCTTCCAATATAAAAATAATTTTCAAAAAAACAGCGATTTAATATCAATCTGAACTAATAACAGATACGAGTCATTTATTACTGCGATTTACGTAATTTATTTTATGCAATTATTGTCATTTATTTTTGTGATTTATGTCGTGTATTCCACTAATTGTGCGATTTTATGTCATTTTAAAATTACGACATGTCATTTTATTCTTCAAGTTTTAGCAATCCTACACAGACCTAGTAAGTTCGAAAACATTATAAAACCTTGGGAAAATGTAGGAAGACTCGAAAACAGTTTCTATGCGCTGAGGTTTATTTTAATAATACTGTAAACAATTTATAAGAGCCATTTACTTATTTCCAATGAAATATTTAAACAAAGAACCATTTACGAATGAAAATCATTAAAATATAATAATCATATGGGATTCAAGATTGTCCCAAGGTTAAGTTGGCCCGTTTCTCACTCAACAGCATCTCAACAACAACCAACAACAACGGCAGCTTTAGAAAAATACCTCACAAACCGACAAAAATATGAAGTTCATTTGTTGAAGTTCATCATAATTTTAATTTATTACCTACCTATTTATTTTCCCCAGTATATTAATAAAAAAAACCAGTCATGCAGCATGACTTAATGAGCGAATTTTCAAAGAAATATTCGAATTAATGGCTATGGTTTTGAATAAAGGAAAACTTCGGTCTAAAATTTGGTTTTCTATGTATATTCTCTTCGTATTTATTTTAATTTGTACGTTTTGTCCATCCTGATTCTACCGTTTGTTTATTACGTAATTGTACTAAGTGCTTATTTATTTGATCGCTGTGGGTAAATTCAAGGAGTTGTACTAATCGTTTGCCTCCCCCTTTTTTGCTTCGAACTCTCGTCTTCAATTAATACTTCTCACATATTTCAATCTGACCACTCTAAGGGGGTGGGGGGGGGGGGGGTAAGAGTTTAAAGATTATCCTAGTTTTGGGTAATTTTTGCGCACTTTGAATGCTCTAATTTAAGAACGGATTAAGATATCTAAAATCCGATTTCACTATCGTGTTCAGCGTGCAAAAACCTTTAAAATGAGGGGTCACTTGTTAGAAAATAACATTTTGGGGATTTTTGGGTAATTTTTGCGCACTTTAAATGCTCTAATTTGAGAACGGATCAAGATATCTAAAATCCGATTCCACCATCGTGTTCAGCGTGCAAAAACCTTTAAAATGAGGGGTCACTTGTTGGAAAATAACATTTTGGGGATTTTTGGGTAATTTTTGCGCACTTTAAATGCTCTAATTTGAGAACGGATCAAGATATCTAAAATCCGATTCCACCATCGTGTTCAGCGTGCAAAAACCTTTAAAATGAGGGGTCACTTGTTAGAAAATAACATTTTGGGGATTTTTGGGTAATTATTGCGCACTTTAAATGCTCTAATTTGAGAACGGATCAAGATATCTAAAATCCGATTCCACCATCGTGTTCAGCGTGCAAAAACCTTTAAAATGAGGGGTCACTTGTTGGAAAATAACATTTTGGGGATTTTTGGGTAATTTTTGCGCACTTTAAATGCGCCAAAACCCTCCTTAGAGTAGGCCAATTTCGCCCATCTTCGAACTTAGCCTTTCGATTGCCAAGATAGATTTTTTGTGCAAATTTGAGCTGTTTATCTCAATTCTATCGAGAGTTATCGTCTGGAGTGACACATATATAAATAAATATATATATATATACATATAAAAAAGTGTTAAATTTCAGGAATCGTTTTAGAATGGTCTGAAACGGATTTCTATGAAGAAAATTTCCAAAAATTTATATTATTTAAATTTCGAAGCCATTGCAATAGCTTCATTTTCTTTGAAAATTCGCTAATTATTAGAAGTTTGTTTTCCATACTAAACATGTGTAACCTGTGACACGAAGCGTTTAATCCACACAAATATTGCCAAATACGAGATAAATTATATCAACTTGAGAATGTTTTCTCCATGTCGGCATCGACTCGCGACTCGAATTTTCCCGTTCACTGCAGACGCGCCACTCTAAAGCGGCCCCTACACGGTCAGTAATAATGACATTACCTTATCAAAATGACAGTAATAATGATTTTCGATGCTTTTCGGAATAAAAAAGGTGTAACTAGATTGAGTAGGATTTCAAAAGTAGCTTCATTCATACGAAAATAGTTTTTGTAATCATCTGGATCAGAGTCTCGAATTTCAGTCAGCAACAAAACGTGAGAATACTGTTCACGTTTTTTCAGCCACTCCTTCATCCATCTAGAACGTTTCACGCGTTTTTTTGTGGTTAGTGCCATAATTATAGCAACACAGGCGACTTCGCGAGGATCCATTATAAACAAAACGTCTTCTGTCACGGAGATCACAATTCATACTGAAGAAAAGTAATGACATTAAAAATGATCTGTGGAATGACGGTGTAATGTGAACGAACTAAATCACTCGCGACGAAATCGTGGAAACCCATTTCAAAGAAAAACGGAGTTATTGAAAAATAGTCTATTTCCACTAATACACGAAAACCGCAAAAAACACTGTTATACCGGTTTCGGTGATCAAACCATCGTCAGTAACACACAATAACTCATACGAAAATAGTTAAATAATGTGAACATTGTAATGATGATTGGATGACGAGGAGTTTGAATAGTAATGACATTACTGATAATGTCATTATTACTGACCGTGTAGGGGCCGCTTAACCAATCCTCCCCTGTGCGGACCCCCACTCACTTACCCAGGAAGTTGAGAGGATGGATCGAGTCGACCCGTGTGCATAACTGCATGTTTATTACGAAAAGACTCGGAAATGGTATGAGAATCGCGTTGAGGACACGCAAACTAAATGCATGTTCCACCCCCCACCCATCATAACCTGTGAGAAAAACAGTACTTAACAAATATATTTGGGCAGGAAACTTGGACAAGAAAAAGTTGGACAAGTTCGGATTTTATCTTCTCCCTGCCAAATTCCGGAAGTTAGTCGCACGAAATTTGATCTCAGTTATAATCCGGAGAAGTTAACTTTGAATATTAGAGGTGATTCAGAGCTGATGACTGCTTTTATAGGCAAGTGGTTCAGACTTAGTTCTCCTGGGATCTGAATTTGGACCTGACAGTGCTAATTGCCGATTGGCTAATGTGGAAGAATCAATAGAATCCTCACAATATACGACTCTAGGAACGCCATTTTGTAATATAATTGGTACTAATAGTTCATGTTCAGTCTACATGTTATGTACTTTCTATTATGTTACGTACCTTTTCTTGTCTTGAACTTAGCTGATTTTGCATAATAAGTACGTCACGACGTAGGTAACTACGGGTACGTATCTCTAGGTTTGTAAACAGACTCTTTCCTCTACGATCGGCAGTGTCCCTATAGAATAATAATTTATATATATATACGTACTAGCATGACCGCTCGCTTCGCTCGCTATCCGAGATTCGCAGTACGCAGTATCGTACTTAATTCCGACGTTGCACAACTTGGGAGCCTACTGGATATTCGTGCCAAATTTGGTCGATATCCGTCGAGCCATTCAGGAGTTGACCATGGAGGGGCCCATGGATGCGCTATGGTCGACCATATTTCCGCTATGCTCAGGGAATTAAAAATGCGCCTACGTTCAACTTGGGAGGCTACCGGATATTGGTGCCAAATTTGGTCGATATCCGTTGAGCAATTCGGGATTCGACCATGGAGGGGCCCATGGATGCGCTATGGTCGACCGCGGGGGTAGTCCGAAGGGTCGATCGTAGATTACGAATTTCACGTAGATTACGAATACGCGATAAAAAATAGGGGTTACCATTTCAATTAACGAAGTTGACCATGGTCGACCATAGTTCCGCTATGGTCAGGGAATTAAAAATGCGACGTTGCACAACTTGGGAGCCTACTGGATATTCGTGCCAAATTTGGTCGATATCCGTCAAGCCATTCAGGAGTTGACCATGGTCGACCATAGTTCCGCTATGGTCAGGGAATTAAAAATGCGACGTTGCACAACTTGGGAGCCTACTGGATATTCGTGCCAAATTTGGTCGATATCCGTCGAGCCGTTAGGCCGTGGGAAGACGGACAGACAGACAGACAGACAGACAGACAGACTCACAGAGATTCGTTTTTATAATATATAGAGATATATCCTACGTATTAGTTTTCCTTTGATGTTGACCGATGTACATAATATGATGTTAGCTTTTTCTTTATTTCTGGAAATACAATATTATATTATGTTCTAAAAGAAGTCTACAATATTTCTAAATTTTCCGTAACTAAATATCGAATACTCGTGATATACTCACTTGACTCCTCATAGGATCAGTGTTGATCTGACACATGTAAGTCCCGCTGTCGTTCTTCTGGACGTTGGAGACCTTGAGCTTCCACGTATTGTGGCCATTGTGAGTGACGGAGAGGCGGTTATTGTGAGCCACCAGGTGAGTATGAATGGCGAGGATGGCCTTGGAATCAGATTTGATCCACGCGACCTGCACATAATACAAATTCGAACTATGGTGAGTCGGGGCAAGTGCGCACCAAAAAATTGAAAGTTTGACTTTGGGTGGCTCTAGAAATTCACCACTTGATGATAAAAAAAACCACAGTCATGCAGCATGGCTATAAGAGCGAATTTTCGAAGAAATAACTGATTTTATATAAAATGTGATGTTTGGGATATCCCATTCAAATATGGGCAATCTTAAACTTATTGGGTAATTATAGGTATTCAAGTATGACGCTATTCGGTTAATTCGGTATGCATCAAATATGGGCATACGTAACAAATTTTTGTTCCATTTTTTGCCGAGTAACACCTCGGTTTGTAGATTTCCCAACGCTGAACACGATGGTGAAGTCAGAATTGCGATATCCCATTCCGTTATCAGATTAGAGCAGACGAACCAGGAAGAACATCTCAAGAAATAACCACGTTCCTTCATCTTCAAAGTGCTCTAGTTTGAGAACGGAATGAGATATCGCAATTCTGATTTCACCATCGTGTTTAGCGTACAAAAACCTTTAAAATGAGGTGTCACTTGTCAGACTTTTTCATTTTGGGAATTTATGGGTAATTTTCCCCCATAAAACTCCCCAAAACTCCCCCTTAGAGTGACCCGATTCTGCCCATCTACGAACTTAGCCTGTCGATTGCCAAGACAGATTTTTCGTGCAAATTTGAACTTTTTATCTCAATTCTTTCTAGAGTTATCGTCTGGAATGACACATACATATATAAATATATAAATATATAAATATATATATATATACATATAATTTTTGGTGTCTTTCGGCAGTGAATTCAGGATGGTCTGAAACGGATTTTTGTATAAAAATCTTTCGGAAATTCGAGTTTTAAAAATTTTGGACCGAGAACAATAGCTTCCTTTTCTTCGAAAATTCGCTAAATGTACCGATTTTTGCAATCGTTGACTATATATAACCTTCCTCTCTCACAGTGTATATTAAAAAATCACTAAAACATGAAACACGATTTCTCAGAAACATGAAACTTTTCGAAGTCTCAGTTACGCACTTGCCCCGGTGGAATGGGGCAAGTGCGTACCTCGCCTCCCATCTTGACATAGTTCATGAAATGGTCGTTTAGGAGCAATTGCGTGAAGCTCCTGGTTCTGCAGAAACTGTAGCTTTTTAAAAATTTAAATTTGGTCCTGACTAGTAGTCATTTGACTGAAGGTAGAGTAGTCTGCACAAGCCCCACCTGTTGCATCCGCACTTGCCCCAAGCATGCATAAAAGCAGGGGGAAGTGCAGACCTGGGCTTAAATCCTGAAGTTTAGAACTTATCGGAATCCTCATTATTTACATTTGAAGAATATCAGTCAGGGTTTGTACTCATCACAAAAAATTCGCCAAAATCTTTTGGGGGAACTGATGTTTTCAGATGATCCTTGTTGTATCAAACTTGGCTCCATGAGGAGATCTGACATGTGGCAGGTTATAACGTTCCCGACAGGTTATACATGATCGTAGCGCACTCTATCGACTAGCATTCGAAAGAACAGGTTATTTTGCAAAGTCCTCAACAGGTGGCAGCTCTCTAAGTCCAATATTCAGGCTGCTATAGCTCCATTACGCACTTACCCCCCAAAACGCACTTGCCCCGACTCACCCTATTTCAATTTTGACAACTGCAAATTTCATTCACCGGTAAGTACAGTAATAGCAATTCAGAAATAGTCCCCTGTTGTCATCAGATATTCGAAGATATTCATTTTATCATGTTTTGAGATGTTGACGCATGATATGCGCCATGATTTAAAGGTAACAGAATATGGCCAATAATCTCGGGGGAAAATGTTTATAACATTTGTTGAATTTATGAAAAGTAACACGATTACGAATACCGGAATTACTATTAGGAAAAGTCGGAATGTGAGTGGGAGGCGTAAAAAGATATTTCATGTAACACAATAAAGAGACAGAAGTTTTAAGGACGAGTCAAGTCCTGTAGGAGAATAGCATCGAAAACAGGGATAAGAATGTAGGTCATCTCCACTGAACGTGATACTGAGCACTTACGTTACGTGTCTATGGGCCGAACATCGACTTTAAATTAGATCGAGGTTCTAGTTCTATCTGGAATAAGTCCGAAGAGAACGTAAGGCGGAGAACACATAAACGTGAGACGGAATACACGTTTCATTTCCTAGCGATTGTGTCACCAAAGTGTGTGAGAAGAGAACCCAAAAGGAGTGAAAAGGAGAAGAGGGAAAAGTTGGTAGAGTTTAGTGGCTGGTGTCGTAAGACGCGAAGGATTGGATTAGAAGAGAGCGCCGGAGACCATTTGATGTCGTTACAATGGACGCAATCAGGAACATCGATTCAGGAAGATCCTGGCGGAAGGTTTCGAGAGACGGGAGAAAGCAGAATGAGGAGAAACACGTATGTGGGAGTGCAAACAGGGTTAGGGATCCTCGGCGATGAAGTGTAGAAGGGAATACGTGACAGAAGGGCCCTCTGGTGATCTCAGGGGGTGCGATAGGAAGGGCGAGGATGTAAAACGTGTTTGTCACAGAAAAATATCGAGTTCACGAGAGGGGAAACCTTTTCAGTGGGGTCTCATCGGCAACTTTATTCGGCTTCGACGGAGGCGAAGAAAGGAAATGATTGCCTCATTCGTTTCAGGTTTATGAAATGGCTTTAGTAAGAAAACTATTGTTCATGTAGCACAAGCCACTTCTCTCCCACAAAAACATCTCACTGTCAGGTGCGTTTGTGTGCGTTCGGCCGCCACGGAAAACAAGGATACGTTTCGGCCAGGATAAGCCAGAATAAGGTTCGGACAAAAATGAAAGAAAATCCAGGAAATTCTGAAAGTGACTCAGGGAATCATACACTCAGTCGTAGAACAATTTCATTTTGAAAATCGGAAGGAGAATTTGTTTTAGCCAATTTGGCTTCAACTTGTACATGTTGAAGTGGTATTGATGAGTGCCTTCAACACTCCAGGCAACACGTTATAATAAATTATAATAAATTATTATGATATCTGCTCGTAATTTATTTGTGTAATTTGTAGTAGATAGCAAATAAAAAGCTGCAAAGTCCTTGTCACATGGGTTTATTATGCTATTGGACATACCTACAGAAACGTTGGCTGTACATTTATTGTTTCTTTAATGTGAAATAATTGGCATAGCTATTTCTGATGGTTTCCACCAATTTTGGCCCCCAAAATACGAATTAGGTTCGCTCTTTTTTTAAAAACGCTGCAAATCCCTGCACAACGGTTTATTATTTTGTACAGAATACCCTTCTGTTACAGATCACAGCTCTCTGTATAGATAATCCGTCTATATAATATAATATGTAATATTCTACACATATTATGTAGATCGCGGACTCTCCGTAGGATAGTACCTAACCCCGTACTCGTTACTAGGTACCTACCTAAACCGTTGTGTAATAATTTACCTGTATAGGTTCCCCTTCTACGGAGATAGAATAATGAACCGTTGTGTAATAATTTGCCCATCAATAATACTTCAACGGTTGTTCAAGTTGCAAAAGTACCTATCAACAAAATCCAGCCCCTTCTTGGTAGATGAGCCGTTGTGTAATAATTTACCGTTGTGTAATAATTAACCGTGGTGTAATAATTTACCGCTGTGCAATAATTTGCCATCGTGTAATAATTTGCCCATCAATAATACTTCAACGGTTGTTCAAGTTGCAAAAGTAGGCTATCCAGAAAATCCAGCCCCTTCTGGGTAGATGAGCCGTTGTGTAATAATTTACCTTTGTGTAATAATTTGCCATTGTGTAATAATTTACCCATCAATAATACTTCAACGGTTGTTCAAGTTGCAAAAGTACCTATCAACAAAATCCAGCCCCTTCTGGGTAGTTGAGCCGTTGTGTAATTATTTACCGTTGTGTAATAATTTACCGTGGTGTCATAATTTACCGTTGTGTAATAATTCACCGTTGTGTAATAATTGCCGGTGTGTAATAATTTGCCATTGTTTAATAATTTACCCACCAATAATACTTCAACGTTTGTTCAAGTTTCAGAAGTACCTACCAACAAAATCCAATAGTCCATCACTTGCCAAATGAAATAATTATCGTAGAACAAACAACTCGACTTCATACAGCCATCCTTGATTACAATCGGGTGCTCCTTAGTGATGAAATCCCGGCCGGATTTATACCGTTTGATTCACGATCGTGTTGACGAAGCTTTTTGGTGCACACGAACGGCTGGACGTACCTACAGTGCTCCGGGTGGTCTTAAAAAATTGTTTAGCTCAAGACAAATTTAATAACATTAAAAAAACCATACCCTTCGATCTAAAGTTTTTGAGATACGGCGTTCTGAAAATTTCAACCCCTATTTTGAACCCCTTAGAGATGACTGACAGTAACGTCGAGCTTCGAGGACCAACTAGACCCCGAACGGAACCTATAACCCGAATTTCATCAATTTTCTTTCATGGTAACTAAGAAAAGTGGCCCGTACGGCGTACGGCGTACGGCGGACAGACAGAAATATTTTTATTGCAGTTTCGGATTCTACATACCTTGAAACGTAAACCATCAAATTTTGAGGGGGGGGGGGGTAAGAATTTTTTTTTTTCTTGCTCGATTCCAATGGTTCATTATTGAAAATAATAAACCAAAATTATCTCTGATCATTGGTAGTACCATTTAATTGTCTTGATTCACGTGTTGACACTATTTCTAGTGTTATTATACAAAATGATGGTGATTTCAGACGACTTCCCAGGTTTTTGACTAAAAACGCTGCAAAGTCCTTGTCACATGGGTTTATTATTCTATTATTTTATTGGTCTATAGTTCTGTTTATTTATTGTTTCTTTCATGTAAAATAATTGAAATAGCTATTTCTGGTGGTTTCCACAAATTTTGGCCCCCAAAACTTGAATTAGGTACTACGCTCCTTTTTTATGTTTTTTTTTTTTCAAATTACCTTTGATCATTGATTGTACCATTTAATCGTCTTGATCCACGTGTTGACACTTTTTCTAGTGTTATTATACAAATTGATGGTGATTTCAGACGATTTCCCAGGTTTTTCACTCATAAAAAATCAATTTTGGGAGCTGAACATCTGGTACAACCTCAATTTTCCACTCCTTGGTCAAAATCGACTTCATATTCGGTCTTCTCGTCCCCAAAAACATGGAAAAAGATACCTCAAAAGCTCATTTTACTACTATGTTACTAAAACACAAAAAGTACCTATTTTTATACACATTTTCACTCATAACTCCCCCTGGATATATTCCGATCGGGCTGAAAAGTTTCGGGACACAACTAGGGCCCAAATGGAGCATGTGTGCGAAAGAACGAATTTTTTAGACCTAAAATGAAGCCTGTACACGTGATACGGCGTACGGCGTGCGGCGGACGGACATTGCATTTTTGGAATCTACGCACCTTGAAACGGAAAAGAAAAAATTTTGAGGGGGTGTTATAAAAATTTTTTGCTGAGCGAATACATAGGTGTATTATTCACAGAATAATATACCAAAAAACGCTGCAAAGTCCTTGTCACATGGGTTTATTATTCTATTATTTTATTGGTCTACAGAAATGCAGGCTGTTCATTTATTGTTTCTTTTATGCGTAATAATCGAAATAGCTATTTCTGATGGTTTCCATTAATTTTGGCCCCTAAAACACAAATTAGGTATACGCTTTTTTCTTCTTTTTTTTAAAACTATCTTTGATCATTGATAGTGCCATTTAATCGTCTTGATCCACGTGTTGACACTTTATCTAGTGTTATTATACATACTGCGTGTGATTTCAGACGATTTTCCAGGTTTTTGACTCACGAAAAATCAATTTTGGGAGCTGAACATCTGGTACAACCTCAATTTTCCACTCCTTGGTCAAAATCGACTTAATATTCGGTCTTCTCGTCCCCTAAAACATGGAATACGATACCTCAAAATCTCATTTTACTACTATGTTACTAAAACACAAAAAGTACCTATTTTTATACACATTTTCACTCATAACACCCCTGGGTATATTCCGATCGGGCTGAAAAGTTTCGGGACACAACTAGGGCCCAAATGGAGCATGTGTGCGAAAGAACGATTTTTTTAGACCGAAAATGAAGCCTGTACACGTGATACGGCGTACGGCGGACGGACATTGCATTTTTGGAATCTACGCACCTTGAAACGGAAAAGAAAAAATTTTGAGGGGGTGTTATAAAAATTTTTTGCTGAGCGAATACATAGGTGTATTATTCACAGAATAATAAACCAAAATCAACTTTGGAAACTGAACCTTTGATAGAAACTCAATTTTCCACTCATTTATCAAAATCGACTTCATATTCGGTCTTCTCGTACTAAAAAACATGGAAAACGATACCTCAAAAGCTCATGTTACCAGAACACAAAAAATACCTATTCTTATAGCCATTTTCACTCATAACACCCCTGGGTATATTCCGATCGGGCTGCAAAGTTTCGGGACACAACTGGGGCCCAAATGGAGCCTGTGAGCGAAAGAACGAATTTTGTAGACCGAAAATGAAGTAGCTATGTGTGATACGGCGGACGGCATATTCACAGAATAATAAACCAAAAGAAGACAAATTGTAGATCATCTTGGTTTTAAGCTGGGATTATACGTCGGATCAAAATCTACGTTACTGGTACGTCTTTGACCTAAGTTACATTTCACTCTTTAAGTTAGAACGTCCAGCAAAAAATCACCACCGAAAAATAGGGAACTTGTAAATTTTGATTTGGTGGTCACTCGACCCATTTTTATCCTATAGGACCCACTGGAAATTATTGGGCTGTTGGAAATGGTGATGTGAAAGATAAGAAATATGGTTGTTTCCGTCGTATGCAGGAATGTCGATGATGTAGGGCTGGATTGTACTGGGAAGTTGTTCTCACGAGGGAATATGTATGGACGAATGGAGTTACATCTACATACGCACAAAGGCAAACCAGCGTAGATGTGAGCAGGGTCGGTCGAAAGAGAAGACGACGGAGAAAGATAAGAGAGCGAGAAAGCGTAAGAGAGAGGATCGGAAAAGGCGAAGGAGCACAAAGGACAGACGATAATCCATAAATATAAGTAAAGTAAGAGAGTTGGGTCTTCTTATCGATGATTCCGCCACATTCATCGTCTCATCAGAGGGGTAAGGCGGAGGTTGAATGCGCCTTTTCCCAAGTAGCATCCCAAGGTTCTGTACACCACTGGCCTGGCTTCAATCCACACGAGTTTGTTTTTCATAGGTGTTGTACAGTTGTACAGACATACAATGTTGGTGTACAGTGCACGAAAAATTGTTAGATAAATCAATTAAAACTAGAGTTGTTAGCTATAATTCAGATTAGGCAGGTACCGCGTGCATGTTGACGTTTTATGTATTGGGGTTTGGGTCTAGGTTTTTGGTTGTGTTCGAGGTTTTCTCAAACCAAATACAATACAGATTAAATTGTGAAATTATTTCCATTGTAACTGAAGATTATATGGGTCATTCTTACAGAAAGTGTACTTTTTTGTACCCTGGATATAAATTAGGGCAGAATACCAATTATAGGCTTCTGACTCTTTTATTATATTGTCAAGGTTAAGTTCGTGTTCAAGATTCACAGTTCCTTTACTAACCAAGTAAAAGAGCCAATTTACCATTAATATGGATGTATCCAATTTGAAGACGTGTTGAAAAAGTGCTGTTCGAATTACATCAACTTAAGACAAACATGCATGTCAGCGTGCTTCAGGCATGTTATGTTCACTAATCAACCATCCTTCGGTATATCAGTGTCAGCTGGATCTGTTCACTTCTTTGGCTGCAGCCATCAAAATAGTGTGTATCCTGTCCTGTCCTGCCCTCTGTGTGTTTGGCCTCATCAGTCCAGCCCTTCAGATTCCATGTTCCAGTTATGTAAGGGTAATAGCATTGTAGCATTTTTTGGAGCGGTCTGTGTCACAGCTGGGATCACTGGGAACACCTGCAACTTATCCTGCATCTTGATTTATTCAGCTGACCTTGTGACCGCGTCTGAGCAGGAGTAACGCTCATCATCCTGTGAGTATTTTCACTGCTGCTCATGCATCTGGCCACTGGCTTCACTAGGTAAATTGTCACAAATTGCTGAATGTTCATTTGCATGTTAACTAAGATGAATGTCTATACAATATGGTCATAATTTTATTATTCAAACTTCACTATTCATTATATTTTGAATATAAGTGATGATCTTGACCTCATTAATCTGGAATTTGCAAAATTTATAAGGATATAAATTATAAGCAAAACAGTAAAGGTAATAGCATTGTAGCGCTGCTGCTTACAGGACTTCATTCAGACACTTGGCAGAACATAATTTGATAAAAATTATCAACGCTTGACTGATTTTTCGATCATGAAAATTGTATGAAAAAGTACACTTTCTGTGAGAATGACCCATAATAGATGGGATGTCTCAAAAAGAACGCCGGATTAAAAAAAAAACCACAGTCATGCAGCATGGCTATAAGAGCGAATTTTCGAAGAAATAACTGATTTTATATAAAATGTGATCTTTGGGATATCCCATTCAAATATGGGCAATCTTAAACTTATTGGGTAATTATAGGTATTCAAGTATGACGCTATTCGGTTAATTCGGTATGCATCAAATATGGGCATACCTACGTAACAAATTTTTTGTTCCATTTTTTGCCGAGTAACACCTCGGTTTTTAGATTTTCCAACGCTGAACACGATGGTGAAGTCAGAATTGCGATATCTCATTCCGTTATCAGATTAGAGCAGACGAACCAGGAAGAACATCTCAACAAATAACCACGTTCCTCCATCTTCAAAGTGCTCTAGTTTGAGAACGGAATGAGATATCGATATTCTGATTTCACCATCGTGTTCAGCGTACAAAAACCTTTAAAATGAGGTGTCACTTGTCAGACTTTTTCATTTTGGGAATTTATGGGTAATTTTCCCCCCATAAAACTCCCCAAAACTCCCCCTTAGAGTGACCCGATTCTGCCCATCTACGAACTTAGCCTGTCGATTGCCAAGACAGATTTTTCGTGCAAATTTGAACTTTTTATCTCAATTCTTTCGAGAGTTATCTTCTGGAATGACGCATACATATATAAATATATAAATATATAAATATATAAATATATATATAAATATATATATATACATATAATTTTTGGTGTCTTTCGGCAGTGAATTCAGGATGGTCTGAAACGGATTTTGGTATAAAAATCTTTCGGAAATTCGAGTTTTAAAAATTTTGGACCGAGAACAATAGCTTCCTTTTCTTCGAAAATTCACTAAAATCACACAGTGTCAAGTCGCAAGATCGAGGTGGGAAGGTTTGGTCTCCTCGCAACGAGATTAGCCTGTTTCCATGGCGATAAACACAACCACTAAGACCAACGAAACCCCTTATCAACACAAAAGTCAATGATAACGGATAACAAAAAACACAAAAACAATGCTGCCAACATAAATACGAAAACGGCGGTCTTTTCAAATCCGGCGTTCTTTTTGAGACTCCGTTTGTAACAGAATCATCAACAGTTTTTGTATACATACAAATGAGATGGGACAAGACATGCAAACGATCCAAATTCGTTGCAAAAATATACATAACTTCGGATTACAACGTGGAAAGAAGTAACCATAAGTTTTCAGGAAACGATGAAGTTTTGTTTAAGTTTACGCAAAAACTGACGCCACAGAGGTGAGGGGTTGAATGTTAATTTAGTTACTTAGTGTGATGAATTTAAATTTATCATCACGGTGGCGTGGTGAGAGGTAAGGAGAGACGCAGGCGGCGGTACTCCACCGATCATCTACGCCTCTGTGAGGAGGTAAAGGTGAGTGAGGGAATTTACCTAGGCGGCGGTAATCCACCGATCATCTAGGTGAGAGGAGAAGGTGCTTGTCTAGGCGGCGGTAGTCCACCGATCATCTAGACAAGAGGAAGGAGGTAAATTCTCAGGCGGCGGTAATCCACCGATCATCTGAGAGGAGGAAGGTAAGAGAGAGAGAAGAGAGAGCTGGTTAGAGGAAGTGTCGAATGAAGCTTGAGCTCCAGGATCCGGGGTTTTATAGTACTTGGGGGCCTCTCCCTCCAACTCCCTGTCGGGAGTTGGTAGTGGGGCCCCAGGTTGAGTACCCTGGGTTCTGTCGCTCGTGTCCCCACTCATGTCTTTATTTACGGAGTTTAAGTTTGGCGTTAGAATATTGGTGAGAACTAATATTAGAGGAGTGTTCCCGGGAGGGACTCACGACAGAGGTCCCCCCAGTTTGAACCAAGATTCGTGGAGCTGAAGGCGCAAGGTGACAGGAGCTGAGGGCTACGGCAAACAAAAGGTGGAGCTGAAGGCGCAAGGTGGCAGGAGCTGAGGGCTACGGCAAACAAGAAGTGGAGCTGAAGGCGCAAGGTGACAGGGGCTGAGGGCCGATGCAAACAAATGGTGGCGCTGAAGGCGACAGGGGTTGACTTAATCCTAGGCATTATTAAGAAGTAGTATTAGTAACGTGAGTATTAGTAACAATGGTGAGTAGTATTAGTAGCATTGGTAATAAGAGTAGGATAAGAATTACAAGTAGCATGAGTGAAGTATAGTGGAAGAATATTTACAAGAGTATAGTGCATCCGATGGTGAGAATTGAACAGTATTTACAAAATTTGAACAGTATTTACAAAATTGAACAGTATTTACAGAATTGAACAGTATTTACAAAATATGTACATGGTTGTGGGAATCCGCCGTTTCCTGGGTTTGTGGTACTGGGTTTGTGGAGAGGTGTAGGTGTGAAGTGAGGGGGCGCCTCGGCGATGCGGAAGGGCCCCCGATAGGGGAACGAAGGACCTACCGGGAGGGCCTTCCGCCTCGCCGGTGCGCCCGTGTGGTTTGTGTGTAGTGTGGGGGTGTCCCGGCGACGCGTCGCTGAATCGGTGGCCGCGGCGGGGCTGTGAGGGGCGGTACAGTGCGTGTGGGTATATGAAACACAAGCACTGTCCCGCGATCTCAAGGCCCCGCCGCGATTGCTCGGGCGGGTCACTGGGCCGCCGGGACTTGGTGGTTTCGGGGGCGCTCCCTCCGTCCGTTCCGCCGCCCGGGCCGTTTTGTCCCGGCGGGAACTATTGTGGATATCCCCGGCGGTGTTGGGGGGGGTAGGGGGTGTTGGTGATTTTACGGTTTCGGGGGGGGGGTCGAAAATCGAAAACGGGGTCTTTGAAATTTGAATTTGGGGGGCGGGCGTTTGTTCGGGGTGGTTTGGTTGAATTGAATGGGGGGTGGGGCTTTTGATTTGTATGGGGGGCGGGGGGGGCATGAGTTCCGCGAGGCGGAACTCGTGGAGGATGGTGGACATTAAGGGGTCGATGGGGATGTAGGGAGGATGTACCCCGGTGGCTTTTGCTGCGCGAAATTCGCGCAGTATTCGCCACTGGGGGTACTTCCACCGCCGGGGCCAGGGAGGTAGTCCGGTAATCCGTGGCGGACAAAAATAAAGCGGTGATGTTGGCCCGGGCGAAGGGGGTATGGGGGATAGTGGGTCCGGGACGAAAACGTCCCGGAGGATCGCCGCCATTTCCGGGTCCGAATCGAAGTCCGGAAACGGCGACGGAGATGACTGGTGTTGCGGGAACGGGTGATGTTGCATGGTGAACGGACGGCGGGAGACTGATAGAGTTTGTGGTTTGGGAGAGCACAGGTGCGGGCTTACACCTGGCTAACGCGACTGTATGGGGTTTTCCGTCAATTAACAGGGTCGCGGTGGTTTGTGTTGAGCGGATGACTTGAAAGGGCCCGGCATAAAGGGGTTAAAAAGTTTTATGCATGCCGGGCTCTTTCAGGTACATGTGTGTGGCGGTGAAAAAGCGTTTGGGGTAAGCGGTGTCGTTTGTCGGTGTTGTTGAGTGTAGCGGTTCCCTGTTAATTGACGGTGTGTGATGTGGAGTGAAAATATCGGCTGGTAAACGTATTGGGTCTTTAAATGCATTTTGTGCGGGGCTGGTTTTGTCTGAAGGACGGGCGGACGTGCGAAGGCTGAGCAAAATGTAGGGGAGGGTTTTGGTCCAAAAGGGGAAGTGGCTGAAGTTGAAATGGCTTGTTTAAGGACCGAGTGCCACCGCTCTATTTTCCCGTTGGATTGGGGGTGGTAAGGGGTAGTGCGGATTTTTTGGATCCCGAGGGAACGGAGGAGATCCGAAAAGTGGGCGGACTCGAACTGCCTCCCTTGATCGACCGTGATTGTCCGCGGACAACCATAACGGCTAACCCATTGATTGAGGAAAGCCGTTGCGACGGTGTCCGCGGTGATGTGAGCGAGTGGAATACACTCGACCCAGTTGGTGGCACGGTCGATCATCGTGAGGCAGTATTTCTTCCCCTCGGATGGGGGAAGGGGCCCTACGAGATCGAGGTGGTCGTGTTCCCACGGGAGGGAGTCGGGGATGGTTTGAGGAGGAACATGGGGGTGGGCCGAGACCTTAAATTGCTGGCACTTCTGGCACCCTAGAACCCAGTTACGAATATCGGTGTTCATGTGGGGCCAGAAGTACCGCGTTTTGATAAGGTCCCGGCTTGCCCGGATGCCGGGATGGTGGAGTGAATGGTAGTGGAGGAACAACTGCCGTCTCAGCTCTGGTGGGACGTAAGGGCGCGGTGAATCGGCCGTTACGTCGCACCAGAGGTCGAGGGGAGGCAGTTGTTCCAATTTGGAGGCGGAAATGAGATTGGAGAGGGTGGGGTCGGAGTGTGGATTTTGTTTAGCTTTAAGGGATTGAGGGGAAGGGAAAGGCAGTAGCTCCGCCACCGGCGCGGGGGTGGGGGTGGGGCGGGAGAGCGCGTCCGCCACGCAGTTGTCAGCCCCCGGCAAGTATCGGATATCGGACGTGAATTGTCCGATAAACTCGAGTTGCCGGAGGCGACGTGGGGAGGCGGACTTGCGACTTTGGAGTAGGGCGTGGGTGAGGGGTTTATGATCAGTAATGACAGAGAACTGCCTGCCCTCCACGAAGTCACGAAAGTGCTTGATGGCTTCGTGGATGGCGAGGAGTTCTCTGTCGAAAGTGGAGTAATTTTTTTGGGTGGGAGATAGCGTTTTGGAGAAGAAGCCGAGAGGTTGGGGGGTGGCGCCGGTGTGCTGGTGGAGCACTGCTCCGATGGCCCAATCGGACGCATCGGTTGTGATGGAGAGGGGAGCGTGGGGGTTGGGATGGGCTAATAGAGCGGCGTCTACTAGGTCCTGTTTGCAAATTTTGAATGAGGTGGTAAGTTCGGGGGTCCAGGTTATGGGGCGGTTATCATTTTTTTTAGAGGGCTGGGGGATGGCGTGTATGAGTGGTTGTTGATGTTGTGCTGCGTGTTTTATGTGTCTGCGGTAAAAGTTAAGCATACCCAGGAAGCGGCGGAGTTCCGTCACGGTGCGGGGTTGGGGAAAATCCATGATGGCGTGGACCTTGTCCGGGAGGGGCTTGATGCCGTCGGACGAGACCTGGTGGCCTAGGCAGCGGACAGAGGGTTGGCCGAGAACGCATTTCTCGGTGTTGATGAGGAGGCCCTCGGCGGAGAATATGGCTAGTATTTGCTGGAGATGGGCGAGGTGTTCTTGGGGGGTTTTGGAGGCTACCAGGATGTCATCGAGAAAGCAGAAGACGAATGGGAGGCCCCGGAGGATGCTGTCCATGTAGCGTTGCCATGTCTGCGCTGCGTTTCGGAGACCGAAGCCCATCTTGATGTACTCGAAGAGGCCGAAAGGGGTGATTATTGCGGTTTTCGGGACGTCGGGAGGGTGGATATTGATGTGGTGGAATGCCCTGGAAATGTCGAGGGTGGAAAAAATAGTAGCGCCGTGTAAGTGGGATGAGAAATCCCGGAGGTGGGGAACATTATATAAATCCGGCGTCGTTTTTGCGTTGAGACGCCGGTAGTCGCCGCAGGGGCGAATATCCCCATTGGGCTTCTGCACAATGTGGAGTGGAGAAGCCCAAGGGGATTTCGAGGGGCGTATGATGCCATCGGCTATTAATTTGTCGAAGTGCTTCCGTGTTTGTGAGAGTTGTAGGGGATGGAGGCGGCGGGCTTTGGCTGTGATGGGGGGGCCAGAGGTTTCGATGTGGTGCTGGACGGTGGAGATGTGGGCGGAGGGGCGGCGCTGGGGGCGGTAGTTTTGTAGGAGGCGTTCAAATTGTGATGGGGGGTTGTTTATGGCGTGGATAAACCCAGGAATGGGGTTATTTGTGGTGGGGTCAATCAGGCGCGCATTCCGGACGTCGACCTGGAGACCGAAATACGCCAGGAAATCGGCCCCCAGGATCGCCTTCTCCACATCCGCCACGGTAAAATCCCACTCGTACGCGAGACCGCTCATGTGGACTGACGAGCGGTACGTCCCGTATGAGGGGATGGTGGTACCGTTGGCGGCGTAGAGAAGTTGCCGGTGGCAGCGCGCCTGACGCCGGAGGATATTGTTGGGAAAGATTGACAGCGCCGCCCCTGTGTCAACAAGGAAGGGGATGTTCGTCTTCCTGCAGCGCAGGAAGAGGCGTTGGTGGGTGGGGAGGGCGTTGTGGAGAATTGCGGCGGTGGGGGCAGCTTGTGCCTGACCTGATGGCGGGGGGCTTGCGTCTCCCTTGAAGGAGACGTGGAGGGGTTGCTGTCGTTGTCGTGGTGGGGGAATGGCGGCGGTGGTGTGAGCGGTGGCCGGGGGGTTGGTTGCCCTGGTGGCGGGCGTGGGGGGGCCGTTCCGGGGTGGGGGAACGGTAGCGGCGGCGTGAGTGGCGGCCGGAAAGGTGGCTGCCCTGGTGGCGGGCGTGGAGGGGCCGTTCCGAGGTGGGGGAACGGTTGATGGCGGGGTGAGGGTTTTGGCAGCGCTGGCCGGCGCGGCCGGGAGGTTGGCAGCCGTGGCGGCGGCGTAGGAGGGGTAACGTGGTTGGGTGGTGGTGGCGTGAATGCGGGCGGGGAGGGGTCGTATGTGGTCCCCCCCCGTGTTGGCGAGGAGGGGGGCCCGCCGGGTTTACCGGCGGGCGTCCGCGTTTCCCTGCTTGGAGGGGAAGGAGCAGGGGGGTTGACACTTGCGGGCCTCCCCACCGAAGTTCACGTGGTAGAAACACCGGTGGGGGGGGTCCGCGGGGAGGTAGTCAGTCTTGGTGGGGCGTCTTGTGGTGGAGGGGGTCGCAGCCGTCGGGGACTTCCCCCTGCGTTGTTCCTGGGGAGGGGTTGTGCGGCGCTCGGGCGAGCGCTGACGTCGGCGGTCGGCGGAGGGGTTGCGACGGCGATCCATGGAGGTGGGTCGGTGTCTGTCGAGGGAGGGGGGCCGGCTGCGTTCTCTGGAGGTGGTGCGGTCACGTAGAGGTGGGGGGTGACGGGGCGCGTGGACTTCGCCGACGCTGGCGGCTGCGGCTAGGTCGTGGACGGTGTCGGCTAGGCGCAGTAGGGGCTCATCGGGACCGTCTAGGTGGCTGGCGAGGGCCATCTGTATGGGGTGGGGGAGAGCGCGCAACCAGAAAGTACGTGCGATGTCGGCCGTCATGATGTCTTGGAGTTGGTGACGCAGCCGGCGGTAGAGATGGGAGGGCTTGAGGTCGCCGAGGTGTTGCGGCTGGGAGAGTGCGGCGACCCGTGCGATTTTTGACGGCTGGTATAGGGCTATGAGGCGGCTGCGGAGGTCGTCGTACGCAGCGGCGGCGTCGGGGGAGATGTCCGACGTCTGAAGGAGGATTTCGTATGGGAGTAGCGAGATGATCCTTGAGTAACGGGTCTTTTGGCTGCGGATGTTGGCGGCCGAAAATGCAGCGTCTACCTGAAAAAACCAGAGGGCGGGGTCGTGAGAATAGAAAGGGGGAAGCGACAGGGGAAATGACGCCGAGGCCGTCATGACGTCGGCGGCGGCGTGTGCTGCAGCCGCAGCGGCTGTGGCGGCGGCTGATGATGCAGAGTTTGGCGGCGAGAGGGTGGAGAACGGGTTGTCAAGGTTGGCCGCTGCGTCCGTCGTCGTAGCGGTAGGCGGCTGCAGTGTGGCTGGTCGCAGGAGCGGGGGTGATGGCGAGTTCGGGTCCATAGTTGAGCTGAAATTTGATAACTCAAAATGTTTAAATTTTCAAATTCAAAATTCGGGCGTTTTCGCAAATATGAAGGTAGGTGCGTGTGGCTGGGCGGAGATGGGAGAGTTGCGTGTTCTCCGTGTGGTTGAGGGTGGGCCAAAATTGCGAAAATTAGACTGTTATTACTAGATTTGAATTTAAAATAGGGGACAACGAACTTGACTGGGGCGACACATTAGGTGGGAAGGAAAAGAAGGTTGAGTGAACGTCGGGTTCACCACTGTGATGAATTTAAATTTATCATCACGGTGGCGTGGTGAGAGGTAAGGAGAGACGCAGGCGGCGGTACTCCACCGATCATCTACGCCTCTGTGAGGAGGTAAAGGTGAGTGAGGGAATTTACCTAGGCGGCGGTAATCCACCGATCATCTAGGTGAGAGGAGAAGGTGCTTGTCTAGGCGGCGGTAGTCCACCGATCATCTAGACAAGAGGAAGGAGGTAAATTCTCAGGCGGCGGTAATCCACCGATCATCTGAGAGGAGGAAGGTAAGAGAGAGAGAAGAGAGAGCTGGTTAGAGGAAGTGTCGAATGAAGCTTGAGCTCCAGGATCCGGGGTTTTATAGTACTTGGGGGCCTCTCCCTCCAACTCCCTGTCGGGAGTTGGTAGTGGGGCCCCAGGTTGAGTACTCTGGGTTCTGTCGCTCGTGTCCCCACTCATGTCTTTATTTACGGAGTTTAAGTTTGGCGTTAGAATATTGGTGAGAACTAATATTAGAGGAGTGTTCCCGGGAGGGACTCACGACACTTAGTACACATGAGTCTGAGGGCATTTATTGGTTATCATTACTATTATCTATTCTAGGTATGTATTATAATATTTTTGTAACCTAGATGTAATTTTGCGTACGTTTTTATTCTACACAGCCTGTATGCTTGGTTATGTGGCCCTTTATTTGTGTGTGTGTGATCTATAGGAACCCTCGAAGGACCACTGGAATACCAGAAAGATGCTTAGGGTTGCAATAAACTGTCGGCAATTTAGTTCAGCAAGCAATAATATAATGAAATAAATCCCTGTAGGTAACAGCGTAAGAAAATCAACAAAGACATGCAGTAGCCATTGAACCTACTGGATGATATTGTCATGTGCAAGTGAAATATGTAACTGATAGTGGAACAATGAATGATCGTGTTGGCAAACACAAACAAAGTTTTGTTACAAAAGTCTATGTAATTATAATGCTGCAGATATGGTGGTGAAGCTCTCCAGATTCCGATTAGACATAGTAAGTGATGTGGACCGGTGTAATTGTGGGTGGAGTTGAATGGTGGTGGGTAATGTATCCGTCTGTATCCAGTGTCCGCGATGTTTAAGATAGGTAAAGTTCGCCCAAATGGTTTGTGGTCTTTCCAGTTAGGTAAACATCCCTCTGGTGGCGAGGTATGGTATGTTGGTAAGATCTCACCGGGTTCCTTGATGATCCAGGGTAGGTAGGTTGGTAAATGATGCAAAAAGGAATCCCGGAGGACCCAGTCTGGGGTCTATTGTCCAGACAATCCGGGCTTCGCTGGTGAAGATTTTGATTGCGCCTGTCGCAAACGCAATGAGAGTTTAAATAATACGCGGGACAGCTGGGCCGGCCAGCTTGAAGAGCAATTATCAGAAAGATGAGATGACGACGAGAAACGTTACGGTAGGTCGGAACCAAAAAAAGCAGAGAAAGTGGCTGACGTCATCATGCCAAATCCAACGAAGCTGTTGTGTGCAAGCTGAACACGTGGAGAATTCACCTTTTTCACTTGTAATACACTAAACTTAATTTTAACAAATACATAAACATAAAGCATAATTTTCAGTATAGTTGGATAATGAACAAAAGCCCTAGAAGAGGGAAAAAACTATCTAAATAATACGATGCGCATGATTTAACAGTAATTGTAGCATCCACAGGTTGGCCCCCCTGCTAATATCGGCCGTAAATCAGCTGACAGGAACGGGTGGAATGGGTTTGTTGACCAGATCGACAGGATATTTACCTATCTCTGGTTTTGATTGTGAGAAGTATGAAAGGCTAGTGAAAATGGTGTAAAAGTGATGCAGGCGAATGTGAAATGGAGTGGAAATGATGAAGGACAACTATGTTTTGTGGTATGAAAATAGTGAAGATGCCGGAATTGCGAATTCAGATAACAAGAATGCATTCTTGTACACAGCCCATAGGAAAGTATTACAAGTTTTACCAGTTCTTATTGGGTTTTGGTGCTGGATATCGATCAAATACCTATATTGTCGCGAGCCGGTGTGTTGTGCTCAGGATGTGGCGGGTGAGTAGGATGATGATGAAGTTGAGAGGCTGGACGAGGAAGGATGTGCTCCGTAGGAGTCTTTTGACTAACGCCCCGCGGTTTTCACCACAGCAGGCGTTAGTTGGAGGGAAGGTTAGCTCCCCGCAGATGGAGGCTAACACCCTGCGCGGTTTTCACCACAGCAGGTGTTAGAGGAGAAGGAGGTATCCAGCGGTTTTCACCACAGCAGATACCAGGAAGAAAGACAGTACCACGCGGTTTTCACCACAGCGAGTGCAAGAGAAGGTAGAAGAGAGAGGGCGCGAGAGAAGTCCTAAGTCGAGGGTTGGTCTCTCGAATGACGAGCTGGGCCAAAAGGTCTGCTTATATAGGCCCCTTTCCATCCATCCCCCGTTCACAATCGGCCGTTATGACCGTTGAGGAGCGATGGCGGTTGCTGGAAGAAACCCTTCTCCCTAAGCGCTACCCTGCTCGCCGTTCCCTTCGTTTATTTGGTTAAATCTTTGTATATTACTTAGGAGTGGTTAGAGTAGAGATTTGAGGGGAACCACGACATAATATTATAGTACATTTGCGGCTCTCCTCCTACTTAGCCAGAATGTGAAGAGGAAAACGGGCTCAACGTTCGCTATATTTGCCATTTAGTTGGGAATACAACAGAGCGAGAGTGGAAGGGATTGTCGCAGTACTTATCGGAGGGGGTCCCAAGTCAATTCCATCATCAGTAGGTATGGACAATTCCTACTGACTCTCCGAATTTTCAGCTCATTTATTATTATTAAATTATTTTGATTGTTAGGCATTATTTTTTATTGTTAGGAGTAACCTCAGGGAAGCATTCAGACAAAGTGAATGCAAATGTAGTTGGAAGATTGTGAAACAATTGATGTTAGTCGTTAACACGGTCGTTAATATTTGATCACATCTTTAAATGTAGTAATGAAAAGTTGAAAAGTTAGAGCTGATTTTATATTCTCGTTACTTCGATATCTGGGTGATCATTACCTCCGTAAATATCTCCTCCCAACACTATATATTAAGCTGAATAATTTTGCGACTTTTTTTACCCATGCCAAAAATAAATAGTTACTTGTCCAGTTGCGGTGAAAATCCCACTTCAGAATAGTACCGGAACCCGAGAAAAACCATCATGAGATTCAGCAGGGTGTTATTGCTGATATGCGTTATTCTAGCCGTTTTACAGGCTGGTGATGGCAAGAAAAAAGTACGTAACTCCTTGTACATTTTATTCATCCGATGTGCCGCTTTGTAACCCTGATTTACCAGATATTAAAACTGATACTAATAATGACAACTACCAATTAAAAACGCTGCAAATTATTACACAACGGTTTGTTAGACCGCCGTTACTGTTTTCTGTGGTCAGTACGACCGTGCTACCCCCCCCCCCCCCCCCCCCCCCCCCCCCCAACCAACAAGGAAAGCAGTGAATAGAATACTGGAGCCATCCTGGTAATTAGGTACGCTTTCATGAATATTTGGTGGATGTGTATTCAAGGATTCTATTATTGAATGATGTGTATTCAAGGATTCTATTATTGAATGATGTGTATTCAAGGAGTCTATTATTGAATATTTGTTGTTATTCATGAAGCATACAGTTTGTTCGAGTTACAGAAGAACTTGCCAACAAAATCCAAAATAACCATCATCCTTCAGATGAAATAATAATATCACGGACAACCAAATAGAATTCATGTAGCCATGTTTGATTATAATCAGGTGTTCCCTAGCAATGATATATATCTGGACTGGACGTATACAGTTTCAATCATGTGTCGAAGCTTTTCGGTGCATACGAACGGCTGGACGTACAATGCTCCGGGTGGTCTCAAACAATTCTGTAGTTCAAGATTAATTTAAAAGCGTAAAATACCAAAACCCTGCTACGGCGTTCTGAAAATGTCAACCCCAATTTTTCACCCCTTAGAGATGACTGACAGCAACGCTGAGCTTCGCGGACCAACTAGACCCCAAATGGAACCTCCAAACCAAATTTAATCAATTTTGGTTCATGGTAACTAAGGAATGCGTGAAGTAAGGCGTGCGGACAGACAGTTTTCATTCCATTTTCGGATTCTACGTACCTTGAAACGGAAACAATCAAATTTTGAGAGGGGGTTAAACAAATTTTGTTTTCATCAAACAAATTTTTTGTGTTCATGCTCGATTTGAAAGGATCATTATTGAAAACAATAAACCAAAAGGGCTTCCCATGTTTTTCATGAGCCTATTAGGTACAGTTGTTCTTACACAGGCTTAAGAAAAAATCAAAAATTATGGCCGGGAAAAAACACTCAACCATATTCTGCTTTTAGTTTTCCTCGACACTGCCAGTACTACTTCACACTGAATTTAAAAACGCAGCAAATCATGGTTTATTATTTGATTCGTCCGTTTCCAAAAGCCGTTAATTCCATTGCAAGAGAAATCGAGAAAAACGTGGAAAATCGAATGCGGATTGCACTTTTGATGAGATGTGGGGTTTACAAGGAATGAAAAGTGGAAATTTAGATTTTGGGGATATCAATTTTTTCGACTCTTGCATGAGAAGCAAAAGGAAAATACACTGCCAAGGTGATGGCACAGGAGCTTCCTCGTCACAATCAGAGTGACCCATTATAAAATAGAACAGACACGGAAGCAAAATAACATAACATTACATAACATTACATAACGTTAAATATACATATTACATAACATTACATTACATAACATAACATTACATAACATTACATGAAATATACATATTATACATAACATGACCTCCATAATACATTACGTCCATTATACATAACTAGCGTGACCGCTCGCTTCGCTCGCTATCCGAGATTCGCTGTACGCAGTATCGTGGAACCAACAAACGACGGAAAAATCCCATACCCTACCGGGTATTTGTGCCCAATTTTATCAAAATCCGTCAAGCCATTCAGGAGTTGACCATGGTCGACCATATTTCCGCTATGATCAGGGAATTAAAAATGCGCCTACGTTCAACTTGGGAGGCTACCGGATATTGGTGCCAAATTTGGTCGATATCCGTTGAGCAATTCGGGATTCGACCATGGAGGGGCCCATGGATGCGCTAAGGTCGACCGCGGGGGTAGTCTGAAGGGTCGATCGTAGATAGAATTTCACGTAGATTACGAATACGCGATAAAAAATAGGGGTTACCCTTTCAATTAACGAAGTTGACCATGGTCGACCATAGTTCCGCTATGGTCAGGGAATTAAAAATGCGACGTTGCACAACTTGGGAGCCTACTGGATATTCGTGCCAAATTTGGTCGATATCCGTCAAGCCATTCAGGAGTTGACCATGGTCGACCATAGTTCCGCTATGGTCAGGGAATTAAAAATGCGACGTTGCACAACTTGGGAGCCTACTGGATATTCGTGCCAAATTTGGTCGATATCCGTTGAGCAATTCGGGATTCGACCATGGAGGGGCCCATGGATGCGCTATGGTCGACCGCGGGGGTAGTCCGAAGGGTCGATCGTAGATAGAATTTCACGTAGATTACGAATACGCGATAAAAAATAGGGGTTACCATTTCAATTAACGAAGTTGACCATGGTCGACCATAGTTCCGCTATGGTCAGGGAATTAAAAATGCGACGTTGCACAACTTGGGAGCCTACTGGATATTCGTGCCAAATTTGGTCGATATCCGTCAAGCCATTCAGGAGTTGACCATGGTCGACCATAGTTCCGCTACGGTCAGGGAATTAAAAATGCGACGTTGCACAACTTGGGAGCCTACTGGATATTCGTGCCAAATTTGGTCGATATCCGTCGAGCCGTTTGGCCGTGCATAGAAGGACAGACAGACAGACAGAGCGCATGCGCAGGGCGAACCGCTGGCTCTATCATGTTGAAATTTATATGGGACCTCAATGGGCCCTACCCGCTTAATCCCTGAGAATTACATTGAAATTTGGTGAAATCTTTGGTTACTACGGCTGTAACAAGGAAATTGAATCTATTTCACGCCAGCGCATGCGCAGAGCGCACCGAGGGTCCGATCATGCTGAAATTCATACTGGAACTCACTAGGCCTTGTCCAAACAACCCTTGAAAATTTGAGCGAAATTGAATCAAAATTGTGAAAGTTATGCGAGTTTGTTGAATTTAACGTTAGCGCATGCGCAGGGCGTACCGCTGGATCAATCATGTTGAAATTTGTATGGGACCTCAAGGGGCCTTATCCGCACCATCCCTCAAAATTTGAGCTGAATCAATTCAAAATCGTGGAAGTTATGGCTGTAACAAGGAAATGCGGACAGACTCACAGACTCACAGACTCACAGACTCACAGACCCACAGACCGACAGACACGGAACCAAATTTGTTCAGTAGGCTTTGAAACGCAAAATGCAAGTGGAAATTTTGATTTCTGAAGACAAAAATTTTTTGGCTCACGAAAGTGAACACAAGGCTTCCGCTGCTTCGCAGACTCGGAAGCAATAGGCGATTTCTCAAGAAACTCGAAGTGTCCAATAGAAGAAGTACTTAATTCAAGTAGAAGAAGTAATTTCCAGTTTCATCTCACCAGAAAAGCACCGGAGGAAGCTTATATTTTAGTATATTTCGGCGTATTTATAATGGTTCAGAGCCGAACTATATCCGTTTGAATTTGAAGGCCGCAGGCAGGCTGATTGGCTTCGTTGCAATTATGTGCGATGTGGGGGCGAACCGTTGAACGGAGGAAATCACTTTTGGTTTACTATTCAGTGAATAATACACCTACGTAATCGATCAGCAAAAAATTTTTATAACACCCCCTCAAAAAATTCTTTTACGTTTCAAGGTGCGTAGATTCCGCGCTGTACGCCGTCCCCGTACCATCCATATCTACTCTAATTGTGGTCTAAAAAATTCCATTTGGGCCCTAGTTGTGTCCCGAAACCTTGCAGCCCAATCGGAATATACCTAAGGGTGAAAAATGGGGGTAAAAATTGGGTTTTTTGGTGTTTTAGTAACGAGAGCTATTGAGGTATCGTTTTCCATGTTTTTTAGGAAGAGGAGACCGAATATGAAGTCGATTTTGACCAGAGTGGAAAATTGAGGTTCTAACGAAGTTTGAGCCTTAAATTTGGTCTAAAATCGTCGTTCATCCGCACACAGTTTGGGTTACCATTTGGGAACAAATTTGCATCCTAGTTGTGCTCCAAAGCTCGGCAGCCCGATCGGAATATACCCAGGAGTGCTACGGGTGGAAAATGGGTGTAAAAATACAGGTTTTCGAGGTTTTTTGAGGTTTTAGTGAACATGAGCTTGTGAGGTATCGTTTTCCATGTTTTTTAGGGCGAGAAGACCGAATATGAAGTTGATTTTGACCAAACACTGAAGAATTGAGGTTGTAACGAATTTTCAACTCCCAAAATTCATTTTTTATGAGTAAAAAAACCTGGGAAATTGTTTGAAGTCACCATAAATATGTATAAAAACACTAGAAGTAGTATCAGCAGGGGAATCAAGACAATTAAATGGCACTATAAATAATCAAAGATAATAAAAATGGGAGCGTAATTCGTGTTTTTGGGGGCCAAAATTGGTGGAAACCATCAAAAACAGCTATTTCAATTATTGCACATGAAAGAAACAATAAATGAACAGCCAGAATTTCTTTAGGTACATCTAATAGAATAATAAACCCATGTGACAAGGACTTCGCAGCGTTTATGAACTGAAATCACTTCCTAATTTGCAGAGACGACGCCGAAGACGGAAGCACTCAGTGTGGTGACCTACTGTAGTGTACCATCGCCAGGAGTATTTCGGATCAATAAACAATAAAAATTGAATTTATGAAGACCTTGAACGGCTATTTGTTAGCACCCATTTTAAATGCCTGATTCCTATCCCAGTGTGAAGTCACGTATTGTCGAAACTTTGAAAGCCCATAGAAAAAAAAGCCCAGTTGTCAGTTGTCATTCAACGTGTCCGCATCGGCTCATACTATTTCCTCATTTTTTAAAGTGTTCCGGTGTCTGGTGAAAGCTATCTAGTCTCAATAGTGTTTATCGTGCCGATAGCAGTGAGTTTTGCTCGCCCATACCATCTGGTGAGTCCTACAATTTCCAAACTCAAAGGTTTTTTGATCGTTGAATTGCCTCATTTGATCGGCAGTTTTCGTCGTTGGAGACATTGGTCGGGGTGAGTCATCTCTTCGGCCTTGAATCTCTTCCCACTTCTGCTTTCCCTAATACTTCCGTTGTCTCCTACTCTTTCCGGTGTCCCCCACTGCCACCATCAAGATCTAGCTGTCAGGTGGTTGGACGCTTTTCAGATTAGTTGGCAGCCGTGATGAGCTGCAGCAAGTGCTGCGACCCTGTACTGCCTGAGGACAATATCACTTGCGTGTTTTGTTCCGACGGCTTTCACTTCGGGTGCGTCGGCTTCAGGGAAGACAATTTTCGGAAGTTGAATAGGACCAATAAAGCTAATTGGAAATGTCTGAACTGCCGTAGTGGGGCAGACAAGTTGGAATTGCTTTTCCAGGGAATGAAGGAGGACAATATTAAGCTTACCACTGAATTGGGTGGTAAAATTGATGCCCTCGGTATGAAAATTGACGCATGCCTGTCAAACTACGAGGCCCTAACTCAGAAGGTTTGCGATTTGCAGGATGACATGGAAATTAAGTATAGTGGTCTTGAGCGCCGCCTGGCTGCTCTGGAAAATGGTCTTGCACCTTCTACGCTTTCTCATCCCCCTTCGCTATCACCTACTGGTCTCGGTTATGAGGAGGTCGTGGCAGAACTCGAGGACAGGCGTCGTAGGGCCTCAAATATTATGGTCTATGATTTCCCTGAGCCGGATCCCTCCAAGTCAAAGTTGGCTGCAATCGAGGAGGATCTCGAAAATTTCAAGGAGACTTTGAGGGGACTTTCCCCGGAGTTGGCTGGATTGGTGCGGCGTTTGTCGCGTATTGGAGTTCTTGTGCCAAATAAAAATCGCCCGCTCAAGATTACCTTCGAGAGCCCGCACGCGGCGACTGAGTTCTTGGTGAAAAACCGCGCGAAAAATCCCCCACTTTTCTCGGCATCCTCCGATATGACCCCCAGGCAGCGTGGTTACCTCAGGGATTTAAGGGCTGAATTAAAGCGAAGAACCGAGAATGGCGAGAAAAATCTCACCATAAAATATCGGAACTCAATTCCCCAAATTCTCCCTTTGGCCAATCGTTCCCCGAAGCAGTCTTTAAACCAATAAAGCCCAATTCATTTTCAGCATTCTACCAAAACGTTAGGGGGGTCAACACAAAACTATCCGAAATCCGTCATCAGGCACCCCACATATCATACGATATTCTCTTTATCACTGAAACTTGGCTCTCTCCTGGAATTGTAACTGAGGAACTTCAACTAACCCGTTACAATGTGTTTCGTACGGATCGCTCGTCGTCAAATAACCGTCTCAACAAATCTTCGGGGGGTGGAGTTCTACTGGCAATATCAAACCGCTATCGTGCGCTCCGCTGGGATTGCCCGGATACTGTCGAACATACTTTTGTCATCCTTCCGGACCATCGTCTGATTTTGGGTTGTATTTACTTGCCAGGCGATCAGCCATCTGACGTCCTGGATTCTCATTTCTCCGAATTGGACTCCATTTCCACTGCCTATCCGGACTTCAAGTTGGTCGTTGTGGGCGATTATAATTTACCTAGCATCCGGTGGAGTGATCAATCGGCTGGCGATTTCTCTGAGGGATTGGGACTTAGAGGTGGCCTTGTTCTGGAGGCAATGCAACTTCACGAGCTTCGTCAATTTAATCTTATTCGTAACCAGTCAGGTAACATCCTGGATCTTGTTCTGGCAAATGTCGACATCCCCGGAATAACGCCTGCTGATCCCCTACTGCCAGTGGATATTGCTCATCCCCCCTTTGAGTTTTCCATCCCGGTTCCAGCTACTCGTGACGAATTTTTTCCGAATAGTAGGTTCTCTTACATCTTCAAAAAGGGGAATTACAAGGGAATGAATGACTACCTATTGGAACAACACTGGGATGACTTCGTGCGGGGCCCTATCGAGCGAGCCGTGGGTGACTTCTATTCGATACTCTACAAGGCCATTGATATCTACGTGCCCAAGACAAGATCTTACTCACGTTCCTTCCCTAAGTGGTTTGATCGGGATTTGATGTCCCTCACCTGCCAAAAGCTGACTGCCCACGCCCGTTTCAAGATATCTGGATCCCCTGAGGACTATGACCTGTTCTCCAGCCTGCGGAGTCGTTGTGGGGAGCGTTCCCGGGTGCTCTACGCTGCCCATCTCGTCGATGTTCAGAATTCCATCCCACAGGACCTGAAGGCCTTTTGGAACTACTTCAACTATCGTCAGGGTGGAAATAGCATCCCGAACTGTTTAACTTTGGCCGGTACCGTCGCTTCTGAACCGGAGGACATAGCGAATCTGTTTGCCTCCCATTTTTCCTCGGTTTTCGAGCCCCCTGTTTCGGATGCCCCACCGTACCCTGTTCAGGATGTGGTTTCGTTGGGCTCACTCTCGGTCTCCGAGGATGATGTGGCGCACGGACTTGCCGGCCTGGATGTCAGGAAGGGGATGGGGCCTGATGGTGTCCCACCGGTGATGCTGAGGCTATGTGCACCTGCATTGGCGAGACCCCTGGCACTACTCTTCGGCTTGTCGCTCGAGTCCGGTTGTTTCCCAGGAAAGTGGAAGACTTCCTACGTTACGCCTGTCCATAAGTCTGGTGATAGGGGCTGCATTGACCATTACCGTCCCATTTGCTCCCTGTCTACTATACCCAAGCTACTCGAGAAACTGCTAGTCAACCAGCTTTCCCTCAGCTTTGGTTCGTTCATTGCTGTTGAGCAGCATGGGTTCATGCGCGGCCGCTCGACAACTACGAACCTTCTGGAGTTTCAGGACTACGTGATGGAGGGCTATTTAGAGGGACTCCAGACGGATGTGGTTGCAGCCGATTTTGCCAAGGCGTTTGACAGACTCTCCCATCCACACCTCCTGTCTCTCTTGGAATCGCTGGGCGTCCACGGCTCCCTCTTGCGCTGGTTTGGATCCTACCTGTCCGGTCGTGAGCTCATCGTTCGCGTGAAGGGCACCCTCTCCTCTCCTTTCCCCGCTGTCTCTGGGATCCCACAGGGAAGCCATATTGGGCCTTTGTGCTTTCTACTGCTGATCAATAGTGTCGTGGGCTGTGTGGCAGCGGACGATGTGCGCGTCCTGCTCTTTGCGGATGATCTGAAGCTCCTACGTCATTGCGGGTCTCCATCAGATTGTGAAATCTTGCAGGCGGCGATTGCACGTTTGGAGGATTGGTGTGACTTGAATCGCCTCCATCTGAACCCCTCGAAGTGTTCGGTCGTGACATATCATCGCGTGGTGCACCCGGTCGCGTTTGATTACACTTTGTGCGGCACTCCACTGCAAAGAATGAGTCAGGTGGCCGATCTTGGTGTTCTCTGTGATCGGAGCCTGTCCTTTTCTAGCCATATTGAGCGACTCGCTAGCAGGGCGATGCGGGCTTTGGGCTTCGTCAAGAGGAATACGAGGGAATTCATAAATGTAGACGCCATCGTTTGTCTCTACAAGGCTCTCGTGATGCCCATTTTGGAGTACGCTTCCACAGTTTGGTCCCCCTCGTATACGGTCCACAAGTACCGGCTGGAACGGGTTCATAGGAACTTTTTGCGCTACGTGGCCTACAAGATGGGAATCCCCTCTGACGATATCAACTACGCCTCTCTTCTGAGAAGATGCAAACTCGAGACTTTGGAAAAGCGACGTTGCACATCTGACTTGGTGTTGCTCTTCAAAATTTTGAACAACCAAATCGATTGTCCCCCATTACTCTCCAAAATCCAGCTCGCCGCCTCTCGCACCAGCACACGTTCTTCGGTCCTCTTCGCCGTCCCTTTTTCCCTGACCAACTACGACAGAAATCGACCGCTCCATCGACTAGTCCGCACAGCAAACCTCTTTCTTTCTTCAAATCCTCAGTTCGACTTCTTCCATTCCCCCCTTTCTACTCTAAAGACTTTGCTTTCTTCTTCCTCTCTCTCTTTTCAATAGCTTCAACCTTTCTGTATTTTTTTCCCTCCTCTGTTTTCCCTTGTACTGTTTCTCTTCTATTGTAACGTAGACCTCTTCACCCCTCTGCTAGAATGACATTAATATGCAAAATGTAATTGGGCTTGCCCGTATAAATAAATAAATAAATAAATAAATAAAAAAGAAGTATTCATCGTAGGAGAGTACGGTGTGCCTCAAATTTCTAGAATGGAATCTGATTCCTTTCAAAATTATAAACGAAAGTCACGGATGCTCTTAATTTTTTTCGTCGTATTTGTCGTTCATGATAAATTGGTAGTATAAATATAATCGGTCAAGTTGTACTTTGACTTGTTATTCTGTGAATAATACGCCTGTGTATTCGCTCAGCATGAAATTTGTATACTGCCCCTCAAAAATTAAAAAAAAAATGTTTCAAGGTGCGGAGATTCCAAAAATTCAATGTCCGTCCGCCGACAGCCGTATCATCCATATCTACACTAATTTCGGTCTGAAAAATTCGTACTTTCGCACACAGGCTCCATTTGGGCCTTAGTTGTGTCCCGAAACTTTGAAGCCCGATCGGAATATACCCAGGGGTGTTATGAGTGAAAAATGGGGGTAAAAATGGGATTTTTTGGAGTTTTAGTAACATGAGCTTGTGACGTTTTCCATGTTTTTTTTTAAGGCGAGAAGACCGAATATGAAGTTGATGTTGACCAAAGAGTGGAAAATTGAGGTTCTAACGAAGTTTCAGCCTTAAATTTACGTCAAAATTTGGTCTAAAATCGTCGTTCTTCCTCACACAGTTTGGGCCCCATTTGGGAACACATTTGCGTCCTAATTATGTTATGGGGGAAAAGTGGCAGTATTAAACAGGGTTTTTCGAGGATGTTTGAGGTTTTAGTGAGCATGAGATTATGAGGTATCTTTTTCCATGTTTTTTAGGTCAAGGAGACAGAATACGAAGTTGATTTTGACCAACGAGTGAAGAATTGAGGTTTTAAGGAAGGTTCAGCTCCAAAAATTCATTTTTTGTGACCCAAAAACCTGGGAAATTGTGTGAAATTACCATACATTTGTATAATAACACTACAGGTAGCATCAACCGGTGAATCAAGACAATTAAATGGCACTATCAACGATCAAAGATTATTTGTCAAAAATAGGAGCCTAATTCGTGTTATTGGGGGCCAAAATTGGTGGAAACCATAAAAAACAGCTATTTCAATTATTTCACATGAAGAAAACAATAAATGTATTTCCAGCATTTCTGTAGATGCGACCAATAAAACAATAAACACATGTGACAAGGAGTTTGCAGCGTATTTGGTTCATTATTTTCAACAATGAACCATTGGAATCGACCATAAAAAAAAAAATTCTAACCCCCCTCAAAATTTGATGGTTTACGTTTCAAGGTATGTAGAATCCAAAACTGCAATAAAAAACGCTGCAAATCCCTGCACAAGGGTTTATTATTTTGTACAGAATACCCTCCTTTTACAGATCACAGCTCTCCGTATAGATGACCCGTCTATATAATATAATATGTACTATTCTATACATATTATGTAGATCGCAGATCCTCCGTAGGTTAGTACCTAGCCCCGTACTCGTTACTAGGTACCTACCTAAATCACGAGTTAAATGTTGCTAAAACAACAACAATTCTGTCGATGACGAGCGGTAACTAAAACGGCAAAAAGAAACGCAAATAATGAAGTTCTGAAGGAAAATTGTTGATGTGGAGTGAAATAGATGCCCCTTCTGCGTAGATCACTGTTTTCTGTGGTCAATACCTACCTTCGTGGTCAAGTATAATGAACCGTTGTGTAATAATTTACCCATCAATAATACTTCAACGTTTGTTCAAGTTGCAAAAGTACCTATCAACAAAATCCAGCCCCTTCTGGGTAGATGAGCCGTTGATGTGTAATAATTTACCGTTGTGTAAAAATTCACCTTTGAGTAATAATTTACAGTTATGTAATAATTTACCGTTGTGTAATAATTTGCCGTTGTGCAATAATTTACCATTGTGTAACAATTTACCCATCAATAATACTTCAAAGTTTGTTCAAGTTTCACAAGTACCTACCAACAAAATCCAATATTCCATCACTTATCAAATGAAATAATATCGCACAACAACCAACTCGACTTCATACAGCCATCCTTGATTATAATCAGGTGCTCCTTAGTGATGAAATCCCGGCCGTTTTTATACCGTTCGATTCACGATCGTGTTGACGAAGCTTTTTGGTACTCACGAACGGCTTGACGTACGATGCTCCGGGTGGTCTCAAAAAATTGTTTAGCTCAAGACAAATGTAATATCGTAAAAAAACCATACCCTTCAATCGAAAGTTTTTGAGATACGGCGTTCTGAAAATTTCAACCCCTATTTTGAACCCCTTAGAGATGACTGGCAGTAACGTCGAGCTTCGAGGACCAACTAGACCCCGAACGGAACCTATAACCCGAATTTCATCAATTTTGTTTCATGGTAACTAAGAAAAGTGACCAGTACGGCGTACGGCGTACGGCGGACAGACAGAAATATTTTTATTGCAGTTTTGGATTCTACATACCTTGAAACGTAAACCATCAAATTTTGAGGGGGGGTAAGCATTTTTTTTTTTCATGCTCGATTCCAATGGTTCATTATTGAAAATAATAAACCAAAATGATGGCTCTTTTGGAGTTTGTTGGTAGGTAGTGAAACTTGAACAAACGTTGAAGTATTATTGATGGGTAAATTATTACTACGGTAAATCATTACTCAACGGTAAATTATTACACAACGGTTCATTATACCATCTACGTAGAAGTTGGTAGGTAGGTACTACTCCTCATCAACAATTTCTTTTCAGAACTTCATTATGTGTGTTTCTTTTTGTTAGGTACTGTTTGTCATCGGCAGAATTATTTTAGCAACATTTAACTCGTGATTTAGGTAGGTACCTAGTAACGAGTACGGGGTTAGGTACTAACCTACGGAGGGTCTGCGATCTACATAATATGTATAGAATAGTACATATCATATTATATAGACGGGTTATCTATACATAGAGCTGTGATCTGTAACAGAAGGGTATTCTATACAAAATAATAAACCGTTGTACAGGGATTTGCAGCGTTTTTTTACGTTATTAAATTTGTCTTGAGCTAAACAATTTTTTGAGACCACCCGGAGCATTGTACGTCAAGCCGTTCGTGTGCGCCAAAAAGCTTCGTCAACACGATCGTTAATCAAACGGTATAACTCCGGCCCGAATATCATCGCTAGCGAGCACCTGATCAAGGATAATCAAGGATGGCTGTATGAAGTCGAGTTGGTTGTTCTGCGATATTATTTCATTTGATAAGTGATGGACTATTGGATTTAGTTGGTAGGTACTTCTGAAACTTGAACAAACCTTGGTTTTTTCACCATTGGTATTACACAACGGTAAATTATTGCACAACGGTTCATCTATCAAGAAGGGGCTGGATTTTGTTGATCGGTACTTGTGCAACTTGAACAAACGTTGAAGTATTGTTGATGGGTAAATTATTACTCAATGATAAATTATTACACAACGGCAAATTATTACACAACGGTAAATTATTACATAACGGTAAATTATTTCACAACGGTTCATCAACCAAGAAGGGGCTGGATATTGTTGATCGGTAGTTTTGCAACTTGAACAACCGTTGAAGTATTATTGATGGGCAAGTTATTACACAACGGTGCATTATACTTTACCACGAAGGTAGGTATTGACCACAGAAAACAGTGATCTACGCAGAAGGGGCATCTATTTCACTCCACATCAACAATTTTCCTTCAGAACTTCATTATTTGCGTTTCATTTTGCCGTTTTAGTTACTGCTCGTCATCGACAGAATTGTTTTAGCAACATTTGACTCATGATTTAGGTAGGTACCTAGTAACGAGTACGGGGTTAGGTACTAATCTACGGTGGGTCTGCGATCCACATAATATGTATAGAATAGTACATGTTATATTATACAGACGGGTTATCTATACGGAAAGCTGTGATCTGTAACAGAAGGGAATAATAAACCGTTGTGCAGGGATTTGCAGAGTTTTTTTCTAGGCACAATTGAGACTCTTAGTCAGTAGACCCACTATTTGTAGTTTTCTATTGAGCAAAAGCAGATACCCCATAATTAAGACATCTATAAGGATAATAGTAAAAGATGATAAGTATAACTTGTAACTACTGGAATTACTTTCAGACACCAGCGAATTCGCACAGGTTGGCTACCGAATTGAAGTATCAATATTGCATTATGACAGATGGTTCTGTTTGCTATACACCCCCCCCCCCCCTCCACCACCATTGGCACGCCAGATTTCTGCCACCAGTTGGCAGGACACATTTCGATCACTTTTTCTTGAAGACTAAAATAAACGTGCCTACGAACTGGATGTGGTTTTGAATATTTCCTACTCCACCCTGGTTTTAGATTGTCCCGAACGAAAAAGCCCGTATTATAAAGAGCCCATATGGGACATGAATTAACCCATACAAAATGATTATGAATGGAGTAGTGAGCTCCATCACATCGGTAGACTAGCCGTTTGATGTTGTTGCTCACTCTGTTACAGTATGAGTACACAGGCACATAATTGTTCTCAATGCTCTACGTATACATACAGCAGGTTTTTCTGTTGGAAAGGTGGTATTTTGGTTTGGTTGGCGAACGTTAGAGGCAAATTTTGTTTTCATGAGAAACCTAACACGAACATTATTGCAACATGCCATATTTTGACCCATTCATACAATTATTACCTACCGAGCTCATCTCACGTTAAAATAGGACGATAAACTGAAAATAATAATTCAATGGACCGAAGCTTGGAGACAATATATTTTCATAATGGTACTGAGCATTGGTTGTGAATTTGTAATACGAGGCCGATGAGACAACAATAAGAGGAACATTATTTATTACCCCTTCGTATTGTAGGCATTTTATGGATGCTGTTGCGTCAAAATTGGATTACTTGTTGTTTTATAACCGAACTATGTATATGAGTAAAAACAACCGTAATTAGAGTCGTTATGTACTTAGTTCAAAAACAGTCGCACAGACACAACGAACATTTTACATGGATGTTATATGTCTCAATTGCTGGGGGTTAGTAAAACATTTGCTCGACGCGACCAAAGCATGGAAAAATGCGAAGCTTTCCCTTATTTATATTGAGTTTCACTTACAACATAATTGTTCTGATTAACAGTTAATAAGAACAATTCTGTTATAAGGAAAATTTCCAGCGAGTGGTAAAAGGTTTTCGTGGGATTAGAGACAGTTACTGTCTCATTAACCTCTCTAATCCCACGAAAACCGTTTACCACCCGCTGGAAAGCGTACCCATAGTGCAAACTTGCAGTGGCACTAATAATGCCCATTTTGGTTTATTATTTTCAATAATGAACCTTTGGAATTGAACATAAAAAAAAAGAAAGTTTAACCCCCCCACCCACCCCACAAAATTTGATGGTTTCCGTTTCAACGCTGTAAATTATTACACAAAGGTTTATTATTTACCTGAATAGATGCCCCTTCTGAGTAGATCACTGTTTTCTGTGGTCAATACCCTCGAGCTTCCCCCAGGGAAGCCCTAATAAATCGAGTACTGGAGCCGGCCCCGGAATTAAAGTTTCATACAAATGCGAGGATTCAATAATTCAATCTCTAATTATTTGTAGTTATTCATGAAGCATAAGGCAAATAATTAAGCGTTTTGTAATAAATTTACCTGTGCAGGTAAACCGTTGTGTAATAATTTACCGTTATGTAATAATTTACCATTGCGTAATAATTTACCCATCAACAATACTTCAACGTTTGTTCAAGTTTCACAAGTACACTTTGGTTTATACTACGTATACGTATACTACGTTTATACCTACGTTGACAATAGGAAATTGGCCGGAGATAAAATCATTGCTAGGGATCACCTGATTTTATAGGCGGAGTATGAGGTCGAGTTGGTTGTTCTGTGATATTATTTCATTTGAAAAATGATGGCTCTTTTGGAGTTTGTTGATAGGTAGTGAAATTTGAACAAACGTTGAAGTATTATTGATGGGTAAATTATTACTACACGATGGTAAACTAACTTACAACGGATTGTATTGGTGGGTAAATTATTACACAATGTCAAATTATTACACAACGGTAAATTATTACCAGAGCCCTTCAAATGCCATATTGCCATGGCGCCATACAAAAATGCCATATTCTGCCGATTTTTTTGTAAAATGCCATATTCGGCCGATTTTTGGGAAAATGCCATGTTTGTGCCATGTTTTGCCTTTTTTTCGCCAAGCTCCTTCAAAAGAAATTTAAAAAAAAATTTGAAGTGAAAATTTCTGAATGACATGAGGTTTCTCGAACCCTGAGGCCATTAGTGTGGAGCATTGGTTCCCAGCCTGGGGTACGCGTACCCCTTGGGGGTACGCAACGACCTGGTTGGGGTACGCCGAAAATATTTGGTAATGGCGGACTTCATGTTTTTGCGCCTGGTCTCACTCACGCTGCGATGGCCTGACTCACGCTCGCTCGTCAAGGTCAGTTCGCCCTCTGCCGCTCACGCTATCGGTCGGTCTTTGGCCCGTCTCATCACTATCCCGCTTGGAGCGCTGTCAGTATTTTCCTTCACTCCGAAGCTCCCCCGCAGCAGTGTTGCCAACCCGTACGGATATATATCCGTTTTGTACGGAAGGCCTGTTTGTACGGAAATTTTTAACAAAACAGGCCCAAAGGTCACACTAAAACAGTTTTGACTTGTTTTAAGAATAATTTTGATTTCTTTTTTTTTTCGATAAACTTATTTGCTAATTCTAGTACCTATGTTTTCGTGATAAGAAACATTGTATTTACTTTGTTATTATTTTTTTACAGTTATTGGTATTTAGAATTTACTAAGTTTACTAGAAACACATATAGGCCTAATTTTGGAGCAATAACTTTATTGTCAAATAAAAAAATAAAACTCTTGCGTAAATATTTACTTTCCATGATTAATGTTCTTGCAACTTTTTTTCTTGGGGGTACAATTTGAAATAAATTTATCTCAAGGGGTACGGCAGTGAAAAAAGGTTGGGAACCGCTGGTGTAGAGGGATTACTAAAGACTCTAACCCTTTTGGAATGGGGTGCAAACCTGATGTTGTTATTTAATAATAATAATAATAATAAATTATTTGTATAAATAAAATAAATTATTTAGCATAAATAACTTGTATGTTGTGATATTTTATCGTCTCAGAATAGCTGGGATGGTCGGAGAGGATTGAAAAATAAGTGCCATATTGAGAGAAATAAGTGCCATATTGAGAGAAATAAGTGCCATATTGAGAGAAATAAGTGCCATATTTGGGCCAAAATAAGTGCCATATTGCCATATTTTTTAGAGCCCTATTTCACAAAAATAAGTGCCATATTGTGAAGGGCTCTGATTATTACACAACGGCACATCTACCCAGAAGGGGCTGGATTTTGTTGATAGGTACTTTTGCAACTTGAACAACCGTTGAAGTATTATTGATGGGTAAATTATTACACCAAGGCAAATTATTACACAACGGCAAATTATTAAACAACGGTAAATTATTACACCACGGCTCATCTACCACGAAGGGGCTGGATTTTGTTGATAGGTACTTTTGCAACTTGAACAAACGTTGAAGTATTATTGATGGGCAAATTATTACACAACGGTTCATTATTCTATCTCCGTAGAAGGGGAACCTATACAGGTAAATTATTACACAACGGTTTAGGTAGGTACCTAGTAACGAGTACGGGGTTAGGTACTAACCTACATAGTACATATGTTATATAGAAGGGTTATCTATACGGAGACCTGTGATCTGTAATAGGAGGGTATTCTGTACAAAATAATAAACCATTGTGCAGGGATTTTTATTGCAGTTTTGGATTCTACATACCTTGAAACGTAAACCATCAAATTTTGAGGGAGGGTAAGAATTTTTTTTTCATGCTCGATTCCAATGGTTCATTATTGAAAATAATAAACCAAAATGTGCGGAAGCTAAACTGCCCACCCACATGGCGGACTTTTTTCGGTGTTTTGAAAGGCGGCATCTGAAGCTTCATGACGAAGCTTACCTGATGTAAGCAGTCGTTTTTGTCTTGAAAAGTTTTTCACCCTGTGATCCCCCGTCAAAGTGGGTGGAAAGTCGAAAGTTTTGTTTAGGGCAGTTGCCGGCAGTTTGGATGCCGGGAAAGGGTTAAGACGCCTCAACGTACTCAGCCTACAAAACGGCTCTTCTGACCCAGTGAGACTTTTGACCCAAAGAGAGAGATTGCACGGGCACTTCCACATTTCCCCTTATTTTCGTCGCGTTGAGATCGTCGACGGGGCCAATGGCGCGTACTGTCGTTTGTTTCACTTGGCCTCTCAACTCCGGAAGTGAAAAGCTCAATTTATGTCTTGCACAAGTTCCCAACTTCACACATTCAGTGAGAGGATGGAAACTGTTGCACGCAGTGAGTCCCGAGGGAGAATCAAATATCGATACACCTACACACACAGTGGTTTGATTTATGCGTTGTTTCATTTGAGTCGGGACGCTGCCAGGTGAATGCAAGTGGTTCCTTTTACATTCCTAATAATACGACGTTTCGAGTCAATGGAAGGTCATCATCAGGTGGGAGGAAACCTTACAGATAGTCGAAAAACGCTGCAAAGCCCTTGTCACATGGGTTTATTATTCTATTGGACATACCTACAGAAATGTTGGCTGTTCATTTATTGTTTCTTTCATGTGGTTTCCACCAATTTTGGCCCCCAAAACTCGAATTAGGTACGCTCCTCTTTTTGGTTTATTATTTTCAATAATGAACCATTGGAATCGAGCATGAAAAAAAAAAATTCTTACCCCCCCTCAAAATTTGATGGTTTACGTTTCAAGGTATGTAGAATCCAAAACTGCAATAAAAATATTTCTGTCTGTCCGCCGTACGCCGTACGGGCCACTTTTCTTAGTTACCATGAAACAAAATTGATGAAATTCGGGTTATAGGTTCCGTTCGGCGTCTAGTTGGTCCTCGAAGCTCGACGTTACTGTGAGTCATCTGTAAGGAGTTCAAAATAGGGGTTGAAATTTTCAAAACGCATATACCATTTTTTAACGTGAATATTTTTACGGTTTTAAATAGTTCTTGAACTTGCGAGTTTTTTAAGACCATCCGGAGCATCGTACGTCCAGCCGTTCGTTCACAGTAAGGCCCCGAAGTTTGCACCGACAGGCATTTTCGACTCCAGTGTGAATGAAATGTATACAATTCAAACCAAATCTCGTAACCAGAGACGCGCCCACAATAGGAATTTGTGAATACGGCCAATCATTGGTAGGGATCACCTGATTATATTGGCGGAGTATGAAGTCGAGTTGGTTGTTCTGTGATATTATTTAATTTGAAAAATGATGGCTCTTTTGGAGTTTGTTGGTAGGTAGTGAAACTTGAACAAACGTTGAAGTATTATTGATGGGTAAATTATTACTACGGTAAATCATTACTCAACGGTAAATTATTACACAACGGTTCATTATACCATCTACGTAGAAGGGGCTGGAATTTGTTGGTAGGTACTTTTGCAACTTTTTTCACTCCTCATCAACAATTTCTTTTCAGAACTTCATTATGTGTGTTTCTTTTTTTTAGGTACTGTTTTTCATCGGCAGAATTATTTTAGCAACATTTAACTCGTGATTTAGGTAGGTACCTAGTAACGAGTACGGGGTTAGGTACTAACCTACGGAGGGTCTGCGATCTACATAATATGTATAGAATAGTACATATTATATTATATAGACGGGTTATCTATACATAGAGCTGTGATCTGTAACGGAAGGGTATTCTATACAAAAATAATAAACCGTTGTGCAGGGATTTGCAGCGTTTTGTTTTTGTTCAAATTATTTTTGATCATTGGTAGTGCCATTTAATCGTCTTGATTCACGTGTTGACATGTTATCTAGTGTTATTATACAAATTGATGGTGATTTCAGACGATTCCCCAGGTTTTTGACTCATAAAAAATCAATTTGGGGAGCTGAAACTTTGGTAGAACCTCAATTTTCCACTCTTGGTCAAAATCAACTTCATATTCGATCTTCTCGCCCTACAAAACATGGAAAACGATACATAACAAGCTCGTGTTCATTAAAACCTCAAAAAACCTCGAAAACCCCTATTTTTCTCTCATAACGCCCCTGGGTGTATTCCGATCTGGCTGCCGAGCTTTGGAGCACAGCAAGGACCCATATGTGTTCCCAAATGGGGACCCAAACTGTGTGCGGAAGAACGACGATTTTAGACCAACATTTAACGTAAATTTAAGGCTGAAACTACGTTAGAACTTCAATTTTCCACTCATTTATCAAAATCGACTTCATATTCGGTCTTCTCGTCCTAAAAAACATGGAAAACGATACCTCAAAAGCTCATGTTACTAAAACACAAAATATACCTATTTTATACCCATTTTTCACCCATAACTCCCCTGGATATATTCCGATCGGGCTGCAAAGTTTCGGGACACAACTAGGGCCCAAATGGAGCATGTGTGTGAAAGAACGAATTTTATAGACCTTAATTAGAGTAGATACGCGTGACACGGCGGAAGATGGACGGACATCGCATTTTGGTTTATTATTCTGTGAATAATACACTTATGTATTCGCTCAGCAAAAAATTTTTATAACACCCCCTCAAACTTTTTTCTTTTACGTTTCAAGGTGCATAGATTCCAAAAATGCAATGTCCGTCCGCCGTACGCCGTCCGCCGTACGCCGTCCGCCGTCCGCCGTATCACGTGTACAGGCTTCATTTTCGGTCTAAAAAAATCGTTCTTTCGCACACATGCTCCATTTGGGCCCTAGTTGTGTCCCGAAACTTTTCAGCCCGATCGGAATATACCCAGGGGTGTTATGAGTGAAAATGTGTGTAAAAATAGGTACTTTTTACGTTTTAGCAACATATTGGTAACATGAGCTTCTGAGGTATCGTTTTCTATGTTTTTGGGGACGAGAAGCCCGAATATGAAGTCGATTTTGACCAAATAGGAAAATTGAGTTCTACCAAATGTTCAGCTCCCAGAATTGATTTTTTATGAGTGAAAAACCTGGGAAATCGTCTGAAATCACCATCAGTTTGTATAATAACACTGGAAAAAGTGTCAAGACGTGGTTCAGGACGATTAAATGGCACTACCAATGATCAAAGATAGTTTTATAAAAAAGAAAAAAAAGAGCGTACCTAATTTGTGTTTTGGGGGCCAAAATTAATGGAAACCATCAGAAGTAGCTATTTCGATCATTACGCATGAAAGAAACAATTAATGAACAGCCAACCTTTCTGTAGGTATGTCCAATAGAATAATAAACCCATGTGACAAGGACTTTGCAGCGTTTTTGGAATCCACGCACTTTGAAACGTAAAAAAAAGATTTTGAGGGGATGTTATAAAATTTTTTTGCTGAGCGATTACATAGGTGTATTATTCACAGAATAATAAAACAAAACGCTGCAGTCATCGCATTTCGGAACCCAGTTAAAAGATCATATATCAACCAAAGATGCCTGTTATCTATATGATGGTAGCTGCTGTATGGTAGAAGAAGAACCCTATACCAGTCAATCAGATGGTGCAGTAATAAAGAATAGTAAAAATTAAGATAATAAAATTTGCTTTTACTTGCCTTATACGCCCCGAGATGGTTGACGACACAGGTAAAGCTGACGTCTCTCCCCTGTGTGACTGTGTGATTCTCGAGCTCTTCCAGAAACTCCGGTTCGTATTCTACTGGTGCTTGCCCTGCGAAAGAAAATAACATCGATTAAGGAAGAAAATTCTTTCGATTGGCAAAACTGTTATTAAGGTGAACCTGTACTCTGTGGTAGTCACTGGGGACTTGTACTGAACGTGCCTCATGATATTTTTGGAATGATGCATCTTTAGAAGAGGGTCTTTGGTGTTTGGTGCCCAATGCACCGGTGGGTCTGTTTGAACACTAAAGTGTCAGTAATTACGCGAGAATCTGGAACCTTGGGGCCCTGAGAAGTTCGATGAACAGCGATTCGGAACACTAAAATCTGGTCTGTTTGAGAAATACGTGGGATATTGAAATATTAATGGCGAATTTCAGGAGCGTATTAACTGTTTTAGGCTTCAGTGGGGAAGAGCTACGCTACCAGGATATGAAATTGCATGCAATTTTTTAACGCTTGTGTTGGTACCTTCCGAGATTTGAACCCCGGTCGACAGGAACCTTAATCTCTCGAGATAAAGGATCCCAGCGCCTTAAAAACTCGAATATGACCCACTTGAAAACGTCCGCCAAGTCGGGTAGGCTGTTAGCTTCCTCACCTATGCAACATGGGCATATAAATAGTTGGTGGGTCCGTTCGGTGTATAGACGGAGAATCGACGCGTATGGTTTGAAAAAGACGAGAAATGGTTGACAGCAAAAGACGAACTGAATCTTTGTTAGAAACCAATATTTCAAGTAAAAACTATTTGCTCATAAACATAATGGTAATCAGCCATCATCATGATTCAGGGATTCCCAACAATATAATACAACAAATTCCTAATACTGGAATCTGGTCAATGTTGATAAATAAATGAGATTAAAAAATATATACTACCAAAAATACACCAAAAGAAAGTAAGTACTATGTACTCCAAAAATACTTCATGACGTCAACTATTCCCGCGTAAAAATAACGCCACTTGTCGTATTAATGACCAGCTAAAGTGCGCTACGAATATTGAAATACATTCCGTAAAATTTGATGAAAAAGAGGTTTATTATTAAATCTACTGAAGGTGCCCTAAAAAATCATTCCCCGGGCGGGCAAGGGGATAATTTCTTGAAAGTTGGTAAATGACCCGTTGTTACACTCACAAAGAATTATTATTGTGAATGCATAATTGTGGTGTTCCCTAACGGTAGGGTAGGATTGGATGGGAAGAAAGCTAATACACCATGGATGTACAGCAGCGAGTATTAGTTATTCCTTAGGAGTCTTTTGAGAGCACCCCGCGGAGGTCACCACAGCGAGCGTTAGGTAGAAGGATAGGAAGGGAACTAATACCCTGCGGATGTACCACAGCGAGTATTAGGTGCTCCTTAGGAGTCTTCTGCTAGCACCCCACGGAGGTCACCACAGCGAGCGTTAGGTAGAAGAATAGGAAGAAAGCTAATACACCGTGGATGTACAGCAGCGAGTATTAGTTGCTCCTTAGGAGTCTTCTGCTAGCACCCCGCGGAGGTCACCACAGCGAGCGTTAGGTAGAAGGATAGGAAGGGAACTAATACCCAGTGGATGTACCACAGCGAGTAATAGGTGCTCCTTAGGAGTCTTCTGCTAGCACCCCACGGAGGTCACCACAGCGAGCGTTAGGTAGAAGGATATAGGAGATAAGCACAAGAGGTGGGACGCGGAGGTCAGGGCATGGGGTAGGAACAGGATGGGTTCCACCGTGATCACTCTCAAAGCGAAAAACGGCGTTTCCTGGTACGGGACGTTCTCCCTCCACCGACCAACACTTACCTTCCCACCAACCCTTACTGACGAGGGGAGCATGGCCAGCGGTGGGGGAAAGAGAGTTGAGGAAAGTTCTGCCTAATGTGAGTATAGCTGAGGACGGGACAGCTGCGGGCAGCCAACATCCCGCGTCCTACCCACGGCGTTTCCCGTCCTGTTCCCACATAGTGTGTGAGAACCTTTAGAAGGAAGCGCCCCCGGATGAACCACAGTGATTGCAGTAGAAGGGTAGGAGAGAAAGAAGTCGCAAGTCGGAAATTGATCGGTCGAATGATGAGCTGGGCTATAAGGGCTGCTTAGAGAAGGGCCCTTTCCACCCGTCCCCCGTCCACAATCGGCCGTTATGACCGTTGAGGGGCGATGTCGGTTGATGGAAGGGACCCTTCTCCTACTTTCCCCTCGGTGTTGCTCAGCTAGTCGTTCCCTTCGTTTATTTGGTTAAATCTTTCAATATTACATAGGGGTGGTTATTGTAGAGATTTGAGAGGAACCATGACAATAATAATTTACAACTACCGATGATGGAAAAACTCATTCGGAACCATTATAATATACTTCTTGTGTGAACAGGCCGCATGAAACCAAGTTGACGACCAGCCAAGTGGAGAAGAATCTGTTTTCATAGCCGCGTGGTTCTTCTCAGTTTAGCTGAAGGAAGAAAAAAAACCCTGTTGTTCTCTTCCCGGAGGAAAATGTTTCCTCGGGACGGCGACGAGGGCTTCAACAGGTGTTTGGCTGTTTCGAAGGGGCTTTTGATAGATCACCGACCGAGGGCGAGGGTGGCTTCTTATCTCTCGTCCTTCCACCCAGTTATAATGTAGAACGTTTCCGCACACTCCTCCTTTTCCCGCTCAGATTTCTCTCTCTCTGATGTTTCGGTTTCTTTCATATCCTTTTCCCCTTACTTGGTTCCTTGGGGGAAGGGCTCCTGGGCCGAAAAGTGTTTTTCTTCATCGCAGGGTCTTGATCTCTCTCGACGGAGAACACTTCATCCGCGACTCCTTGATGGAAATTTTATTCAGGGCGTCACGAGAAAATTCAGTCTGACGTGACTTGATTAATAATTATCATTTGCTGCCGGTATATCAATGCCATTTAAAACACAGTTTAGAAGTATCCAGCCAATCGGTTAAAATACGCAGAGGCGTTTATCAATACTCGTTACGGGCTTAACAGTCGTATGGATTGAACTGGACCTTGGACGGCAACATAAGTTTTTTCGGGCAGTTAGCTTTTAAATTATGCTTCCTAACCTCAATGGAATGTTGGAAGCACATTTCTGTGTTATTTCTCGAGTCCTTATGAATACTAGTTTGTGCTCTTTCTCCTGTTTTCAAGAATTATTATTTGTGGGACTCTTGTTTGTCAGAAACCACGAAAACAAAGAAGTTGTAGGGGCTGTTGAGTGGGATATATAGACAACATTGCATTAAGCTAATTTGAAGTTTTTCCTCATTTGAAAAAAATGCTGCAAAGTCACACTATTACTACTATATTGGACATACCTACAGAAATTTTGGCTGCTCATTTATTGTGTCTTTCATGCAACAATTGAAATAGCTATTTTTGACGATTTCCACAAATTTTGGCCCCCCAAAACACGAGTTAGGCTCCTATTTTTTTACAAATTACCTTTGATCGTTGATAGTGCCATTCAATTGTCTTGATTCTTTTGATACTAACTTCTATTGTTATCGTACAATTGTATGGTGATTTCAGACAATTTCCCAGGTTTTTGATTAATAAAAAAATGAATTTTGAAGAGCTGAACCTTCGGTACCACCTCAAAATTTCACTTAATGGTCAAAATCGACTTCATATTCGGTCTTCTCGCCCTAAAAAACATGGAAAGCGATCCCTCACAGGCTTATGTTCACTAAAACCTCAAAAAGACCCTACTTTTACAGACATTTTCCCCCCATAACACCCCTGGGTGTATTCCGATCGGGCTGCCGAGCTTTGGAGCACAACTATGTAGGAACCAAACGGGAGCCTCTGTGGGAAAGAACGAATTTTTTATAACGAAAATAAAGTAGATACGGATGATAAGGCGTACGGCGGGCGGACGGAAATTTTGAGGGGTTGTTATACAAATTTTTTACTGAGCGAATACATAGGCAGAAAAACGGAGTTATTGATACGTTGTCTACGTCCACTAATACACGAAAAAACGCTAAAAAAAACATATACGTTTTTTCGTGTATTAGTGGAAATAGATAGTAGATTGGGAGTACGCCAGTTCCGCGCAAAGCCGAAAAATGTGCCAATCCAACATACCAATTCCGCGCCGATTGAGTTTTCACAACCTACCAGTTCCGCGCAGTTCTTCATGTACCAGTTCCGCGCAAAGAATATTGTTGGGGTACCTGTCTATCTCTTACCCTCACATCTGTACCAATACACTAGCTGACTCATTCCCTGTTTGTTTACATTTTGTAATTACCTTCTGTGATGGATGAATATGAGCGCACATCCACCACGAGAGGTGTAGGGGGGATGTGCCCGGTTTGGTTATGAGCGAATCACCACCATGCCCAGGATCTTTTTGGATTAGCTGCTTGGTTTGGTTATGAGCGGATCACCACCATACCCAAGATCTTTTAGGTTAAGGAGAGAGATGAGGAGTGAGGAGAGAGAGATAAGTCAGCGACTTAAGGAGAGTGTAGAATGGTTAGAAAGGCGAAGGTGGCGAGTATTTATAGGCCTGGAAGCCGTCTCCCTCCATCCTCCAGCTTGTGGAGGATGGTGGGGATCCCCAGGTTGTCCCTCAGCTCTCCTGCGACTTCCGTCCCCACTTCCAGGTTTATTTGGCGAGATCTTAATTTCTCGTAGCAAGGTTGTGGTTCTGGCAGGATACCACGACACCTTCACTCTTCGCTCGCTCTGTGTACGGGTCTTGACTGGAATATGTGTATTTATATCTCATTCCCTTATCGCTGCTAAACGCTTCACACTCATTCGTTCAGTTCTTTTCCACCGTCCGAGGTGTATAGTGAGAAAGGCAACAGCTTTTGCTTCATGACTTTTAAATTCAGGCGGGACCGCGAGGTGAACATTGGTATGTCGTGGAGTTGCTGTGAAAAACAATGTAGTGCTCGCATTTATACTGATGCGTGCGTGTTTTGACACCAGGAAGGCTGAAAATGATCATGAGCCTCCAATCATCACGCCCCGACAGTACGTTGCAAATTCAGTTAAGCGAAAAGTGATTGAAGACATTTCTTCGCGGCCCCTAAAATTATTGAGGAAAGGAATCATGGACCTTAATCAACAAGATATGACCGACAGCGATGTTGACAGCATTCGGTGCAGTATTTATCGCAAAAGGATCCCGCCCTTCCCAAATACACTCACGAGGGGCATTCCGCTATCAGCCAGTTGCAAGTATGCACTCATACTGGTGATGACCTGTGTATCATAAACGATTCTGTCTACAATATAATCTGTTTTTCAACGGAAAAGAACTTGCAATTTTTTCACTCAGTTATTTACCATTTTCATTTACGAAAATGGTCACTATGTGCCACTAGTATGGGCCCTCATCGGATAGACAACGGAGGAAGTGTATACGAAACTATTTGAACAGTTGGTGGGAGTGTGAGCTGAAAGAAACTATTGTGCTTCCTTGGAGGAAACCTAATAAAATCTTCATTCGCCCCAAAGTTTCTGTTTCTCCTAATTTTGTTCGTTCTGCTTCTCTTCGCGCGGAACTGGTATACCTCCTTGGCCTATCCCAGAGTCTGAAATGGCGCGGAACTGGCTTGTAAAAGATGTTGTGCCCGCGCGGAACTGGCCGAAAAATGTCCACTTCGTGCGGAACTGGACCACACCCAGTAGATTAGTGGAGATACTTTGAAATGGGTTTCCACGATTTCTTCGCGAGTGATTTAGCTCGAATACACAGGTGTATTATACACAGAATAATAAACCAAAAATTTGAGGGGGTGTTCGAAAAACGTTTTGCTGAGCGAATACATTATAAAGAGAACATTATTCAGTATTATTCACAGAATAATAAACCAAAATGCGACTTTAGTACGTTCCTACTGGAGAATGTTACCTACCGTACACAGTTCGTCCAGAATACTCCCATTTCATTCATTTTTCAAACGCATATAATTATATTCAAATTGAAATTAATCTCAGAACTAGAACTGTCAGAATAATTCTATTCGTAGTGCCTTCTACCTCCTACAAATTTTTAGATCCATTGCAATAGCTCGTTTTCTTCGAAAATTCGCAGAGACGCATGGTGACAGATTTTTACGAGATTAAAAATTTATTAACAAGGATATTATGTTTTTGGGCAGGACACACAAACATTGTTACGATTTCGCGACGGTTTTCACGTATAAAAAATTCGCCGCTCTTTACCCTCCTAAAAAAATTTGTCCCGAAAACATAATCCATGCTTCAACATATTTCCGTAAAACGAAGAAAATATGCGATTTTGAAAGAATGCAACCTTCCCCCCAGTTGTTCTGCCATCATTTCATATTATCTTCTTCGCTATGCTATGGTTTGCAAATTTTGATGGGAAAGTGGTACAACCTGAAGTGATAGAACTTCACTCTGAAAATAGCTTACCCGACTGTACTACGAGTAAACGTATTGCTTTAAGAGAGAAAACCTGGCACAAATTGCATGAAATTTATCTTTCTCTTCTTCAAAGTAGGCAACTTTGGTTACTCGAAACTATCATTTAAAAGTTTCTGGATCTCCGTTTCTCCGAGTTAGTCTACAGTTTCATGAATGTACAGCTTCAAGGGCAGCAAAGAAAAAAAAACTAGCATAAAGTGGGCGTGAAACGTGAAAAATTAGAGATATCGATCATTCCGATACAACGTGGAAAGAGCGGACGCTAATAAATTCTCCTCAGCTTCTGAGTTCGCAGCGGAGAGCGTCGACATTAGTGGTGCCCCTGGTGGGGGAAGGCGAGAGGAGACGGGGCCACACATTTTTCAAAGTGCTCCAGTTAATAGGACAGGAAGGTTATCCATCTATAGCCTGAACCAAACGTATAACCTTCCCCTTGGCTCTCTACTCAATAACCCTTTCCGTAACTCGTCCTTTATTGTTCAAACTCTCAGTTGTCTGGTTGTCCACAAATTGCTTCATTCTTTCACAAATTCTTATTTGATTGGTTTCTTTTTGGAATGGCGGCTGTTGGTAATTCAGTGAACAAGGTATGTTAATCGTGTTAACTTTTGGTTGAGAAGATTCCTCATTGTTTCATTGACAGCTTATTTATGAGCATAACCTCGCTTTGCGAGTGCGTCTACAATATGCAAAATTTAAACATGCAAAATATGTTCAAACAACAAAAATTTATTTAAAAAAAAAAAATACACTGCCAAGGTGATGGCACAGGAGCTTCCTCGTCACAATCAGAGTGACCCATTATAAAATAGAACAGACTCGGAAGCAAAATAACATAACATTACATTACATAACATTACATTACATTACATTACCTAACATAACATTACATAACATTACATAACGTGAAATATACATATTACATAACATTACATTACATAACATTACATAACATTACATGAAATATACATATTACATTACATTACGTCCATTATACATAATTGCGAAAGTTATGCGTGTTTGAAAAATTTCACGTTAGTTGAAATTTATATGGGACCTCAATGGGCCCTACCCGCTTAATCCCTGAGAATTACATTGAAATTGGGCGAAATCTTTGGTTACTACGGCTGTAACAAGGAAATTGAATCTATTTCACGCCAGCGCATGCGCAGAGCGCAGCGAGGGTCCGATCATGCTGAAATTCATACTGGAACTCACTAGGCCTTGTCCAAACAACCCTTGAAAATTTGAGCGAAATTGAATCAAAATTGTGAAAGTTATGCGTGTTTGTTGAATTTAACGTTAGCGCATGCGCAGGGCGTACCGCTGGATCAATCATGTTGAAATTTGTATGGGACCTCTGTCAGACCCGATTCCGACAGAGATATCAGCTGGCCCGATCCTTGGTACTACACCGACGGAGCCAGCACACCATCCGACACCGGCACGACTGGGACTTAGCTCGTTTCCAGGTCGGAGGAGCAGGATCGAAAGGTACGTGGACCACCCCGAGAAATTTCATTTCCATCCGTTTCCGCGATCGTCGTACAGTCGGGCGTAAACCGGGTAATTCACGCACAATAGCCCTTGGGAGGAAGTAGGTAGGAATTAGGGAGTAGCATATCATTAAGGCCTATTTAGATATCAATAAAATTTTCCCATTTTACCACTGAATCCCGGCGTTGTGTGTCTCAAGTCCCAATACCATCAATTCTGCTCCCTTCAGGAGCCCAGCGTTGCCTGGCCCCCAACCCACCCAAGGTAGGTGGAGGCCGACAGGCAAAAGTTAACGCAATATCAGGAATATTAGGGGCTCACAACCTCAAGGGGCCTTATCCGCACCATCCCTCAAAATTTGAGCTGAATCAATTCAAAATCGTGGAAGTTATGGCTGTAACAAGGAAATGCGGACAGACAGACTCACAGACTCACAGACCCACAGACCGACAGACACGGAACCAAATTTGTTCAGTAGGCTTTGAAACGCAAAATGCAAGTGGAAATTTTGATTTCTGAAGACAAAAATTTTTTGGCTCACGAAAGTGAACACAAGGCTTCCGCTGCTTCGCAGACTCGGAAGCAAAACGGACGGCGACGGATCATTAAATAATGATACAAACATAATGGTGTTGAAAATTGCAACGCACTACTCTTACTAAGGGTAGAAAGGAGGGTGGGGTGTTTTCGAGCCTCGTTGCTCAAATACGACAGAAGGGAACAGGTCTGTAGCCAGTAACGTTATAATTCATACCCAGCAGTCCTCAAGAGGCACCCCGTCAAATTTCATGTTCGTAGCACAAAAGAGGAAAAATACACTGCCAAGGTGATGGCACAGGAGCTTCCTCGTCACAATCAGAGTGACCCATTTTGTTTTCCTATGTTTTCTCGGTCAGGAAGGCGAATTTAAATTTACTTTCCACGTGTAGAGTGAGGAATTGAGGTTATAAGAAGTGTCAGCACCCATAATGCAAATTTTGTCGTCAACTAACCATATAAACGTAATAAATGGCTGAATTACAGTTCTACGTGTCCAAGGGTATAATAAACCCATGTGTCAAGGACTTTGCAGCGTTTTTAATGCATAGGGCGTACATAGGAGACGACCCATCATAATGCGGTGAAACATTATGGGGTTACGTCCATATTACATAACATTACGTCCATAATACATAACGTGAAATATACATATTACACAACATTACATAACATAACATAACATAACATTACATTACATTACATAACGTGAAATATACATATACATAACATAACATTACATAACATAACATTACATGAAATATAGGTCCTACATATTACATAACATTACGTCCATAATACATTACGTCCATTATACATAACTGCGAAAGTTATGCGTGTTTGAAGAATTTCACGATAGCGCATGCGCAGGGCGAACCGCTGGCTCTATCATGTTGAAATTTATATGGGACCTCAATGGGCCCTACCCGCTTAATCCCTGAGAATTACATTGAAATTGGGTGAAATCTTTGGTTACTACGGCTGTAACAAGGAAATTGAATCTATTTCACGCCAGCGCATGCGCAGAGCGCAGCGAGGGTCCGATCATGCTGAAATTCATACTGGAACTCACTAGGCCTTTTCCAAACAACCCTTGAAAATTTGAGCGAAATTGAATCAAAATTGTGAAAGTTATGCGTGTTTGTTGAATTTAACGTTAGCGCTTGCGCAGGGCGTACCGCTGGATCAATCATGTTGAAATTTGTATGATACCTCAAGGGGCCTTATCCGCACCATCCCTCAAAATTTGAGCTGAATGAATTCAAAATCGTGGAAGTTATGGCTGTAACAAGGAAATGCGGACAGACAGACTCACAGACTCACAGACACACAGACTCACAGACCCACAGACCGACAGACACGGAACCAAATTTGTTCAGTAGGCTTTGAAACGCAAAATGCAAGCGGAAATTTTGATTTCTGAAGACAAAAATTTTTTGGCTCACGAAAGTGAACACAAGGCTTCCGCTGCTTTGCAGACTCGGAAGCAATAGGTCGCTCAGCTGATTAGGGTGGAGCAGGTCCTCAGGAGTCCCAGAGAGGGTTACCGCATAAACAACAAGCTGCGAGGAGCTGATCATCTACTCATCCAAAATCGAAGCGTATCTAATATATTAGTATCCAACTAATATAATTAATCTATTAGTAGGTATAATATTAGCGTATTATATTATTATATTATATAATATTTCATACCATTGAGATAAATAGTATAACAAGCGATAATAGAGTACAGGCAAGCCTCGAACCTATTGACCTACACCTACCTTTAAGTGGAGCATATAAAAATGCGCATTCGATAACTTGAACGACACGCTATAATATATAACGATGGCGAGGCTCCATCTATTGTGTACGATAGGTTTCACTGTGTGAAGACGGTGTTTGCGTTAGAAAAAGATTCATGATCCCTCCCTGGAGCAACCGAGCAACCTCCGAGGACCCACTAGCCCCAAAACGGGCCCACAAATCAAATTTCCTTTAAATTACGGTTAAAGGTGATTGAAGAAAGGACTATTTTGGTTTATCATTTTCAATAACAAACCTTTGGAATCGAGCATGAAAAATTTTTTTTACCCCCTCAAAATTTGATGGTTTCCGTTTCAAGGTATGTAGAATCCGAAAATGCAATAGAAAAATGTCTGTCCGTCCGCCGTACTGAGCACTTTTCTTAGTTACCATGAACCAAAATTGACGAAATTCGGTTTATACGTCCCATTTGGGGTCTAGTTGGTCCTCGAAGCTCGGCGTTAATGTCAGTCATCCCTAAGGGGTGAAAAATAGGGGTTGAAGTCTCATGGACGTCGATTTCTCGAATTTTTTCACGGTTTTATATAATTCTCGAACTTGAGAGTTTTTTAAGACCACCCGGAGCATTGCACGTCCAGCCGTTCGTTCACACTAAGGCCCAGAAGTTTGCACCGATAGGAATTTTCAACAGGATGGTGAATGAAATTGTATACATTTAGCCCAAATCTCGTCACCAGGGACGCGCCAACAATCGGGATTTGGCCCGAGATAAAATCATTGTTGGGATCACCTGATTATATTGGCGGAGTATGAAGTCGAGTTGGTTGTTCTGTGATATTATTTCATTTGAAAAATGATGGCTCTTTTGGAGTTTGCTGATAGGTAGTGAAACTTGAACAAACGTTGAAGTATTATTGATGGGTAAATTATTACACAACGGTTCATACCATCTACGTAGAAGGGGCTGGAGTTTGTTGGTAGGTACTTTTGCAACTTTTTTCACTCCACATCAACAATTTCCCTTCAGAACTTCATTATTTGCGTTTCTTTTTTGCCATTTTAGTTACTGTTTGTCATCGAAAGAATTATTTTAGCAACATTTAATTCGTGATTTAAGTAGGTACCTACCTAGTAACGAGTACGGGGTAGGTACTAACCTACGGAGGTTGTGCGATCTACATAATATGTATAGAATATTACATAATATATTATATAGACGGGTTATCTACACAGAGAGCTGTGATCTGTAACAGAAGGGTTTCTGTACAAAATAATAAACCGTTGTGCAGGGATTTGCAGCGTTTTGATATTCCATTATCGGATTCTACATACCTTGAAGCGCAAACCATAAAATTATGAGTATGGGTCACATTTTTTTTATACCCGATTCCTATCTATGGGAGAAAGCCACTGGACTTTTACTCCCACCACTGTGCCATATGATTTTGTAGATATTATTATGTTACACCAACTGTAATGCTTACCCAGCAATAAAGTTTACTTGTTCTAAAAAAAAAAAAAAAACCCGATTCCAAAGGTTCATCATTGGAAATAATAAACCGAAATCACGTCAAAAGATTGGCGTGGTGAAATGGATTTTCGGGTTGTCCCACAGTCGGGGAATGAGCCGGAAATGAAAATCCAATAACAAGACGTAACAATCGTGCGGTCCCCAAGCGAGTAAGTACTCCGTTTTCAAATTGGATTTGACTTGTTTTCCTATCAGGCCCTGATGATGTCGTCTTGTCAAGGTATAAGGAGGCTGAGGGAAAGTCCACCTTCTTTCGAAATTAGGGTTCATTCATAAAATTTGCCTAAATAAGTTAACATCGTCACAGCGTTAATGTTACTGGAGCTTATCAACGAGGAGATTATGATAAATCAGTCGTCTTAACTGTGGTTTTGGTAGGCATTTAGTGCAATCGTGTGTATCTAAATTTAACCGTTATGAATACTCTTAATGGCCGTTAGAGGCAGATGAGCAAATGAGTACGGATAGACCGTCAGCAATTGAGGTAACTACGTTTGCGCTTGCACTGATAATCATAAGGGATTATGATGAACCAATATCTCAAACCAACGAGGCCATTTATGTTCCAGCCCACAACTCCATATTGCAGCTCAATTCGACAATTCATATTGTGATGCCAGGATCTCCGGATCTCAGGCAGGATCAAATTTAATTAGAAAAGGAAAATTTAATTAGAAATTTTGATTTCAACGGACAAAAAATTTTCACCTGTCATAATATTGTGAGGTTCAGTATTTTCATTCGGTAGATTCGGAAAAAACCGATCTGTTATAAATGCATTACAATTAATAACGTCGGGAATGTATGATTTTAGCGACAACCACTTCCTTAAAATTATCATGAGTGAAAAATTTGCGAAGAGCCAAAAACTGCCAAAGAAATTCTTGAATGGTTGTCGCTAGTAAAGTGCATCCCCACCCCCCAACCCACCACCAAACTACCCTGTTGTAAAAATTTGCCCGCCAAAAAAACCTCCTCAGCCGCAAAAAGGAGGGATATCAATTTTTCCAGCCAAAACAGCTGTGTGTCTATATACACAGTCTTAGGTGTATACAGGGTGTCTTCTATCCAATGGATCACCCCCCCTAAAATCGCCAAAATGAGGGTAAACGAAAATTTTTTTTTTTGAATCTTCATATTTTTTTACGAGGATTTCAAAAATGAAAAAATTTTGCTGCGCGCAATTGCGCAACTATGCGCAACTGACACCAACTTTCTTATTTCAAATGGGAACCCCCCTTTTTTATTGCAAATTCGGATTCTACGCAAAATTTCATGAACTTTTGACCCCTCAATCGATTTTTTTGACCGCGCGCAACCCATTCAACGAGCATGCAAATTTGTTGAAATACCAAATTGCGCAAAATATGGTGTCATGTAAACCCCAAGTGTGGTACATGAATTTCCATTGTTTTTCAACGCTGATTCACGTGGTGCTGTCAGTTTTGAGATTTAACTCACTTTTTATCGATATTATGCCCATAACCTATGTTATTCGGTGAAATATTACAGTTTTTCCGAAGTACCAACTTTGGCAGTAGATTTATTTTTCCTCACCCTTTCGAAACACGGGCTTGGAACCGGCTTTGGTGGGTTTAAAAATAAATCCGTCTTCTTAAAAAAAGAAAAAAAACTCGTGAAATAAAATAGGTATTGAAAGTAACGAAGTTTATTATTAAATAAACCGACTTGAAAGGTATGATTCCAGGTCCGATTCGGTGCTATCCAAGACCCTTGCTCTTTGATTTGTATCAAAACAACTGAGATTAGAATCTAATCTAATCATCTGATGAGCACGTAAGAACGAGCGTCACTTTGCCCCAAAACCTTTAAGAATAATCTTTATTGTTTCTATCGTCATTCTGCTTGTTGAGTCCTCTTGTGTAAGTAACATCTAATCTACTGCCAAAGTTGGTACTTCGGAAAAACTGTAATATTTCACCGAATAACATAGGTTATGGGCATAATATCGATAAAAAGTGAGTTAAATCTCAAAACTGACAGCACCACGTGAATCACCGTTGAAAAACAATGGAAATTCATGTACCACACTTGGGGTTTACATGACACCATATTTTGCGCAATTTGGTATTTCAACAAATTTGCATGCTCGTTGAATGGGTTGCGCGCGGTCAAAAAAATCGATTGAGGGGTCAAAAGTTCATGAAATTTTGCGTAGAATCCGAATTTGCAATAAAAAAAGGGGGTTCCCATTTGAAATAAGAAAGTTGGTGTCAGTTGCGCATAGTTGCGCAATTGCGCGCAGCAAAAGTTTTTCATTTTTGAAATCCTCGCAAAAAAATATGAAGATTCAAAAAAAATAATTTTCGTTTACCCTCATTTTGGCGATTTTAGGGGGGTGATCCATTGGATAGAAGACACCCTGTAAATAGAAACCTGTTCCCCCTCTGTTGGTAGAGTAAAAAGGTTTCACACAGAATTTCAGATGGGTGCATGTTCTCACCGACCACAGACAGACAGACGGACAGACAGACAGGCACGGAACCAAAAACGCTGCAAAGTCCTTGTCACATGGGTTTATTATTCTATTGGACATACCTACAGAAATGCTGGAAATACATTTATTGTTTCGTTCATGTGCAATAATTGGAATAGCTATTGTTGATGGTTTCCACCAATTTTGGCCCCCCAAAAACACGAATTAGGCTCCTATTTGTGACAAATTAGCTTTGATCATTGATAGAGCCATTTAACTGTCCTGATTCACTTGTTGAAACTACTTCTAGAGTTACTTTACAAGTTATGGTGATTTCAGACAATTTCCCAGGTTTTTGTTTCATAAAAAATGAATTTTGGAAGCTGAACCTTCGTTACAACCTCCATGTTCCACTCTTTGGTCAAAATCAACTTCATATTCGGTCTTCTCGCCCTAAAAAACATGGAAAACGATACCTCAAAAGCTCATGTTCACTAAAACCTCAAAAAACCTCGAGAAACCCTATTCTTGCTCCCATTTTTCATCCGTAACACCCGTAGGTGTATATTGATCGGGCTGCCGAGCTTCGGACCACAACTAAGAGCCAAATTTGTTCCCAAATTGGGACCCAAAATTTGTGCCGAAGAACGACGATTTTAGACCAATATTTAACGTAAATTTAAGGCTGAAACTTCGTTAGAACTTCAATTTTCCATTCTTTGGTCAGAAGAATCCACTTCACATTCGGTCTTCTCATCCTAGAAAACATGGGAAACGATACCTCACAAGCTCATGTTACTAAAACCTCAAAAAACCCTCGAAAACCCATATTTTCAGACCCATTTTTCACTCATAACACCTCTGGGTATATTCCGATCGGGCTGCAAAGTTTCGGGACACAACTATGGCCCAAATGGAGCCTGTGTGCGAAAGAACGATTTTTTTTGGACCGAAATTGAAGTAGATACGGATGATACGGTGGACGGACATTGCTGGACAGTACTGTGACTGGCACTGTGAGTGGTGTGTTTGATTGTAGCGGGACGGATTCCTGGAGAAGGAAGCCGTTTGATTACGTATCAGCGTCGAGTCCTGAGCACCACGAGGATGCAGGAGGAGGCGAAGGCATTGGAGACAGAGAGAGGAGATTAAAAGCCTCATCCCCTTTGATGCGTCCTCCAGACGTGGACTCCCCTCCACCCGTGTTATCTCTTTTTTGTTAATCCACGACTTCTAACCCTCCCCTAGCGAGGGTTAATCCCGAGTAAGATGACGTCCCACGGGCGCCGTCCTTACGTCCCGGGGAGGTAAATATCTTATCTTAACTGCGATGCCGTTCTGCCCTGCGGAGATTAAATCTGCGTTCCCCGCCCACCAACCTGCAATCTTCGAGGGACCGGGAGGCTCAGGACTGTTAGTGAATCTCAGGTCTTCAAAAACGCTGCAAAGTCCTTGTCACATGGGTTTATTATTCTATTGGACATACCTACAGAAATGTTGGCTGTTCATTTATTATTTCATTCATGTTTGTGCAATAATTGAAATAGTTATTTCTGATGGTGAGTTGTACAGTGATAGAAGATGGAAGGAGCAGAAGACGCAGCTCACGTAGCGGACGTAAGCGTAAAATTGCCGGCATTCTGGCCTGGAAAACCTGATATATATAATGGTTCCACCAAGTCGAGGCCCAATTTAAATTGAAACGCATCACTGCCGAACAGACCAAATTTGACTATCTTCTGGCGCAAATGGACAAAATTTACGTGGAAAACATATACGATCTTGCCACTTCTACACACACCGACAAAAATACACGCAAGCAAAAAACCGCCTAATCACACTTTTCAAAGAAAGCGAAGAGTCCCAAGAAAGAAACCTACCAATAGTTTGCCCCTTAGTGTCTGGGACCAAGTATCCGAAAGATAAGACGAAAAACGCACGAGTAGTGAGGTCTCGTCTGATAGACACTCTGAAGTTGAGCAATGAAAAAAAAAAAAAAAAATAAATAAATAAAAATAAATAAATAAAAGAAAAAAAAGAAACAGAAAAACTTCCACAAAGGGTTCGCGAGTATATGTTTCGATTGACCGACAGAAGCCAGCGTATATTATATACTAAGACACAATGACAGAAGACGAATTCAAGAAAGAAGAAAAGTTCAAGAAAGAGGACAAAATCAAGAAAGAAGACAAACTCAAGACAGAAGAAAAGTTCAAGAAAGGGGACAGAATCAAGAAAGAAGACAAAATCAAGACAGAAGTCAAAGCCAGAGGACACAAACAGAACACCAACAAAAGAATGCAGCAGTAACAAGAACCAAGAGGAACAAGAAAACGCTAAGGGGGGAGTGAATGTAGGCGCTTAGGAGATGATTTTTGTTGTTAGTTTTTCTACCTCGTTTTTATATTTCCGCGCCACATGTTTTCCTCCCAACGTAGTTACCTCTGATAAATAATAAAATTCATTCGAGTCCAGAAATTGATCAAGCGAGTTCGTCATTTCAAAAGATTAGTACAATCGTACATTTCCACCAATTTTGGCCCACAAAACACAAATTAGGTACGCTCCTCTTTTTTGTTTGTTCAAATTATCTTTGATCATTGATAGTGCCATTTAATTGTCTTGATTCACCTGTTTACACTTTTTCTAGTGTTATTATACAAATCGATGCTGCTTTCAGACGATTTCCCAGGTTTTTGACTCATAAAACATCAATTTTGGGAGCTGAACATTTGGTAGAACCTCAATTTTCCACTCTTTGGTCAAAATCGACTTCATATTCGGTCTTCTCGTCCCCAAAAACATGGAAAGCGATACCTCAAAAGCGCATGTTACTAACATGTTGCTAAAACGCAAGAAGTACCTACTTTTACACACATAACACCCCAGGGTATATTCCGATCGGGCTGAAAAGTTTCGGGACACAACTAGGGCCCAAATGGAGCATGTGTGCGAAAGAACGACTTTTTTAGACCGAAAATGAAGCCGGTAGGTACACGTGATACGGCGGACGGACATTGCATTTTGGTTTATTATTCTGTGAATAATACACCTATGTATTCGCTCAGCAAAAAATTTTTATAACACCCCCTCAAAATTTTTTCTTTTCCGTTTCGAGGTGCGTAGATTCCAAAAATGCAATGTCCGTCCGCCGTACGCCGTCCGCCGTATCACGTGTACCGGCCTCATTTTCGGTCTAAAAAAATCGTTCTTTCGCACACAGGCTCCATTTGGGTTGTGTCCCGAAACTTTTCAGCCCGATCGGAATATACCCAGGGGTGTTATGAGTGAAAATGTGTATAAAAATAGGTACTTTTTGTGATTTAGCAACATGTTAGTAACATGAGCATTTGAGGTATCGTTTTCCATGTTTTTGGGGACGAGAAGACCGAATATTAAGTCGATTTTGACCATGGAGTGGAAAATTGAGGTTCTACCAAATGTTCAGCTCCCAAAATTGACTTTTTATGAGTCAAAAACCTGCGAAATCGTCTGAAATCACCATCAGTTTGTAGAATAACACTAGGAAGAGGGTCAACACGTGGATCAAGACGGTTAAATGGCACTACCAATGATCAAAGATAATTTGAAAAAAAAAAAACGCTGCAAAGTCCTTGTCACATGGGTTTATTATTCTATTGGACATACCTACAGAAATGTTGGCTGTACATTTATTGTTTCTTTGATGTGAACTAATTGAAATAGCTATTTCTGATCGTTTCCACCATTTTTGGCCCCCAAAACCCAAATTATCCCCCAAATTATCTTTGATCATTGATAGTGCCATTTAATCGTCTTGATCCACTTTTTCTAGTGTCGTGTTTCGGTCTAAAAAAATCGTTCTTTCGCACACAGGCTCCATTTGGGCCCTAGTTGTGTCCCGAAACTTTGCAGCCCGATCGGAATATACCCAGGGGTGTTATGAGTGAAAATGTGTATAAAAATAGGTACTTTTTGCGTTTTAGTAACATGTTAGTAACATGAGCTTTTGAGGTATCGTTTTCCATGGTTTTTGGGACGAGAAGGGCGAATACGATGTCGATTTTGACCAAAGAGGCGGAAATGAGGTTTTACCAAAGGTTCAGCTCCCAAAATTGATTTTTTTTTGGGTCAAAAACCTGGGAAACCGTCTGAAATCACCTATAATTTGTATAATAACACTAGAAATAGTGTTAACAGGTGAATCAAGACAATTAAATGGCACTACAATGATCAAAGATAATTTGAAAAAAAGGAGCGTACCAAAAATTGGTAAAATTGGGGTAATTGGGGCCAAAATTGGTAAAAACCATCAGAAATAGCTATTTCAATAATTCCACACGAAAGAAACAATAAATGAATAGTCAACAATTCTGTAGGTATGTCCAGTAGAATAATAAACCCATGTGACAAGGACTTAGCAGCGTTTTTGGAATTACGTCCATCAAACGTAAAAGAAAAACTTTTGAGGGGGTGTAATAACATTTTTTTGCTGACCGAATACATAGGTGTATTATTCACAGAATAATAAACCAAAATGAAACTCAACAGAGAGAATTCTCTACTATACCTTTCTGGAAACAGCACTCGACTGACCTGTGAATGATTCGGGTAGAGTAGAGTCGAATTAGTAGAGCAGTCGGTAGAGTAGAATGCACTCCACTCTACCATCAACTCGACCAATGTAAAACCGGCTTTAGCGACAGATTTCAGCGGCACTTCTCCGCTAGAGCCCGACCACCTACTCAAAAGTTGCAACCCCAATATAGAGAAAAAGTTAAGGTTTTAACGGAGAAGATTACTTATAAGGAAAATGGACGTTTTCTACCATTTTCAGAACTATAAATAAAATTAATTCAAGTGGTGAACCACAAGGTCCACCTACCAAAATCAATGCTTACTACACAGCACAAGAAGTTTGTCTCAATTAAAGATATAATTATTTTTAAGAATATTCACTTGCAAGAAAATTTCAAGGTGAATGTCTACAACGCTCATAAAACATAATGTTCTCGTAGTGTCATTCAAACATACCGACAGTTAGCCAGCAGTCATACAGTTCCCCCCACCCTCTCACCATGGAAACCAGCCAACCTTCAACTCTGTTGGAATCTTGGAATTCAAATTGGGCCGCCCACGACATAATTTTTCTTCGCGTTTTTCTTAGTTCGAGTATGTAACAAATAAGGAAAAGCAACAATCAATCAGTAGACTTCAGAGTCCAATTCATTAGAGCATCTACAGCCAAAACGAAAGGTTGTAGGTTCAAGTCCCGCTGGAATCACATTTTTGGTTTATTATTCTGTGAATAATACACCTATGTATTCGCTCAGCAAAAAATTTTTATAACACCCCCTCAAACTTTTTTTTCCGTTTCAAGGTGCATAGATTCAAAAAATGCAATGTCCGTCCGCCGTCCGCCGTACGCCGTAACACGTGTACCGGCTTCATTTTAGGTCTAAAAAAGTCGTTCTTTCGCACACATGCTCCATTCGGGCCCTAGTTGTGTCCCGAAACTTTTCAGCCCGATCGGAATATACCCAGGGGTGTTATGAGTGAAAATGTGTGTAAAAATAGGTACTTTTTGCGTATTAGCAACATGTTGGTAACATGAGCTTCTGAGATATCGTTTTACATGTTTTTGGGGAGAGAAGACCGATTATGAAGTCGATTTTGACCAGAGTGGAAAATTGAATTCTAACAAATGTTCAGCTCTCAAAATTGATTTTTTATGAGTGAAAAACCTGGGAAATCGTCTGAAATCACCATCAGTTTGTATAATAACACTGGAGAAAGTGGATCAACACGATTAAATGGCACTACCAATGATCAAAGATAGCTCAAATAAAAAAAAGGAGCGTACCTTATTCGTGTTTTGGGGGCCAAAATTGGTGGAAACCACCAGTGTTGCGTCCTGCATACGCTACCTATCGGCTCCCTGAGGTGATTTGGGCGATTTTTTTATCAATCCGCTAGAGTGCGAAACGTCGCCTCCTTCATGAGGCATCGTAGTAGTTCAGTTCAGTTACCCGCACGCGCTCGCTCTTCATATAAGAAGTGAAATACCTTTTGTTTCCCGATACCAAGGCAGCATTTCTTTATTTTACCCCCCAATCGCTCCTTCCGGCTCAGACTTTCTCTTCAAGCGCGAATATTCGCCAAGATTATTCCTCACGTCGCAACGCTTCGGCAGCTTCGCACGAGGGGGCCCCCTACAGCATCAACCTCGACGGAGAATAAGGTCAGAAAACTATTTTATTTAAGTCTGAGCCGTATTACCACAGTACATATATTTGCTTCTTTCACATTTCGTTATTTCGTAAAGTAACCGCAATTTTTCTTAGAACCCCAAGCCTTCGCTCACCCGCTTTGTGTAGGTATCAAACCCCACATATTTGGTCCTTCGAGCCGGATAAAATGAACTTGCGATCTATTTCACGCAATTTCCACGCTTAAAACTATATAATTTCTCGCATTTTAGTTCCCTCAAGGTCATTCATTCCCGATAGGAAACGTAGGGCATTCAAGCACCGATCAGTCCCGACCTGTCTCTATCAGTCCCGATTAGTCTTTCTCGCAGTCTTACTCGAGTAAGTAGGTATACACTCTGAACTCGAGGCGTCTTTGCACTCTCTCCTCACCTTATCATCACAAGATCCTATCCCGCGCCAATTATGGCAGCAACAGAAACAGATAAGCTGAAACTTCAGTCTCTCAACCGCAAACGAGAAAAATACATTGATAGGCTCAATGCCATTCACGCCGTAGGTAAACGATGTTACGACGCCCTTAAAGCAAAGGAACAACCCACAGTAAGCGATAAAGACTCGTTTGTTTCTCGTTTTAAACGCGTAGAAGATGACTATAAATCATTTGATGAAATCACCGACGAAATGAATGATCTAAACGCAAAGATGGATCCCAACGATCAACTTGACATAAAAAACCCATATCAGGTATATGAAGAGAAATATTTTGAAGTCGTTACGCTCGCTCGCTTATGGAACATTCAACCCGTTACTCCTCAAATACCATTCCAATCCTCAGCTCAGCCGCAGCCTCAAGCTCTAGTTCAGCTTGCACGCATTGAAATTGAACCCTTCGATGGACAAATTGAAAAATGGCCAAATTTTTTCGCTCTTTTCAACACCTTAGTTCATAACAATCAAAATTACACGCGAATCGAAAAATTCACCCACCTTAGGAGTTTGCTACGGTCACATGCCTTGTCCTTAGTGGAATCGCTCGCAATTACGAGCAACAATTACGTAGCTGCTTATCAAATGCTGATAGACCGCTTCCAAAATACAAGACTTTTGGGATCCAGCCACGTCGAGAAATTACTCTCCTTCAGACAAATGTCAACACCCACTCATGGAGCCCTGCTCAAATTTCTCGATGTTTTTAACTCAAACGTCAACGCTCTCAAGACGCTAGGTCTTCAGGATTTATTTGATTTTCTCGTGTTACAAATAGGCCTGAGAAATTTACCAGAAACCACGCGATTGGAATTCGAAAATTTTTGCTCCGAACGTACTCTTCCAACTTTCACTAACCTCATCAAATTCATTCAAGATCGCATTCGAATTCTCGAAATGGCTCCCGAAAAACCCAAAACTTATGAAAAATCAAAAGCCAAACAACTTGAGAAGCAGGTACCCAAATTTTACCCACACGCAAAATCTTCTTTGTTGACATCAACCAAGGCCGGATCCGCTAATGTCAACGCTTGTCCGAAATGCCAAGCCTCACACAAGCTATTCGCGTGCGAAGAATTCAAGTCGTTATCACTTAATGATCGCTACTCCTTCATCGACGCTCAAAAATTATGTATGGCATGTCTGGGCTTTCATCACATATCTAGATGCGCCTCAAAATCTGTCTGTCGAGAATGTAAGACAAAGGAGCATAATACCCTACTCCATAATTTTGATTCAACGTCCTCCAGAACCGCCACAGTGAATTTCGCTTCCGCATCCGCTACATACAGTCCACAAAACGCTCCCGCTAACGTAACCACCCCAGCCGCCCCCAACTCTAGGGCTTGTGATGTAATTAAGCCAAAACCTGGAGGGGGCGTTCTTCTTTGTACCTCAATTATTCACATTGAGGATATACGCGGTATTCCTCGTCCGGTCAGAGCTCTTTTCGACTCGGGTTCACAGGTTAGCCTAATTTCTGAATCCTGCGTACAAAATTTGGGCCTCGTCAGGAAGCGCAGTTCTTTCGGGTTAGTGGGTGTCGGAAACACATCATCTCCCTCAGTTCGTGGAGCAGTTACTTGTACCATCACGTCAAAACGATCACCCGCCACTCTCCTTTGCACTGACGCTCAAATTATCCAAGAAATTTCGGCCCCTCAACCCAATTTTCCAGTTGACAAGGAAATTTACAATCGTTTCAAACATTTATCGCTCGCTGACCCAACTTTTCATAAAAATTCAAAAATTCAATTCCTTCTGGGTGCTGATTTATACGCTAATGTGCTCTCTGAACCACCAGAGGTCATTAAGGGTCAGCCCTCCGCCATCAACTCAATTTTCGGTTGGGTTATCGGGGGGCCCGTGCCAGAAGCCAAAATCCCCGTATGTGTCACACAGCCTACGTCCCTGCTTACTTGCTGTGAGCAACTCGAATGCTCAATACGGAAATTTTGGGAGGTGGAAGAGTTGAACGTACCTAAGGCTTTAGACCCTGACGATATTTTTTGTGAAAATCATTTTGTTGATAATTGTTCGCGAGACGAGTCTGGCAGGTACACAGTGAGTTTACCTTTCGCAACAAAAAACTTCACGCTCCCAAATACCCGCTCTTTCGCAATGCGAAGTCTCATAAATTTGGAAAACCGCCTCAAACGGCAACCTGACATATTCGCCGAGTACCGCCGATACATGGATGAATTTATTGAATTGGGATACATGACCCCCGCCAAAAAACCCGCCGACTACGTTATCCCGCACCACTGTGTGATCAAAGAAAGCAGTTCAACCACCAAAGTCAGAACTGTTTTCAACGCCTCCTTCCGCTATGGTTCTCAGTCAATTAGCCTCAATGACGTTTTATTACGTGGTCCTAAACTGCAAAAGGACATATGCCTCGTCATAATTAATTTTCGACTCGGAGCTATCGTAGTTTGCTGTGACGTACGACAGATGTACTTACAGGTCAAAGTTTCCCCAGATCAGCGCGATTTCCAACACATCTTCTACAGACCTAAACCTAACAGTGATGTAGTCGAATACGAACTCGCCACCCTTGTATTCGGGATGAAACCCAGCGCTTTTCTCGCCCAACGAACTTTACAAAAATTAGTACAGGATGAAGGGGAACCATATCCCCTGGCCTCCGACGCAATTTTGAACCAAACGTTCGTCGACAACATTTGTCAAAGTGTTGACAGCGTCAAAGCCGCCACCACGCTCCAGCAGGAACTCGTCACCCTATTTAGTTTGGGAGGTTTTAGCCTACGGAAATGGGCTAGCAATTGTCAGGAAATCCTCGATCAAGTCCCTGTAGAGCAACGAGAACACGCTCTAGTAGTTCGTGAAAATGACGAGGATCATTGTATTAAAATTCTCGGATTACAATACGAGCCCTCAGATGATTGTTTTTCCTACACCATCAACATCAAAGAACCGACCGCTACCAAGAGAGGGCTCATGTCGCAGGTCGCTCGTATTTATGATCCGCTAGGTTGGTTAGGACCAGTCGTCTTCGTTGCCAAAGCTCTCATCCAACAGGCTTGGCAAAATGGTCTGGGATGGGACGACCCTCTTCCTCCACAAATACGACGCCCATGGGAAGAATTTTATAATTCCTTGCCCGCCTTAACGAGTTTGAAAATCCCGCGGCACATGCCACTTGCCACAGAAGGTAGCACCACTCAATTAATTGGTTTCTGCGACGCCAGTACGATGGGTTATGCCGCCGTAATTTATTTACGCACCGAGACACCAGATGGTCGCGCGCAGGCATATCTTTTGACCGCCAAAAGCAAACTCGCACCCATCAAAACGGTCAGCATCCCGCGCCTCGAATTATGTGGGGCATTACTTTTATCTCAGTTGTTGAACTCACTTTCACCGGTTCAACAACAACTCGGATTTTCATCAGTTCGTCTTTTCACTGATTCTTCGACCACTTTGTCCTGGATTCGCACCTCACCACACAAATTGAAAACCTTCGTTTCAAACCGGGTTGTTCAGATCTTGGACTATTCACATCCCTCCCAGTGGGCTCATGTCTCATCCAAAACCAATCCCGCAGATTGTGCAAGCCGAGGTTTAGCTCCGAATCTTCTTCCAGATTATGAAATGTGGTGGAAAGGACCGCCCTTCATTTACCAACCGCTCCACTCTTGGCAGTCCAGTGAGCTAGAACCATCAACTAACAGTGTCCTGTCTGAATACAAACCTCAGGAAATACAAACGCTCCACGGAACCGTCAAAGACCTACGACCCCCCGCCATAATCGATTTGATTGACCGTGTTTCGAATCTGTGCATTCTTCAGCGCATCGTAGCTCGGATTCTTCGTGGTATTCGTAATTTCAAAGCCCGTAAACGTAACACGGCCATTGATGATGGTCCCTTGACCCCACGCGAACTAAATGAGGCTTTGGATATTTTTGTACGCGCCACTCAGCAATTTTATTACACCAGAGAAATCGCTGATCTCAGAGACCGAAAAGAAGTCCCGCATCATTTACAAAAGCTCACACCCTTCCTTGACGAAGAGGGATTCTTGAGGGTGGGCGGAAGGTTAAAACGTTCCTCCCTTCCGTATTCTGCTAAACATCCGCTAATTCTACCAAAAAATTCACGCCTAGCTGCACTCATCTGTGATTACCACCATCGAATAACCCTTCATGGGGGTCCAAGGATTACTCAATCGTTAATCCAACGTAAATTTTGGATCCTTTCCATACGCCAGCTGCTTCGGATGCGTATCCATCAATGCGTGACTTGTTATAAAATGAAAGCCCGCCCAATTGAACCACTGATGTCAGATCTTCCTTCATTTAGACTCCAGGAAGGTCGTGCCTTTTTAAACACTGGGATCGATCTAGCCGGACCACTGACCATCAAAGAACACCATCGTCGAAAAGCACCTCACATGAAAGGCTACATTGTACTTTTTGTATGTCTTTCCACCAAAGCTATACATTTGGAATTCGCTTCTTCGCTATCAACATCCGCTTTTCTAGCTACACTTGATAGGTTCGTCGCTCGAAGAGGACTCTGCTCTCAGATCTTCAGCGACTGCGGCACCAACTTCAAAGGCGCTTCAAGTTACTTTCATGAACTTCAAAGCTTCCTTCGTGCCGCCAACACGGCAATCAGCGACCACTTGTCCAACCGCTCGATAAAATGGAATTTCATAACTCCGGCAGCGCCACACCAAGGAGGTATCTGGGAAAGTGGTGTAAAATCCGCTAAGCACCACCTCCTTCGAATTATCGGACCACTCGTGTTAACCTTTGAAGAGATGACTACTCTGCTGGCTCGCATCGAGGCTGTTTTAAACAGCAGGCCGCTGGGAGCGGTGTCCAATGATCCTAATGATGGCACTGACTATCTTAGTCCCGGCCACTTCCTTATAGGCGCTCCCCTTCTCTCCACTCCCGAACTGGAAATTGGAGACAACATTTCCAATTTGCGCGATCGCTACCAGATCCTTCAAAAGGCTTCTCAGTGCTTCTGGAAGCGGTGGTCAAAGGACTACCTTCACACACTCATTCCTCGCCAGAAGTGGACTCAAGCTATCTCTAACATTAACATCGGGGACGTTGTCTACGTCAAGACTCCAAATACGACTCCACTTCATTGGCCAATAGGCAGAATTGAAGACGTGTATCCAGGGATCGACGGGATTGTTCGCAACGTCAAAGTTCGCACCAGCACTGGCACCTACGTTCGACCAGTGCAGAAGCTGGTAGCTCTGCCGCCCGTGGACGCAAGTTCCGCCTCCACACATGACGCATCAGCTTAATCCTAATCCTTCCCCTTTCCGTTAACCGTTTTTTGTTCAAGGGGTGTAATTTATTTTAATATTTTTTCCAGCAAAGGTTTTTTTTTCCCCTTTTTTTTCTCTGTCTCTTTTTTTTCACATACTTCTCGTTTCTCACTCTGATTCTTACTTTTTTCGTCAAAATAATGTTATTTTGGGTGGGCGGAGTGTTGCGTCCTGCATACGCTACCTATCGGCTCCCTGAGGTGATTTGGGCGATTTTTTTATCAATCCGCTAGAGTGCGAAACGTCGCCTCCTTCATGAGGCATCGTAGTAGTTCAGTTCAGTTACCCGCACGCGCTCGCTCTTCATATAAGAAGTGAAATACCTTTTGTTTCCCGATACCAAGGCAGCATTTCTTTATTTTACCCCCCAATCGCTCCTTCCGGCTCAGACTTTCTCTTCAAGCGCGAATATTCGCCAAGATTATTCCTCACGTCGCAACGCTTCGGCAGCTTCGCACGAGGGGGCCCCCTACAGCATCAACCTCGACGGAGAATAAGGTCAGAAAACTATTTTATTTAAGTCTGAGCCGTATTACCACAGTACATATATTTGCTTCTTTCACATTTCGTTATTTCGTAAAGTAACCGCAATTTTTCTTAGAACCCCAAGCCTTCGCTCACCCGCTTTGTGTAGGTATCAAACCCCACAACCAGAAATAGCTATTTCAATTATTTTATATGAAAGAAACAATAAATAAACAGCCAACATCTCTGTAGGTATGTCCAATAGAATAATAAACCCATGTGACAAGGACTTTGCAGCGTTTTTCACCTCAACTGTTTCCAACGTTTCCTCAAATGGTTTTCCTTCTATCATCCCTTTGGAAAAAAATTCTTCCCTTCCACTTGGAATTCGATGGAAAATTATGAAGTTCATCGAATTTTGAATTTTCATCCGAAACAAGAAAAACAATCACTGCTGTGGACAGTAGGACTAACTGGCAAGGAATGACAATTTGTACCACTTGTAAGGAATGAAACTTTGTACCACAATTTCCAATTTGAGCCGCCCTCAGAAATCCTGAACGAATTTCGAACCAGCTTCGTTGAACGAAAAGCGGATCACTACAACCCTTTGGTGAATGAGGGGTTTCAGCTCCCCGTAATCCGCCGCCTGTCTCGACCATTATCATGGATGATATTATCACAGATCTTGCTTAAAAATGAGATAATAATTATGTAGGTGTCGTGGTATCCTCCCAGAACCACTCCATGTAAATTGACTTTTAAGATCTCACAAATAAATCAGGGAATGGAGTGGCAGACACAGGAGGCCCGAGGAACCTGGAGGGGATCCCCACCATCCTCCACTAGTATGGAGGATGGAGGGAGAGAGTCCCAGGACTATAAGAACTCGGCTCCTATGCCTTCCAAATCATTCCACGCTCTCCTTAAGTCGCAGACTTATCTCTCTCTCCTTACTCTAAAAGATCCCAGAGTGGTGTTAGCCGGGTAGGTAAAACTACCAAGGGTGGTAACCACTGGGCACACATTCAATCACCTCGAAAAGATCCCAGAACGGTGCCTACCGCTGGGCACCTGACACCTTAGTGGTGGACACCTTATAGGTGGTAACCAGAGGCGTTAGGTCCGACACCTCACCTCATCACACCTCGCCTCACACATATGCTAGCCACCACAGTAGGTATTGAATATGAATATAAGAAACGTACCTACACACTATGTTATGTTAATACTGCAGCCATGTCTGCAGTTGTTTTACCAGATAATACGTGACGGAAAGTATGAATAATATCAATCAATGTGGTATCTATATTGAAAAACAGTCTCAAACAATAAATAATTTAAAAACAAAGAAGACGAACTTGTGAGGGAGAGAAGGATTAGCGCAATTCACATGGAAAATACTGGTCCATAAAACAAAGGTTCAACAAACCCAGCTGCAAAGTCACATTACCATGAACTCTAAATCCCAAAGTTTACTCGCAGTGCGATTGATGTTGGTCTCTGGTGTTTGGGGTTGTTCTTCCTTCATAAAGAAAAAAAAGAGCGTAGGCCATTTTTTCCGTTTTCTTAAGCGGTCCAGGGACGCAGGTGATGGGAGGGAACTAAGACACAAAAAAAAGGAAACTTCGAAAACGTTTGGTTTTTAAAATAACCGAGTTTGATTCGAGTAGGTAGTTGGTACTTTCATTTTATACAATTTTCGTGATATATTTATATAATATGATCATTATGTATTTTGACATTTTCATGTCTTTGCTTTGGCACATAAACTGAAAAATCGTCACGAAAACTTGCTCACGCGATACCAATAAACAAAAGTTGGTAACTACAGTCCTTGAAATAGTAATACCAATAAACTGAAAAATCGTCACGAAAACTTGCTCACGCGATACCAATAATAAAAATAGACTCACTGTGTTGCGTAGATAACAATCAACTGTTTTCATATTTTGATGCTTGGGTACATGAACTAAGAAAACGTCACGCTTGACGCTCGCTCGAAATTGCTGACGGAAATATCTTCGGCCCGCGCTTCCATGTAGAACTTCCGAGCATATTCCCAATTTGACTTCAGTGTTTTAAGCATGTTTGTGGGAACTATGTGCTTATTGGGCAGTTCCCACGCAGGATATAAGGGAAGGCTTTCAAAAATATCTGCATCTTCCTCGAGACAAATATGTGGTGATATTGAACTTTCTTGAACGGTTGGTTCGCCATGTAGAAGTTTTACCTGTTTTCCACACTCCTCGCCGTGTTGGTCCACTGAATGGGATGAGCTGGAACGTGCCTGTTCTGTATTTTCCGATCATTTGGATTTCTTCGTAGGTGCCATTGTGTAATTCACGCACAAGAAAATTAACACTACACGTTAATCAAATTAGACTAGACGCCTTATAAAATTAACTTTGCGACTTTTGATTTCTTAATTTACTATTATCCCGACAACACAAGTGTAACAACAACGCTACTGGGGTAGGTGATGTAGCCTGGCTCGAATTCAATAAAGTACCCACGGGTGTCGGAACATGTGGAATGATGTTATTTGATAGCAAGTGGACCCTCCGGTTAACTGACTTTCGTCTTCTGCCGGAGGGTCCCGCCTAACACCGGGGGGAGGAGGAAAAGGGGAAGGGCCACCTACCTTCTAGCAAAGTTCACGACCACCACGAATCCAACCTCTGTTGGAGGGCAGACCGGTGGAGCTTTGCCCTAGGGCGTTGCTCCTGTGGCCTGGGGCTCCCTCCGCCCGTGGTACCATTTTGAGCAACCCGAGCCTGCAGGGGACCAGGCAATCTCAAACCCAGTCCCCCCCCCCCCCCCCCCCCCACGTCTCGAGCCTCCAGGCCTAGAATGGTCGCAGGCCCGGCCCTCCTTCGGATACCCTCAGGAGGACCTACCGCTTTTCATGCCTCAGTGCTTTGCGGGATTGGACTTGCCCCACTAACACCAAGCCATGCGGGATACGGTCCCCACACCTTTACGCCCTGGGGTTCAGAGGTCCAGACCCCAGGGCACCACACCTAACCTAAGGGGCAGGCTACTTGATATTCGGCTGCCCCTGTTGTGTTTTACTCACAATCTCACAGACAAGCGTTGGGTAATACCTGGTGAGAGAAAAAAAACTCCATCTTCTTCACTTCTCTTTCATCTGTTTTTTAATCTCTTTTCTTAGTTTATTTATTTGATTGAATTAACTCCACTTCTGCGATTCATCGCTTTTCCTGCTTCGTTCTATATACATATTATCCTAGTGGAAGCTATTGAACCACAAGTAAAACTGTATATTATTTTTAAAGTGGTTTGATCTGGGTGATAGCTTACTAATTCCTCTGATTTTTTCCCCCCATTTAACGAATTTACGGAGAATAACATCCGGTCCAGAATAAAATCAGTCCCAAATATCGTTGCTAGGGATCACCTGATTATAATCACCGATGGCTGTATGAAGTCGAGTTGGTTGTTCCGCGATTTCATTTGAAGAATTATGGCTCTTTTGGATTTTGTTGATAGGTACTTTTGTAAATTGAAGAAATTATATTTCATGAATAACAACAAATAATTGATGATTCATGTAGTTATCCCTAATGCTGGGGTCACCAGTGTTGTGTTCCCTACGGTAGGGTAGGATTGGATGGAAGGAACCTAGTACTAATACCCCGCGGATGAACCACAGCGAGTATTAGGTGCTCCTTAGGAGTCTTTTCCTAGCAACCCGCGGTTAGCACCACAGAGGAAGGAGAGGAAGGCGCCCCGCGGATGGACCACAGCGAACGCCAAAGGAGGTATGTGGTGTGTGTGAAAGAGTAGTCGCATGTAAGGGTGTGATCGGTCGAATGACCTTCGTTTATTTGATGAAATCTTTCTATATTACACAGGAATGGTACATGTAGAGATTTAAAGGGAACCACAACATTTTAATGATTGAATCCCACGCATTTTTATTTCACTGTAATTTTCACCCGGATTCAGTACTCGATCTGGGGCTTTCCTGGGGGGAAAACAGCGATCCAAGCAGAAGGGGCATCTACACAGGTAAATAATAAACCGTTGTGTAATAATTTGCAGCGTTTTTCCCAGTGGCGAAGTGATCCGAGAAGATATACCGAAAAATCCATAAAACATTTTATAAACTGGGGATCGCCACGTGAACGTGAAGTGCCAACAACGTCTCTGTGTACCTTTGCTAAAATAAGTGGTTTAAAGTCGTATATGTAAGCAAATCAGCCAACTGTATGTCATTTGTTCCTTGTAATCTAGTCATATCGGTCTGTGTGTGGTTCTTGTTGAGTCGTGGACAGTTAGTTATATTCACTTATGAAGTGGTTGTGTTTTGCCTCCTCACTACCAAAGGCAGGGAAGCCTTGGATTCGTGACTGAGTAAAAAACAAATTTATGTCCTCCAAAATTTAAACTTCCACTACTATTTAGCGTTTCAGACATCAAGGAAAATTTTTGGTTCCGTGTCTGTCTGTCCTTGTAACGCCCATAACTACCCGAAATAATGGTGAAATCGGCTGAAATTCGGTGAGTAGGTGCGGGTTGGGTCACAGATAGTCCCATACCAAAATAATTGAAAAAGTACCGTAACTTTCTCCTGCGCATGTGCAAACGTGAAATACTTGAAACGCCCATAAAAACCCTAAATATCGTTGAAATGAGTTCAAACTTGGAGGGTCGATCAGGAATAACACTTTGATAGTTCTACATGAATTTCATTAGAATTGTACTCTAAATTTCGTATGCGCATGCGCGAACATGAAATGTTGACCATTACCTTGTACCGCTTCTAACTACGCGAGAAATAGTCGTAGAGAGCTGAAATTTTGAGGGTGCACGCGAGTTGAATCGCACATGTTCCCATTCGAAAATCATGGAAATCGTACCGTCTGCGCATGAGCAAACGTGAAATACTTGAAACGCTCATAACTACCTTGTATATCGTTGAAATGAGTTCAGATTCGGAAGGTCGATCAGGTATAATACTTTGATAGTTCCATATGGGTTTCACCGGAATCGTACTGTAACTTTTATCTGCGCATGCGCAAACCTGAAATGTTGACCGTTTCCTTGTAACTAGGGTTTGCAATCCCGGGATCCCGGGATCCCGAAATCCCGGGATCCCGGACAATTTTCACCGATTTCAAATCCCGGGATTCATGAGGCCAATCCCGGGATTTCGGGATCCCGAAATCTCAAAATACAAAAATTTCAAACGGAAATTTTTTTAGCA